>WBMV01001668.1:728518-930648 GCA_013396655.1 Campylorhamphus procurvoides | reverse complement strand
CGCGGGGCCCGCCCCTCTGTCCCTTCGTCCGTGTGTCCGTCGGTGGCGCGGCGCTGTGGGGCGTGAGGGGCCGCGGAGGGGAGGTCGGGGCTGGGAAAACCCTTGTCGCGCCTGAGGTGCCCCCGTCTGTCGTGCGGGAAGAGCCGCCACACGGGCCGCGCTGGCCGTGCCCGGTCAGAGGCCGCGGGGGCCCCGCTGCCCCGGGGGGTCCCGGCGGGCAGGGCTCCCTCCCATAAACCTTCAGGGCAAGGCGCTTTCACCGCCGCTTTCTGCCCGGTCTGTGTCCCGTCCCTCAGACTCGGCGACCTTCAGGAGAACCCCAAATGCACCTCGTATGTCGCACCTTCCGTCTGTGGGATTGTCCCCCAAAAGCCGGCAGAGGTGGTGGCTCGCACTGAGGAACCCACAGAAGATGGGTTTGGGGTGTGGGATGGGGAGTGTGGTATGTTGGTTTTTAGCTTGTGAATGTTACCCAAAGCGTACCAAGAAACTGAAGCGATAGACACTTCAGAAATGTATGTAATAGACTAGAAGTGCTTGTAAAATGGGAAAATAGAGGCCTCAGCTATATTCAGCTTCTCAAGGGAGAAATAAATCAATTATATGATTGTATGATGAAATAATTTTGAGCAGTTTTTCTACTGAGTTGATTTAAGATACTACATTTCAGATGCAGAGACAAAGATTATGAACATGACTTTATATTCTGGGAAGTATTTATGGTTTCCCTAAGATCATTTGGCATTTTTAATTGCTGCAGAAAAGGATGTTTTAGCTTTAATCCTGAATTTGGAGATTGATGCATTATTTGCATTGTTGAATAGTACGTGGTTTGAAATAATAACACTGTCTTGCTTTCTTGTGCATGCCTCTGCAGAAGAACACTGATGTTCTCCCCAAAGAAGCATTCAGAGTTCTGGTCAAGCATCTGGTATTGCCTTCTAATACATGCAGTGCGGTTTTCTTTAAAATGCCTCTTAGAGATGGGCTCATTTCTGTGTAAGAAACCAGAAATTTCAGAGCATTGCCTCAGAGTTGACTCCTTCAAATAGTTTGAGGCTAGAGACAATTGAACAGACATAACAATAGTCTTCAAATACTTTATAAAAGGCTGTTGCATTTTTCCAGCTGTGGAGATAGTATTACATAAGAGGTAGCATGGCTTAAACTGCAGTAGGGAAGACTCAGGATGAAAACTTGGGAATTTTTAATTTTAAGAGTTATCAGGGTAGAGCTGTGGAATAGTTAGCCTGGGGCTTTAGGCACAGGCTGGGAGATATGAGATGGCAGGAAAAAGGCCTGTGAGCCTTTGCACTTTCATACACCCACCTCCTGTGTGGAAGATGTTGGTCTGATGTAAGCCACCAAGAATCAGTAATGAGCTTATTCAGAAAGGCAAGAGACAAAGCAGCAAAATAACTCAGTGACGCCACTGAGAAACACAGTCTGCCAAAGTTGCTGCAGATGGGATTGGAAAATTATTTACATCTGTGATACTGATAAAGCCTGTGATTTTCATTCCAAAAGAGAGCATCATTCATAGGATCTTTTTTTTTTACTTGCAGGCACATACAGAATGTACTGTGCTGTGAGCAGTTCTTTGGAGTGACTGTGTTGAATGAAGGTTTAATAACACAGCCTGGCTGAGTGCTTTCGATGTCTGCAATTTTCCATTCCTCACTTGGGAAAGTATACCTTGTAAATTGCTAAATATGCCTTATAAAAAGCAAAGTATGTTTTACATTGCCTTTCTTTTCTGTATTTGATGCTTTCATAAACATACTTCCATCACATTATTTTTATTTGAAACCACTGCAGTCCCACAGTGACTCGCTTAGGACTGGCTAGACACTTCCACTCTGAGTGCGTGTGTGCTGGGGTGAAAGAGCTTTCTGTTCTCCCAGGTTCTGGTTTGGACTCCGGTATGGGGAAAAGAAGCTCGCTCTCACTAGAGGCCTGGTTAAGGACCATGAACTCCTCTGTGCCTTTTGTCTGCATTACACATAATCGGTGGCTTTGCTGGAAAAAGTCCATCTGTTGCTCAGAAGTACTTGGGAAAGGTACTTGGAGCATTGCCAGGATTCTGCTTCTTTCCAGAGATTTGTTTTTAAATTATTGTGCCAGAGCCCCTCCGTTGGCTGTAGCTTTGCACAGTGTTCCCAGAGTGACCCCTCTCAGCCTCACTTTGATACACATCTGCGTATCTTCACATCATCATGGCTATTGTTGAGGCAGAACTAAGTGGTCTCCTCTTCCCAGACTGCAAAGTCTGTGACCTCTGCATGGCTCCATGGAAAATGTGTAAGGCACAACTGCTGTAGCGTTAATGGAGTGTGGGGTGTGCAGGTATACACAGTCACACATGGGGCCCCGTGGCTGCCTGCCAGCCTTTCCACAAGGAGGTAACATCCAGGCAATTTGTGTTCAGAATGGCACAGCACAGCACATGGGGTCCAGAGGCAAAGCAATATGGGAAAACAGGAGGGATGTTTGACTATACAGGTGCATCTGCATGGCCATTAACCGTTAATTTATCCCCAGGTAAACTTACTTTTTTAATTTCCAGATAGCTGGCTAGTTAAGTTAGAGGGATCATTTTATTGTGTGACCCCGAGGAATCTTAATTTGAAAAAAATGTGAGTTATAGCAGCTTTCCAGTATCTAAAGGAGGCCTACAAGAGAGCCGCAGAAGGGCTTTTTGGAGGGGCAGTTAGTGATAGGACAAGGGGTGATGGCTTTGAACGAGAAGAGAGTAGGTTTAGATTACATATGAGAAAAAAATTCTTACCTGTGAGGAATTGAGGCATTGGAAAAAGTTGCCCAGGGAAACTGTGACTTGCCAATCCTGGAAGTGTTCAGTGACAGGTTGGATGGGGCTCTGAGCAACCCGGTCTAGTGGAAGGTGTCTGTGCCCATGGCAAGGGGATTGTAACTAGCTGATCTTTAAGGTTCTTCCAACCCAAACCATTCCATGATTCCATAAATTTCTGTGAAATTATCCTCATGCTCAAAAATATGCAGTTTTCCATGGGAAGTGGAGACAGTCTTGTATTTGTTGAGTTATTCCAAATTATAATTCAAAGTGTACAGTGCATTGCTTCAAAACCATCATGGGGGCAGGAAAAAAACCAAAGAAACTCAGGGACAGATGTGCCATCTGTTGGTGTAAAATCCCTGATAGTGAATTTTCAAATCCACTGATCCAGGGAAGAGAGTTTATCTTCTTTAGTACTTACAGTTTCATGAGAAAGACTACTCTTTAGAAAGCAGGTCACAAACCCAAGCTCTCATGAAAAAACTCAATGTTCCTTTGGTTTTCTAGAACTCACATCTTTCATCTGCATTCTATATTTTTCTCATTATACCTCACCATATTGTAGCTCATTTAGCTCTTCTTTCTTCCCTCCTGTGCATTGCTGATAAGACATGCCAGGTTAGTTTTGGTTCATGTGCTCACTGGAGGTCTCAAATGCAACAAGAAATGGGTTATGCCTAGGAACAAAGCTAGCTGGTGGCAAAAGGCACTAGTCCATCGATGTGGGTGGTACAAGCTTCCCTGGCAGGGAGCACAATGTGGAAGTTAACTGCCCAGACCATGATTTTAAGTATTATGAACAGCTCTTGAACAGACACTTTGGTTTGATTCATGCAATTTGGTGAGACATTTTGAATGGGGTCAGGGTGAGCATGTTTCCTTTTGAAAACAGGATTTCAGAACAGATATATCTCTGCAGTTAACAGAGTAGTGCTCGTAGTTAATAAATTAATCCGAGTGTTAAAAGTCTTCTTTCAAGATATTTGTCCATTTTTACAAGTCTCTTATCTTTCAAGGGTGCAATCTTTTTTGACAGGCTGAGGTATTTTATATTTTAAGGTCAGGGTCAGTCTGAAATCCGTCTTTGTCTATAATGATGCCCTTCTTATTTCAGTAGAGTTTAAAAAAAAGAGCATTTTATTACATTTAGAGCATATTATTACATTTTATTCCATGTATAAGACTGAATCCTAGGAAAATATGGAGTGCTACATTGACAGCTCAGATATAGGTAATTTTTCCTTTCTTTATGGATGGAGGGTTTTTTTCTCTTTTTTTCATGCCGGTAGTGTTACAAACCAAACCAATTTAATAGCTGCACTGTTGTGAAATAGCTGACGGATCATTCTTGAATTTGTTTCTCTGAACAAAGCATCAAAGCATACTCTGCTTTGAGTTTGCTATTATTTTGTTCAGCTTCAATTTAGCAGTAAGAGCTGCTTGAATTTTGGGAGTGCCATATGGAGTCTTCTCATAAAACCCTTAACTGCTCTTTCTGTACAAATTCCAATGTGCTCTAATTGTCTTCACTGGACAGCCTACATCACCTGTAATGGCTAGTCATTCTGTCATGTAAAACCTGAGTGTACTCATCTAAAGTAGTTTACCTTAACATTTGAACTCATTTTGTTGTGACCAGTTTTAATTCTGAACCTTTTATTTCCTGGCATTTTGAAAAGTTGAGGTCAGATTTGCTTGTTTTTGTTTGTCTAGTTCAATCTGGTCCTGATAAGAACTCCTGTTTGTAAGGACATTAATAGTCTGTATGCTGTTAAAGGAAAAAAAACAACCCTGCATTTAAAATATCAATGGCTTTTCATCTTTTGATCAGGTCTGCTCTGCAGAGATTAAAGAGTAGGATTCAGCTCCAGGTAAAAACAACTGCATTTAGGTGTCTATAAACAGGTACGTACATGTGTACTAAATGCCTAGGCAACAATTACTGCCCATGGAAATAAGGATGGCATGCATATGTCTAAATATAAGTGTCTGATGTTATTTTATGGCCCTTGGGATATCAATCTCAATTCCATTTGCCCCTCTCAGAAAGCACTGAGCTTGTTTAAATCCTTTGTTATATCTGCAAAGCCAAGCAGATACCTTGGATACCTGGAGCATCCTAAAAGACACCGTATGCCAATGGTTAAGCAATGGCACCCTGCATGTGTGGAACACGTATCATGACTGGGATGGGGACACAGCAAGGGCAGAAAAGGGAGGGGAGGAGCTAGCAAAAAAACTGAAGGCGTTGGTTATTCTCTTGAAAGAAGAGACTTGTAGATGTAGGTTCACCCAGGAAACCAAGTCAGCAAACCTCCTTTGATGGAGATGCAGTCCCTGTCTCTGCTGGGACAGCTTTATTTGCACAGAAGTACCCACAGAGGTTACGGCTTTTGCTATTCTGGTGCATATTGTTGCTAGCAGGGCTGGAAGGTGAGGAGGACACGGTCCACCCTCAGGCACTGCTTGTATCCAGGTTTTGCCTAGAGGGGCTTCGTAAGGCACAAGGCATGCCTGAAATCACCTCATCTCTTCATGCTGCCATCACACACAGGGTGATGACCCCAATGTGAAGAGGCTACATGCAACTTCTGCAGTGCCCTGTACAGGGGCTGGGAAAAGAAATGAGGTATTCAGTGTCTTTCACCATCTTCAGACAAAAATACTAAGGGCACCAAGGGGCCTTAGGCCGTGAGATGCTTTTACCCATTAAATAGCCCTTAGTTTTCCCACACCATTTTTTTTTCACAGGTGATGACTTTCAAGACGCTAGAGGTAGAGCTAGAGCTTCATAGCACTGAAAAATAAGGAGGGAAAGATAAAAGTGGTGTAAGATGTTTGTTTTGGTGCTGATGGAACAAGACTGCTGGCAGCCTCACGCAGGTTCTTTGGGAAGTGGGTCAGAGGCAAATCCTTTCCTTATTCACAAGGTTAGTTTCTTAGCTGTCTGAAGAGACCAGCACTAAGTCTCAGGATGCATGTGCCAGATATGTAGTTCCTGCTGCCTTTGCATAACGCAGAAACAAAGCTCAAGGCTCCAGACATAGCAAAGTACTTCCATTTCACTTCAAGGTGCCTCTCTGGAACAGCAGTCAGAAAGGACTGCTACTGCAGCTTCCTGAATACTGCATGTGGTCCAGCAACCGAAAAAAGGGACAAATCTCTCAACTGAGTGTTTTCTAGTGTTAATATTTAAATATGATTTTTAAAATATGAGTGAATCTTGTGTCATCTTGACATTCTCAGATACTAGCAGGAAGAACAGTGGTTTACTCATCAGCCAGAGATTTGGATAATCACAATTGAATTTTTAGCTAGATGTTTCTTTTAAAATTTGATTTTGACTGATGTGACCAAGAAATATTCATTGGTGTGTGGTACCTTTGTGGAGGCTACGAGCTGGACAATCGTCTTTGTTGTAGTCAACATTTTTTCAGCAATTTTGTCTGCATCATCCATGTTGAAAATGTTTTGGAAACTCCAACCTTTCTGAAAACTATTCCTTTTTTTTTTGTTTTTAAAAGTCGAATTAAGGTTAGATGTTTCCAGTGCTTTTAGAACTGAGATGTATGAGCGCCAGAAGTTAATGCTGTGACTTAAAAAGAAGTATTACTTCTGCAACAATAAAGCAGCTCAGCAGCCCCCATTCCTTTAAAAAGAATGAATTATATGTTTCACTGCATGTCAAACTGTGAAGGTTTTGACTACCAGGACTGCTATTAGTGACATTACCTTTACAAAAAAACACAGTCATCATACAATAGTTTGGGTTGGAAGAGACCTTTAAAGACCATCTAGTCCAGCCCCCTGCAATAACCAGGGGCAGCTTCAAATAGATTATGTTGCTGAGAGCCCATCCAGTCTGATCTTGAATGTTTCTGGGGATGGGGCATCCACCAGCTCTCTGGCCAACCTATGCCAGTGTTTCACCACCTTTATTGTAACCTCTGTGATGTCTGCCAGCCCACTACCCCCTGGGATCAATATGTTCGCACTGTGGTTAGTAACAGCCAACTTGAGGATATGTGCTGGTTGAGTGGGCTGTAGCATATAGGCCATCTTAGTATTGTGAAAAGGTCCTCATCTAAGACACCAGCTGTGCTTGAGCTCTTGCCCTCCTGTAAGTGAGGTGTCTAAATTACATAAACAAAGACAAGGGGTAAGTCCATGGTGAGACATAACCTTTATACCTTTTGCTTTTCAGGAAAGCACAACTATATCAAATGGATAGGTCAAGTACACTGATTAAATTTAAAGAAAGCTGTTTTTAACAGGAGTGCTTGGTTTTAAGCCTTTTTCAGAGATAGTTGATACTGAGCATGCAGAAAAGCAGCCAGAATTATGTAGTAGTGGTAGTTATCCTAAGAAATTGAGTGATCCAGTTTAATTTCTACTGTAAATACCTAAAGTTGGCCTGTGTGTGAGAGATCTTGTGGACCATTTGTAGCATGCCTCATTTGAAGCTCATCTGCATTGTATTTCACCCTGATCCAGTTATTCATAACTGCTTTTGGTTTTTAGAGAACCTTGCCTGAGAAAAATAGATTTTAAAATTATTTCTGTAGGTAGTTGTCTCTGTATCTGAATGAGCCAGCCATTAAAGTGATTGATTCATTAAATCTAATACTTGGTGTTAGACATCTAATTAGAAATCTAATGTCTCTGCTAAAATATTAATCATGTTCGTTAATACCTGCCAACAAAATAACTGTAATTGCAATTGGACACTTTTAATGGTGGTTTCTTGATTCCTGGCCAAAACCCATCATTGTTCACAACTGTTGTGCTGTTCCTTTAAAGCTCTAAATCCAGAATTAGCAGCTGTGTTTTAGATGCTACCACTTTTCCTTTGGCTGAAAATCACAGCTAGGGCAAGATTCTGCTGGATCATCTCTGTGAGGCCTCTGAAGGGAGCAACAGATGTGACAGTTAAAGTATTAACATAATTATAGATATTTATGAAACTTCCAACTTTATGAGTTTTGGGGAACCTATCCCTTTATATTAAAACATTAATTTCTCCATTTTCAAAAATAACTGTAATAAGGAGAGAGTAATCTGTCAACTGGTTTCTGAAGCAGCACTTCCCAGGTATTTTCTAAGTACTGGATCTCAGTCTGAGGATTCCTCTGCTCTGGTGTAAAGCAAGACTGAGATATCTGATTTTACATGGCTAGGGTGCAAGTCATTTCAGGTAAAAAGTCAAAACAAGACCCCAAACTCAGGGAAGTTCCCCTTGTAAATTAAGAAAAAGAAAAAAGATTTAAATGCCTTCCACCATGCCTCAGAGTTTGTTCCTTCAATGAGCAAATGCACACTTTATGGACTTTAACTTCTAGGGCTGCTGAGGCAGACTCTGAATTTCCCAGGTCATTGGAGAGTTCCTCTGTGGAAGTCTTCCTTGCCCAGCATCAGTCCTGCCTGTGTTAGAGCAGGGGATTGTACCTCCCTTGACAGGTCTGGGACTGCCAAATAGTCAAACTGCTGATTTTCTGGAGTGGTTTGCAATACACGTAGCTACACTGATTATTTTAAAGATCTGTGTTCTTTTTTGAGGGTATGGAATAGGGCTGTATTTGAAACTGCTTGAGCCAGAAGTTCTTCCCGGAAAGGTGGGGTTACAGTCCCACTTTAGTCATGAACATTAACTAGTAATTTTAGCAGAGTTTGCGTGGACTTAGCACTGACTTAACAACTTTACTGCCTGCTAAACTGGTTCACTTGTTTAAGTTTTGTACAAAGATTTGTTTACAACTCCATATTAGCCTACATTAGAAGGAATGTGGATGGCAGTGCAGCAGCTGATCCTGAAGAACTTCAGGTGTGGACATTTCCAAAGATAAAATTTTACAGGCAACCATATTGTCATATAACTCCATACTAAATAACTTACTGTGTAGATCATAATCGGTATGAGCTGAACTGTGCGGGGGCTGCTGTTTGTGCTCGCATGAGGAGGGCGATGAGCACATGGGATTTGGTGGCAGGGAGAAGGTATTGCATTTTTGGGTGGCTGTCTGCGTTCTGGCAGCTTTGGCTAATTATGAAGTCCCACTTTTAGTTAACATTTGACCCAACTATTTCCTTTGTGGTTATCACATTCAAATGTTACTGAGGGCACAGATTAGTCTTTCAGTAGTGTTTAGGATTGGGACAACATCAGATAAAATAACTTTTTCTGTGCCGTGGGTTGGAGCTCTGGTACGTGCTTGGTACCAGTGTAAAAGTGTATGGCTCAGGCTTTGTGGTAGGACCTGCTGGTACTCAGCCATGCTGTGGTGCCAACAGTTTGCGTATTTCTTTGCCAGTCTCAGAAATACATATTGTGGATGGTATTTCATACTGGGCTTCTTAGGACTTTTGCCCAGAGATGGAAATGCACACACAGTCTCAAAATACTTTGAAAATTGCCATATCTGCATCTGTGTCCTGAGTGGAATCGATGACAGAAGTTAGGTGTTATCTGGATAGTGAATTCTCCCTTAAACTTTCTCCAAAATCACGTTGCTTTTCTCTTTGCATTTCTATGAAATTAACAGGTTGCTGAGAGGTTGCACTGCTGTGGTTTCACTGTGGAAGCACTTAGGAGGCAGCTGGCGGTGTCAGTCCTGTCAGATATTGTTTTGGGTGAAGAAATCCCAAGCAGAGCTCCTCCATCTAAAATGCACATCTGAATCATTTTAAAAAGGATATGATTTTACTGGAGAGTTAAGGGGTACAAAAGTTTCTGACTTCATAGTGGTTTTGTCTTTCTAATACAAAAAATACTGTAAATTTTTCAATTATAGAAAATGTTACCTAAACATTATTTGCATCCTGTGTTCCCAGGAAGCAGAGGGTGTTATTCATCTAATTTAAATCTGTGTTAATGGCATTTTAGAGCAAGATTAGGGAACACTGTTCTGTCTACAAGACACTATAGAAATACAGTAACTGCATAAAGGACACCAAATATTCTGTAGCTGTTTTTCAGAGAAATGTGTAGAAGCAGAACTTCGGGCACATATGCATTCTATTTGGGAGACCAGTTGTAGCAGTGATTATGATGATCTGGCTGCTTGTACACAAGAGTTTTCCAGAGGCTAATTTACAACATAAGCATTTATGAATTCACATTTTTAATTGGCTGTGCTGTGCTGTGCTGAATTTTTTAGAGAAATTAATACACTAAAGTAAGCAATGAAATTCGAACCATGTACTGATAAAAAATATATAAAACTCAGGAGGTTTTTTTGATGTGCTTTCTTTTTTTTTTTTTTTAGTCTTAGGAAACAATTAGTGTAGATGCATTCCTGAATATCATCATTAAGGTAGAAAATACTGAAATATGCTTTGACTGACAGTTTCTAGCAGCACCAATGTGGGAAAAGATGCTTTTCATCAGCCCCATGTATAATTGTAATTCTCATTGAAATTGTTTCTGTAAATAGGTTGATGCTGGGAATATAGTTTGAGAAACTCACAGGCTTTCCTGAAAGTTATGATTCCCATGATGGCAATAAATTACAAAACTCATGTGAAGTGCCTTTGAGTTCTCAGAATACAAATGCAGATTTTTTTTTCCTTCAGATGCTTACTGACATTCTGCATCTGCAAAGTTTGTTACTTCTGCACGGAACAGAAAGCAAATGTAAAACTGCTGCGTTTTTGTGATTTTATACGTGTTTTAATTCATCAACAATCTACCAATATATAGAGACCATTTATGGTATCATTGATGATATTTCTAAATACAGACTAACTTTTGCACAGTTCTACTTTGGTATTAAACTGTAATTTTGTTTCTTAGGCTATGTCAACCTAAGCACTGGATGTGTATCACTGTGTCCCATCCAACTGATTGGACACAGTTTGCACTATCCTGAAGTAACAAAAGATAAATTGTCTACTTCAATTAGTAAAAAATAACACTGGGACTGTGTTTTTCTGTGGCAGTAACGTCTTTTATGTGAAAAGCTCTTGATTAAGAAAATCCCAGTCAGATTTCTGACAATAGAGAGAGTGGGTTTATATATAAAAATATGTATTACTTTCAAATATTAATTTAAAAAAATAATATTTAAAAATCACATCAATTTTAAATATTAAAAAAAAAGAATATTCTTCCTTCCTGATAAGTTGATTACCAACTTGGCAACATCACTCTTGTGACATAAATGAAAAAGTAGGCTAATATAAGGCTTTGTGAAATATCATGGTTCCACACCCAAGGGGCTTGAAAACATCCACTGTACCTCTGGCAACATAAAAAAAACCCACAATAATTCTATGTTTTTACATTGCTTTATTATTGGCATTTGATTCTTTCTAAAAAATGCATTCCCACTTCATTCTTTCTTACTTTTATTGCAGATCTTGTTTGGAGAGATTGAAGAGCTTCAAAATGCAGAGAATACGAAAGAGACAAAAGTTTCCCATGTATCTCCAGCTGCGCTCCTGCCTTCAGCAGGTGTAAGTGGTGAGTGCCCAGCCCCTGCCAGCAGTGTTGGTGCTCCATTATGGCATTACTACTCTGAACTGTGGTATCTGGAGAAAGAGAAAAAATCCCATGTGGGAGAGTCTCACTTTTCTCTCTGCTTCACATCCTCATACCACTCTCTTTTCATTTACTAGTTTTAATTCTGAGGACACTGCAGTGAAAAAAGTGTGTAATAGTGGTGATAAAAAGTAGAAAAGAACCATGAAGCTGTTTTAATTTTATAAATGGATGATCAATAATACTCAGTTTTCTGTGTGAAACCTTGCATGCCCATATCTACATGTCCAGATTTACATCCGAGGAAACAGAAAACATAATTGAAAACTTGCTGCTTGGAGAGAAAATGTTCTTTGAAGTCCACAAATCAGATACTCAGAATCAATAATATGCTATAAATTTTTTGGAACAGGTGTAGGGACAGAACAATGCTGCTTTATGAAAGCAAGATGCTACTTTCCTGAGGCCTTGCCCAATATTTCCTTTTCTTTGCAGCTGAAACAGCCTGAAGTTTCTTGGACAATGAATGTTGCACATGGATTAGTGAGGGCTTCCAAAGAATGGATTGGCGCTGAAGATATTGATGAGGTGTTCTATTATTTCTGGCAGTAGTTTTGATCTACACCCTGTGGCCTGAGCTTTGGATGTAAGCAAGGTAAATGACTTTGCATTTTCCTTTTAAGGTAGAGGAGTTGCATCCCACATTAACAAGTCTTGCATCTGTGCGCTGTAACTCACATACTGACTATGTATGTCTCCTGGCTTATATATGGGCAAAACGTATGAAGAAACAGTGAAAACTCTTTAATTCAGAAATCCAAGCTTAGTTGATTTTATGTTTTAGCCTTTCTTTTTAACATTAACTTCTTTCCAAGCTGCATGTAAACCTCCTTTGTATAGAAAATGCAACCTTTTCAAGAGTAAAATATTCCAGGGGTTAGCTGAAACTGGTCTTAACAGTGCTGTTCTTCTGGCTTCATGCCTATGGAAGTGATTAATGGTTGGAATTTATGTCACGGAACACATAATAATTTGTTAGAAGAAACTGGATTCAGTCACAGCAAAGGCATTTTTCTCTTCCTGTCATTATATTTTGTGAGGACTTACTTATTTCCTGCAATCTCAGCCCATGTGAAGAAGAGAATGATAAAACTTCTGCATAATTTTTCTGAGAATACATTTATACTCCAGATGACCTTTGGAGTAAATTTGAACTATTAGATTTTCCCACATATTTATAGCTCTGGCTGTGCATCTTTGCCAGCAAATCTTACAGGCTTTATCCACCAAACATTTATTTATGGTTAAAAAAACAATTTGCACTTGGAACACTATAGAAAAAGTTCAAAGCCATTACATTAGAAGTTAAGCTTTCATTTATAGTCTTATTTTTTCTGTATTGTCATCAGCCAACGTTACATTCAAATTCATAATACATTTACCTAAGATGGCTCTTTACTTTATCTAATGCCTTTCTGTGCTGATAACGATGGTCTGTACAAGTGGCTTTCCTGAGACCACACTGGTGTATATAAAATACCGGTCCTTTTCTTCCTACTGAGCTACCCTATGCCTCGGTATTTTCACCCAAGATCTCTTGAATTAGATATTCTCATAGAACGGGCTGTTCTGCTTTATATTAAAAAAAATAATGGAGAAGTTTTAATTTACAAATAAATATTGGCACTTCTATTTCATGGCACTTCATTTCCATGTCAGACTTTATAAAAAAATTTGCTTACACTATACAAGGTATCCTGATGTTGACTACATTAAAATATATTCCTAAAGAAAAAAATGTTTGCTGCAGAGTACTTTTGGTTTGAGAGTTTTATCTGGATTTGTGTTTAGTATTTTCTGCCTCCATATGTGTCTTCACAGTGCTCTGGGCATCTCTCCACACCATGATATACTGGGGCTGTTATGTTGCTTCCACCCTGGACAATATCTGTGTAAGCTGGTTTTCAGTAGATACCACCAAATGATGATCCTGAGGAAACCTCAAAGGTAGTGGAAGGAGAAACAGTTGTGTGTGATTGAGCAGAGACCCCCATGGAGCAATACCTGGACGTAGAGAGTCCAGTGCCATTACGAAGTGTTTCTTTTTAAACATATCTTTAAATCTGGCCTCAAAATATATATTTAAGTGCTTTGCTGAAGTGAGGATTAAGTGTAACACTTGTGTTATAGGTTGGGTTTATGCACCACAGGCATTGAAGAGGGTCAAATGGGAATTCATTTATCCTAATTACTCTGATGTAAGAGGAGCAGAAGGGGGCAGACAAGCAAAAAAATACTTAATCCCGCCGTGTACAGAAGAAAAGCATTTTCAGCACCCTTTCAGGATGGTACATAATCTCCCATGTCTCTGCCAATACTTTTATAATTGCACTGAAAATGGATTTTCCTTGTCAACATTAGTTGAGAAACCCTTGTTGCCAATAATTGAAACCTGCAATAGCAATAAATTTTTCCTACGAGTAAATGGACTTTGAAAGTCTCCAGTATAACTCAATGTAAGACACTCTGTTACTGCTGGTGTTTATACCAATCCCATCTCTTCAATGTGTATTTTAAGGATTTCTATTTTGTGAAGGTAAGGAAAGAAGCCATTAAGGTCTTGATATTGCAAATACTTCTGTACTTCTCTAGCATTAGTCTCATTATTTTGTACTGAAAAGAGTAGTATGAACTTCAGCCCTTCTGAAAATGTTGAAAGGTTATTTCTTAATTTTGATGACAAAATTCAACTGTGTGGCATTTAATGAAGAAAAACAAATTAGACCATTCAGGTGGAGGGAATGCAGAGCAGACTGTGTATCAAAGCCCTGCAGTGAATATCCAGTCTACATTCAAAACCAGAATGGTAGCAATTATCATCTGGTACTTTTTTTTAAGGTTGACATCTATTGTATTTTTGAAGAGGAATTTTTGTACTATATGAAGTACCTACTTACTACCTCTGGTTTTGTAGTGACAGTTTCTCTCTAGACTAGCAAACATATTTGAATATATTACTAGGAATAGCCAAAGCTTTTCAGTATTTGCATATTATCCAGATTTGCACCCTGATTTGTGACAGAATTGCAAGGTATGTCATAAAAATTACATTTTCGTACATGCTGTGTAGTATTTATACACAGAGCAGTAGGAACCAGCATGGCATGACATGCATTTAGAAAGCAATGGCTCCAAAGAATATAACTGTTCAATTCTCTTAAAAATTTTTAGTTTTTAAATGTTTGGATTATAAATCACTTGCTTAGTGTTGTCCAGTTGCCTACTTTTGTGAAGAGCTCTTAGCAGAATAAAAGGCATTAAAGTGGACCCCATTTCAGCTCTGACAGGGGCCATCGGTCTGTCCCCAGCCAAGTTGTGGGTGACCCTGTCTCTAGCCTTGTCCCATCCCTGCTTGGCTTTGGACCTTGTTCACCCAGACCCTGATTTGCAGACTGACTTTCCAGCTTGTCCTCAGACCTGGTGTGTCACCACAAACATGCCTGGCAGTGGGCTGGAAGGTGCCCCTGGCTGCTCCCCCAGCCTGCCCACTCCCTTTCTGGATTGGTGGGATGGGCCATGGCCTGTTCACCTTCATGGAGATCACTGGTGGATCTTCCCCATGGCTCCTTGCTCCTGGCAGAGACTGTGGGTGTTCAGTCCTTCCCTAAAGATCATACAAGTGCAACCTTGATCCTCCTCAAATTTTTGTTGAGTTCAGTGAATTTGTGAGTGTGAAACATGGTGTATCTGCAGAAGTTTTGTTGTAAAATGAGAGGCTGAATTCTGCAATTTTAAACATGCTTGAAACTTCACAGCTATTCTCAGTTATATGAATGAAAAAAATTGAGCTGGAGTTCATGGTAATCATTTGTGTCTTATCCGCATAATGTATATTCAGATGGATGGATTTGACAGGAACCACTATACAAAGATTGGCTTTTTGCATGAGGCCAAGTATTTACAATTTAAGGTCTAAAAGGAATTTGGTTTGGGAAGTTATGAACAGCTGAAGAGAGAATTTAGAATGGAAGTAATTGTTACATTAGCCACACACTACTACTTATAAATACCAAGCAGTGCGGTTGGGCACTGACCCAGCGTATGCTTATTTCAAGCATCTGCTCAGCTTGAAAATATTTAAGGAATCTCACTGAAAATGATAGACTTTTACGTCTTCTTCTTCTACCACATACATAAACAGGACTGCTTCAGTGGAGCCAAAATGTGCAATAAAATATTGATGTAAGAAACAGGAAGAATTTGATGCATTAGGAAAATATAACCATTGAATTTTTCTTACCTGATTTTTCACCCTCCATCCCTTTTCTCCCTTCCCACCTTTTCTCATACATAAGCTATATATACACATCTGTATATAATTCCAGTACAAATATAATTTTAGATGACCATACTCCATGAAAATTATTGTATTTTGCTGTGTCATGTCTGAGATCCCAAGTGGTGGTTCATGTTTGCACTGAAAGTATGGATACAAGTAAGTTCTGAAGATAAATGTCAGAGAAGTTATTAAAAGAGAGAAAACCCTCTGTAAAGTCATGTCTATGGAATTACAAGTATCAACTTCTGTAAACTAATAAAATCCTTTTTTTCTGAATTATTGGATTGGGAGAGGGGATGATCTTAATTTTTTTTAGCTTTATTTGATTTGATGTTAAATATTGTGCAATGATTTTACTATTATAAGGACTATAAGCAATAAATAATAAAATAATTGCAAAAGAATATAAAAATATAGTTATTAGCTATAGTTGGTTATTCATAGTTTTTTAATATTTTATTATCTAAAAAAATGTAGCTTTATTTTATAATATTTTAGGATATAATGGAATTTTTGACTGCCTTTGAAGCAGAGATAAAGAGCCCAAATGACTCTCTTGGTGAGAGTCACAGTTCAAAAAGGCACTCTCTGTTCCTAATTTTATTATGTTTAAATGTATCTAGGTTATACTTTTTCTGGCCAGAAAGATGTGATGGTCAACATGATGGAGAAAACTAGCTTTGTAAATTCTTGGTCTAGTACATTGATGTACATCATGTGCAAAGCAGAGGTCTACCATGGGAGAAGTTTTATGATATGATAGCTTTTATGATCAAAATGGTATTTTACAACAAACAGGAGAAAGTCAGGAGCAGGATCAAAAGCTGGTCACAAATGATAGCATGGTCTTTCCCAATTAAAATCAGATACCGATGACAGACAATGGGAAGATGATGAAATATATATAATTAAATACTGTTTTTTGTATTTACTGGTCTTTTCAAAAACCCCATTCATTTTCCCTCTCACATGCATTATCAGGACTGTATGCATTTGGGCACCAGTATTGCTAACATGCTGTTCAACATAGATATGTGTGTGGAGTGGGAAGAGCTCCCAGCCATGTTGCAGGTACTCTGGAGCAGTGCATATGGACCATGGCCTGTGCAAGAGTTGTACAAGATTCTGGTTTTAAAGATTGTCAGCACCATAATGGTGGAATGCCTTCACCTTTTCTGGTTACTTTGCAATCCTTAATTTAAGTTAGGTCAAGGTAGAAGCACATAAAAATATTTTTGCGTGGAAAGTTGAAACATCACACAGCTACGAAGTTTTATGAAGACACAACTGGCTTAAGGATCATAGGATCACAGGACAAATCAGCTGGCAGAGACCTCCAGAGGTCTCTAGTCTTACTGCCTGTTCAAAGCAGGCTCAGCTGGAAGATCAGACCAGGTTGCTCAGGGCTTTGTCTAGACTGGCTTTGAAAATCTTAAAAGATGGCAACTGTGCAGCTTTTGACAACCTTACCCCTACCTGACTGTCCCTTATGGTGAAAAAGTTTCACATACAGCCAGTCTGAACCTCTTCCTTCAACTTACACCCCTTCTCTCTTATCCTTTCACTGTAGACTGTGGGGAAAAGCCTGCCTTTGTCTTTTTCATAACCTCTGCCTGGATACTGGACAGCTGCTGTAAGATCCCACCAAAGCCATCTCTTTTTCAGGATGAAGCATCCCTGGTCTCTCAGACTCTTCTCACAGGGCAAGGCTTAACCATTGTAGTGACCCTTTGCTAGGTTTACTGCAGTTCATTGGTACATTCTTCCTGTGCTGAGGAGCCCAAATCTGGGTGCAGTGTTCTAGATGCAGTCCAAAAATCATTTGATTTTAGTTGGATTATGTCTCTGATCTGTCTCAGTGCAAAAGCACTGGTGCCAGCACACAGCAAGGAGTGGGCCCAGGCTGGTAAGGGCAGCAAGAAGGGCAGGCTGCCCGTGCTGGCATCTGTGTGCACTCAGAACTGCTTACACAGCTCTTGTATGGTGTTGGGAAAGGTGTCAGCTTTGGGCTGCCCTCAAGGACAGCCTCTTTTTCTTATATTGGTGAGGCTCTCGTGGCACCAAGGGCTTTCAGAATTCCTCTTCCACCTACACCCCAATTTTTGTGCAACCCCTTCTACACAATGATTGTATTTCCAGAAGAAAACCTCAGGTGGCAGCAACACCATAGCTTTTGGAACCAGTCCTGGTCTTCGTGCAGTTCTTCCTTCTGCTATCAGTCATTAGGACTCATTAACGCTTGTGTTTAACATCATTAGCAAACCGTCAGCCGATGAAGAATGAACGTGTTTTTTCCTGACTAATTTAGTGATGTGCAGATCTCATTTGGAAGTCCTGCATCCATGTTTTATATATTCATGCAAACTGCATATTTTTATATAATCGTGTAAGATGAATTTGGGTAACCTGGGTTTGAGTTAAACCTCTTAGACCACTCTCTGAAAGATTTTTGTCTCCTTTATGCTAGATAGTCATCAATTTTCTGGTTTCTTGTATGTGGCCATATGTGACCAAAACGGAGGAAGGAAGGTATTCGAAGATCACTAAAAGGCCAGTAGGGAATACAGTTGGGAGAAATCTGGGAGCAGAACAAGCAACAAAATTTTAAAGCATGATGAGAAATGTAGGAAATCAGATACAGAACACACAAGGGAGGAAAAAGCTTGAGCCTGCTTGGAGTAAGAATTGTGTCTTACAGCTTTTTTTTGGAGGTCTTGAATACCTGCAGTTCCCTTACAATGTTTCAAGACACGGTGTCACAGAAATCAACTGTGGGATTTCAGTCTATTCTCACTTGCAGTGACACTGTCTGTTCATCTAATTGGGTTTTTAGGCACTGGACACTAGAAAATTCTCTCTGTGTCCTTGGCTTCACTGCCAGTCAGCCATGATCTTTGGAAGATTTAATGTTGCTTCGTCTTTCAGGTCCTGCTATTGAAGTATATTGGCAGAAAATAGTAAGCACCAAAACTTTCTGTTCTTTCCTCCAAAAACAGACAAGTGAGCAAAGAACATTCCTCTTGAATAATGATTCTGAAGTCACATTCCTGCAAGTGGACATAAAAAAACCAGTTAAAGAATCAGCAGGGAAATTGCCACTAAAAGGAGACTGGTGATGGGCCGTTTCTCCAGCACAGCCCTGAAAAGACCATGCTTCCTGATACCCTCAGGAGCTTGCAATCTTTTTTCCCCTGGCTGCAGCATTAGAACAAGATTTTCATGGTATTATGGGAGTGAAAAACAGACACCAAATGACATTATCTTCTGCAATGGAAAATAAAGAAAATAGTGATTTTATTCAGTTTCAGTGGACTCTGGTGTATTTTTGATGGATCCACTACATTTGATAGTGATTACAGAATGGTCTTTGAGACTACCATCTGTTTATGTCACCTTGGCCTGGTTTCAGCAAAGGTTAAGTCATTATTTGGAGAAGTGAATGGGTATAAACTGACCAGAGGTCTGAGAAGGGGCAGCCCTACTACCTGCTTAACTATGCCTCAATGCAGCACTAGAGGGTGAACTAGAGAACCACAGTCCTGGCTGGATTCTCTCTGCCCAGGACTAGGATGAGAAACGGGAGAGTAGTTTGCATCCACATAGGCCATCTCTTGCTGTATGAGATTCCTGAAGCAATACAAGGAAGAAATGTGTGCAAGGCTGCATGCATGGCATTGCTGTTTCACAGACTGCTGCCAAGTGGGGGTAATACCACTATCCACAACAGTCTGCAGAATCCCTCGAGGAAGCAGATAAATTAGGATGCTGATGTTGGCATCTCAAAGCTGGTACTTTATTTCAGAGTGGTGGGTGATGTCAGTAGGCTGGTATTCCAAATCAGCATCTACAAACCTCACATCTCATCACGCAGCAGGTGGGTAGGTCAGCAAGGCCAGATGTCTAAGATGGTGCCCTGAAATGCAGAGGATGCCTGTAGAGCAAGCCAGCCTGAACACTGTGTTGTGTATTTTTGCTCACTAGGCAGAGGTACGGGAACATTCTCACACTCTGTCTAGACTGATGTCACCCGTTCCTCAGATCAGCCGGGCTCTGACCTGTGACCATTCCCACACAATCAGCAGGGCTACTCAACCTGTGGCACAGCTGAGGACAGCCACAAAACTGGGCCAGTGCTGCTGAATCTCGGTGCAGAGGGGAGCAGGGGTCTAACTCCAGTGCCAGATGCTGAGCCCGTCCTCCTCCAGCAGCCCAGCACTCACTCCAGAGCCTTCTTGTTGGAGCCTCCAGTGTTTGTGTATAATAGGTAGTATCTTTGGGCAAGATGGTAGGCAGTTTTGCATTGCAGGTCAAGTATATAAAGCTCCGGTTGCTTCAAAACTGAAAGGATTTGGGATGAAGAGTAAAAGAAACTCACAGTAGCATTTCTTCACACAGTAACAGTTTTTCAAAAACCTCAATTATTTCTAAGTAATATACATATAAATAGACCTTTTAAAATTACTTATTCACTGGAGATCATTTAATGAAATTTTATAAATATACAGCCTAATTAAAATACAATTGCCAGTCTATTCAATATCTGATTTGCTCATTATTCTTTATTATTATGAAGCACAGTATTTTAAATCATGAGTTGACTTCAGCACAGGGTTTATATTAATGTATAATTGTTGATTTGTACTTATATTTGTGAGGAAAATTGTGGGATTTCCCTGGACAACCTAATGAATATTTTGCATAAACTGATTGTTTGTCATTTAAGCTTGCATAACTTCTTCCAGTATTGGAAGAAATAATTGCAAAGCTTCCAGAACTGCTTGCATTCATTACATGCCAATTGGTACTTTTATAGAATTTGTGTCTCTTACAAGATGGCCTGTTCTCCCACGCACTGTATATTGTTCTTACATATTTTGAGGCAAGTTTCTATAAAGCGTCGATGAAGTCAGTGTAAAATAAGGCCATTTACATGGGCTTGAGGATAAGAAAGCTAAACGGATTAGAACATAGAAGAAATATTTGGATCAATCTAGAGTGTACAAAGTGACTAAAATTGGGTTATAGCATGTTTGGGTTTTTTTCAGTTGCAGTGGGAAGACTACAGAGTCACAAATGGATGTAAAAATAGCAGCTCCAGGCAAAGGTTGTTTCTCTGCAATACGTCATAGGGAAGATGGATAAGGAAGCCCAGTGTCAACTGTATCCTCTGCAGTGGGAAGTTTTGGAGCTGTTTCAGCAATATGGAAATAGTGTTGGTGGTTAAAATGGAGAAAATGCTGCTGCAGACAGCCTTTGGGTGCTTTTACGTGTTGTGGTAATCTCTCTAGATCAGGTCCCCATGTTCCAGTAGTCAAGATGCACCTGCTCTGCTGCCAGGCTCCTCTGGCAGGATGCAACAGTGATAACATCTTAGCCAATTCTTCCTGTTTTCCTGCAGGGATCAAGGGCCTTGATACACTGAAGGAGCTGCCAGGAGTCTGTGTATGACCAGTGTATGTTCAAAACAACAGCCACGGTGCAAATGCACCTTCAGGCTAGTATGCCCCCAGGAACCACGTAGACAATTTCAAGTGTGCAATTACTCTCCCCAACTTCAGCTAGACTTCTCAAATGCTTGATATTTTGAACATGTTCAAAGTGTGAGCCAGTGTCACAAAGCTGTGACAGCTTGACATCTCATGCCTAAGTGATTTGTGACAGAGGTGGAAGAATAGCCAAGTGCTTTAAAAACCTCTATTTTTCCATCCCCTCTTCCCTGAAGGAAAGGGGAGCTTCTTTCTCTAGAAAGCTTATAGTATCTATTTTATGAATTATTTAGATGCAGTGATAATCAGTCTACACACTTATCTATGCACTTTTTCCTCTTTTTATGTCCATAGTTATACTTAAATTTTATACCTATACAGAGGAACAGGAAAGTCACAGAAATGCAGCAGAGAGAATGAAATGAGACTTCTAGTGGTAAAGAATTTACTGATTTCCTTAGGAATAGGCCTATTTAACAAGGGTTCCTAGTTTTCATCTTGAGATCCACCAGTCCATTTAATGCATGACTTTGGCCTCTCAGCTGCTAAGTCAAAATGTCATGCTAGTTCACATCTCATACAGATATTTACATTCATGGCATTCATATCACTTCCTTGAATTCAGATAGAGCTCAGAAACAGTATTATGCAAAAATTTGGAGAAGATGGTAAAAGAAGTGCCAACTCTATCATCAACCTGTTCAAAGTAAAGACTGGAAGTGAAAACAGGCAGCCTTAAGGTCTAAGAAAATATTTAGTTTAGGTGAAGAATGGGAAGAAGGAAAAAAGAAGAAGAAAAGGAGAGGGGAGAGAGAAAGAAAGAGAGAGAGAGAAAGAAGAAGGAAGGAAAGGAAGGAAAAAGAAAGGAAGGAAAGGGAGGGAGGGAGGAAGGAAAGGAAGGAAAAAGAAAGGAANAAGAAAAAGAAAGAAAGAAAGAAAAAGAAAGAGAAGGAGAAAACCCTGAAGTACTGTATCATAGATTAATATCCCATCATTACCTTGCAATGCCTGTAGCACCCTTGGTGATAGGCTGTATTAAAGAACTGTAGACAGGTAGTATCTAGCTTGCCCCAAGAACACCAATCTACCATAGGAAACGAGCATGCAGAAGGCCCTACTCAAAAGATCTGTATTTCTACCAAAAATATATTCTGTGATGTGTTGTTGACATACTGGCTAATGACTCCAGCTAGTCATGTTCTGGTCACCGGTTGTGACTGTAGCATCCAATTGTCACAAAGGACTGATTCTCATTTTTGTTGTAACTTTATAGATTACATTGGAAGCAGGTTAAAAATATACTTATTACTTTTCTTTGTAAGGTGTGTGGCATGGGAGTGGTTTGAGGTCCAGGTTAGTTGGCTACACTGGGATCTTAGATCTGGAAGCAAGCAGAAGCTTTTCAGGCAAAAAGCCTTTGGTGATGCATGTGAGGAAGTTATCGTGCTCATTGTAGGTGCTTCCCAGTGCAGATTCAGAGACATAAGAACATTCTTATGTAAAGGGCAAAGGATTTGGAGGAAAATAGTGAAGAAGCAGGATGTCTGAAGGTGACAGGGTCTTGGTTAATGGTTTTGAGTACAACTTGCCTGATACAGAGGACAGAGAAAGGCAAACAAGGATATGTGTGGTAAAAGGGGAGAGAAACACATGGAGGTTTTTTCCTTGAGTTTTTGTTCTATTTAGGTTTTTTTAGTAAAGGTTATTGTCACATTGAAACAAGAGTTCAACTAAAATTTCTATCAAGGCAATGGCCAAGGGTGGGAAATCAAATGTGAACCACTAGCAATATGGAAGTAAGACTAAGGATTTGGTAACACCTCCAAGACCACAAATCAGACCTCTGTGAATGTACCTTCCTTCTAAGAGTAACCCCATAGATAGGATCCTGAGCTGGGATGTCTACACTGAACTGAGTATTACTGTGAGCAGCAGTGAGGGCCATAGAAGTCAGGCAGATACCAGGATCTGTGGTGCTGTGAGGTGCAGACCTTACTCCAGGATAAAATCTTCCCTCTAACAAAAATTCTTCATTCATCCAGTTGGGATACATCTGTCCTGACAGTCCCAAGGAAGGAGTTGGAGCCATTTTCTTTCTTGTGGCATCTTACACAAAACAAGAGAAACAAGTAGTATTATTATTAAGAGATTGGAAGGCAGACATAGTGTTTACCACATTCCAGGGAGCTGATGCCTATTTAGCTTTGCCCAGCTGAGAGGGATTTCTATGGCTTTGCTTCTTGCCCAGAATGGTGATTATTCTGGGAAGGATGGAGAGGTATCATTTCTAGTAACACTATTCGTCTGTGTATATAAATATTCCCTGGCTGGGGCTGGCTCATTACACAAGATGGCACTCCATACTTCCCTTCCACTTGCCTTCTCACCTCCCTCCTCACATCTCTACCAGAACAGCACATTCCAATAATAAACCCATCACTGTTAAAGCCAGGTGTCATCCAAATTCATTTGCTGCAGTGTTTGATCTATCCTCTGCTTCAAGATACAGGTTTCAGAGTATTTTATGAGATGCACTTCACAGCTTTGTACCATACAAGATATTCTGCAGCATTTTATGAGCTGCATTTTATAGAATTTTATCAAATATTATGTAAAATATTTTAGCAATAAGCCCTTTTTTAGGCAATCAATTCTAGTACAAGCTTGCATACATATGAAAGTGCATAGAGAAACTGTGAGCATCCTCAAAACACTGTTAACACTTAACTTTCCAGAAGATCTTTGCTGGGCTGTCTATTTTGTAATGAAGCTTTTACAGTTCACAGGGAAACTAAAATGGGATATAAGGCACAGCCACAGCTTTACTAGGGCTATTCAGCTTTACAAAGCAGTGATGCCTCATTTCATCTGGTGTCCTTCACACTGTGCATTAGCTCAGCTGGAATGATGGGCTGAGTAGTATCACTTTATTCCTCACTGAGATCCCCTCGGCTTCCTTGTACAAGGAACATACTTGTTTCGAGGTCTTGTCAACAATTGACACAGCCTCTGTTTGGTGGACTCACTGTACAGGTGCATCTGCAGCTCCAACTCCTCTCACTGTACTTATTTGTCTTCCCTGGTGCTAGGCAGAGCACCGCCTATGCTCTCAGCCCCCACACATCTGCATTCACAGCCACCCCTCCACCTTTCAGACACCCCCAAAGTACCAGAGGAGCTCATTACATCAGAGATCTGGGCATCAAACAGTTATTGTCATCCAATGCTGGGAAGGAATTAAGAAGTGGCACCTGAAAATGGGGGAATCTTTTTTTGTCATGGAAATGAAACAAAAACCCCCAGTCACTTGTTAATTTTCTCAGCTTGTATCTAAACCCATGCACAGGTAAGATCTGAGGTCTAGGGAGGGAAGGGGAGGATGTCTGAAGACCTCCCTGCAATTGCATGAAAACAAGGTCAGATGCTGAGAAGCAGCAGTGCTTCTCCAGTCTTGTTATGATGGCAACCTTTTCCGAGGTCTGTGTTTCAGATCGTTGGGGCCACACTCCCCCAGCTTGGCCAGCTGAGAAAAGCCTTGCCTGAGAAGTGCTGGGGTGCAGGAGTCCCTGCACGTCTGCAGACAGACACCTTAGACATGGTAAGTCTCTGCCTACCACAAGAAGTCACTTTCTGTAGAGTTCTCTGGAAGAGAAAGATCAGTCCCATTTAGCAAAGTCATTATGAAATATTCAACTTTGTGTTTAATTTTTTAAGTCTTTTCTCATTTGTTTAATGGAAGCTGAAACACTGCCATCACTGTCAGGCCCAGAAGCGGTGTTGCCTTGCCAGATCTTTTTGGGTTTCCAGAAAATGGCAATATTCATACTTGCATTGCAACAGCAGAAAGTAAAATTGAACATGGCATTTACATTTGCAGCATGAAAATTCAGATCACTGAATGCAACATGAGAGTTGAGGTCCTAATAATCTATACGTGCACATTGCTGGTGTTGTGTCCTGCCAGTTGTTTTGAAGGATGTGCACTCTTTAGAGTTTCTGCAAAGGAAAAAATGCTGACAAATGAAATCAATATGCTGCAAAGGAAAGCCAAACAAGAAGAAAGTTGAATAAGAAGAAATATACAATGCAATTTTCCTCCATTAATCTAGGGGAAAAAACAAATCCAAAAAATTCAGGGCTAGTTTTTGATAATTTATTCCTAAATTGTTTTCTGTCTCTTACTTTTAAAATCTCTGCACCAGTAACTTTCCTCTCACGTATCAATTGCCATTCATTACTTGGTTATGTCAATGAAAACAAGAAAAATCTTGGGTAATAAATTCTTCTGTTGGAAGACGATACAGAATTAGATTAATAATGCTGTAGTAGAGGATCATGAAATAATAAAAATTGCACTACATTAAATGTAAAGTTGAGGTGGTCATCATGTTTCAGGCCGAGATCTGCTATGCTTACAGAGAATTGAGCTATTGCAAGCTTTGTTCATCTTCACAAGCCCTGTAAATTTTGGGAGAAATTGTCTCTAAGCTGGCAGAAGTCTGAGAAAAGTGTTTTGAAGAAAATGGTCTCTCATTTATTAATATAACAAAGTGAGTCTGATGGCTTAAATAAAAGAATAACTCTGGCAGCTGCCGAGCTCTTACAACTACTGTTTTAAATCAAAGGGGAAGGAAAAACCCTATATATAAGTTCAGTGACAAGCAGGAATTAGTAAAGTCAAGAATGAGAGCAGAGTAAAAGAGGAACACACAGCTATTACAAAGGCAGGCAAACAGAACATGCCAGTTAGTCTTCTGCTGTTAACACTGTTCTGTATTTTAAATGAATATTTAATCCCAATTAGGCTTTTTGATTCTATGCCAGTAGTCACTGATGTAAAATGCAAGTACAGTACACTTCAGGAGCGTACCCTGGTAGATCTGCTGATTAGCTAAGGGATTTAGAAGGAACATGAGGGATGGTCATCAAAAAAGTCAAACCTCTCAAAATTAATAAGGTAACAAATTCTGTTCTGGAGCTGGGAAATACTTGAAAGCTGTGGGAAATAAAAAATGTAAGTGTTGTTCAGCAATGCAAAGATGAAAAATACATCTTAATCTTTCAAAAATATTACATCAAATAATTACTTTAGACAGCTGTGAAGAGTCCTCTTGGCACACTAGTAGAGTTTCTAGCTTTCCAGACTGGTTTCAGCTCAGGAAAAACTCAGTTGCAGATGCAAGGCACTGAGCCGCAGAGTCTTCTCCCGCTCCAGGGACCAGACTGCTGAGAGCTTGCACTGGAGCTAGATTCTGACACTTCATATGCTGGGCACTGAAACTGGCCTTGGAGCCCTGTCCTTCTTTCAAGGCAGATGCTGCTGCCAGGAATTGCAGCAGGGCCATGTGTGAGGCTTAGAGCTCAAGGAGGTGGCCAGCATGGGGCATCCAGCAGGGCACTTTGAGGGTTATGCATGATCCAAAATCCTGTCCATCTTAGGAATATAGGCACATGCATCTGCTTGGAACCTGCAGCTCAGGAGAGAGGCTTGAGGAGCTGATCTGGCATGAAAGAACCATTGGAGATGTCGTCTGATACTTCAGGATCTCACTGCCCTGGACCAGCCCTCAACGTCAGGCTTTGATCATGCTCCTTTTCTTTTACTTTCCACCTATGAATATTTGATTTTCCTAGGGCATCTCCTAGGTATTTAGGAGGGCTGCTGAAGCAGACCCCATGGGGAAGTTAGGAGGAAAAACACCCCAGCTCTGGATCCTCACTGAGCTTTGCGCTATTCAGAACAGGACCATATGCAGAGACATGGCAAGCTTTGAATAGGTGAATAAGCTGGGTTCCCAGGTGTCCTAGTTCAGCAGGAGGGACCAGTTATCACCGTGTGGGGGTGATTAAATCTATGTATTCTACCCCCTCTATTCATTCCCCAAGAACAATGGACCATTTGCAGTAGCTGCCCAGGAAGTCGTTAGCACCTTCACACCCAGCCTGAGGGGGTGTGGCTGCTAATGGGCCATCAACGGTTCAACAACACCCCATGACTCACAGAGTTAATCACCCATTGTGTGAGTCTCCGCCCTAGGGGAAGGACTGGGTGCTCCCTGAGGGTACATAAACGGGGCTCAGAAGACCTCAAAAAACAACTGGTTGGATCCAGAGGAGCAGCAGGACCTCAACAGGAGAAAACCACCACTCTTGATCAGACTACGACCATCACTCCTGACCAGACTACAGCTATCATCTGTACCAACGGGTCAGAGAGCTCAGTGCTCGGTGAAGTAGGAGGACAGGGTCACACACTCCGATCCCGGCATCACTGGATACTGGATGATGTTCATCTTTTCCCTTCTCAACTCAACTGTTTTCATCCGTGAGCATTCATAACCACCACAAGGATTGCCGTGAGTGAAAAAGAGGTGGGAGAAAACTCTGGTTTTCCTGCCCCTGCGGACACAGGATTGTTGCTGCTTTGCTTTCCACTTTTCTCCCACGGGAACTAATCTGGGAACTGCCTGCCACCTCGCCTGAGGGGAGATCCCAGTTGGCCGGGCGCGACAGAGCCACCTGCTGTCCGTGGATATAATCGCATTTCCCTTTTTGGGAGTAGCCAAGAGGACCTTTTAGACTGTTTTGCCTTGTCATTTGGGGGTGGAGGGATTTTCTTGCAGACTGTTGTTGTATATATATATATATATATGTGTTGTAGTTAAGAACTGTTATCTTTTCCTTTACATATATTTTTCCTGATTAAAGTTCTGTTCTCTAAATTTAAAGGGGACGGATTATTTCTTGGCTAACATAGATATCTTAGTTCTTCCTTGAACTAGGACACCAGGGTGCTTCAATAATTCCAGAGTGAGGGAATTACAGAGGGGGCTTGAGTTGTAATTTTGGTTTTATGTGCCTAATCTTTCCTTAAATTCAGGTTCCTTCAAAGACTTTAAATCTGACTCTAATTTTAAATGCACTGCTACAAGCTCTTTTCTCGCTGTCAGCTGAAAAGCAAGGGCTCTGGGAAGTCGTCTGGGGAAAGGTAAATCTTTTCTATCACACTGAGCTACTGTGGATGCCAAATAGAATGAGGCAGCTTTAAAGGATTTTCCCAAGTCAGTTCAGAAAAAGTGATTATATAGATTTATGAACCAGCTTCTCATAAATTTAATAATGACTCACCATTTCCTCCACTTGTTAGATTGCTTAGCACTGACTTGGATGCTCTGATAGAGCAGCATTAATAGGAAACTGCATGATTTACCTTGAGGTATTATCTGAAGATAGTTCACATCTCCAATATCAGAAATAAGGAAAATAATGCTTGCATAACACAAGGTATATATATAGTATATTCAAGAAATATTTTTAACTGCTGTTCTCAGAGCTGTTTCAAACAAATCTGGATTGCTCCCCTTAACTCTGTGACAAGTCAAGAAGAGAGCCCAAAAGCCCTGAGCATAGGTAACTGATCAGAGAGTCTCTTTAATGTAAAAGAATTTAGGAAGGTAACACTTCTAAACTCTTCTGCCTGCTTACCTCATAATGTTTAGCAAGAATGCCCTTCACCTTTTTCATTGAGAAAAATGGCTGTTTAGCTTAAACTGGTGTTGCAAGCTGCTAAACTAAACTAATACTGCACAGATAAGAAGCAAATGAGTGCTGGGAGAGCTGGGTGTCTGCCTTCACCTGTGTGGAGGCTGACAGAGCAGGAGAAATAAATGGGCTGTGATAACATCTGGTCCATCTGACCACAGCCTGAAGATTCAGCTCCAACATTTACTTCCATGGCAACTGGCCAAAGAGTGTTTCATCAAGAGGTGGAATAGTCAGATAAGCAATAAATCAAGGTATTGATGGGAATAACTGAAAACTGAATTGCTAGGAAAGCAGAAAAACTTGTTCTGTTCCTGATCAATACTATGTTGGAAGACAAACAGCCTGAATCTCATTGGGCTGATCTTAAAACCACTAAATACTCATTTTCCATAAAGATACCCCTTTTTGAGACTTAGTAGCAGTGGAGTATGTTGTCACAGTTCAAAATACACGCATGAAATTTGAGTTCTACTGTGAAATGTATTGTGGAAGAATGACCTGGCATATTTGCATTAGTGTTGTCTTTAGTTCAATATCAGATTCAATACATGAAATTACTGACTATGCCTTCATTAGTAATAAAAACACAGTCTGAATATAAGTGTCTGGTGTTATGTTAACAAATGCAGAGGCTCTTCTGTAAGCACTCTCAGCTGTGAACAAAACAAGTCACAATGCAGCAAATTCCATTCATCATTAGAACAAAAAATACAAGTATATTCATGCAAGTATGCCTCACAGGAACAGCTCTCTTAAATTAAAAGTAAATAAGTGAGAGGAGTTTTAAACTTCAAAATCTATTGCATCAATATAAGCAAATTTTTATCATTTTCTGAATAGCTTTTACAGGTGCAGACTCATACACAGAGGTGTAGGAAGAGTAAAAATACTCCTTTATTTGTTAGAAAACCTCTGCCACATGTCATATCAAGAAGTAATTTTCTCTGCTTTACATCTTAAAACTAGCTTTTCAGGAGTCGTCTTATTGTTAAACAAATAATTGTGGATGCAATTAGCTCACTGTATAGAGTATCTGCATTACTAGGGGTTTGGCCATTATGAATGCTGTGTGAGTAGTGCTGATACAAAAGAGAAATCATGATTCATTGCTAGCTTCACAAAGTGTGGGATTTACCAGTAGATTCAGTCAGTGTTTTGCCTTCTCCCTGGAAAGCTGTAGATAATAGGAAACATTCTCTTTATTACTGATCAAAATTCTAGCCGAGGGCTGGTTCATAAATGAGCTTATGTGAGACAGCACTGCTTATTAAGACTGTTGGATTTTTTTCTTGAAAAACAGCTATGGAAATTCTGTCTTTCTTTCTTTGTTTTACATTCATTTTCTACGTTTTCCTTCTGCATCCTCAGGAAGGACGGACCTCTTTTTCCTTCCAATGTTCACATCTTCCCCCATTACTCCATAATTTAGCATCTGCTAAAATTTTTCAGCCTACAGTTCATGGTAGCCTCCAGATCTGCATGTGTAGCCCCTCAACCCTCCAGCTCTATGTGCTCTGTCAGGGTTACTCCAGAGGGTGACATGACTGGAGATGCTGGCAGAGGACTCCTACTCATGTGGCTACCACTGCAAACTCCTCCATTACTCATAAGAGAAATCTTGGCTAAGTTACAAATGTTAGAGATCCACATTAGACTCCCCCTTCTACTTTATCTCAGTCTATTTGCCACGCATCATGTCAAATTTTATGCTTTGGAAGAAATAAAACATCACAGCAAAAACTATACCAGCTAAAAATTAGGAAACAGCCGTACAAGGACCAGAACATATGACTCACTACCTGCTAAAATTGTTGTATACCAACAAAAGTTAAGTAACATGTCAGTGAAGAAAACAGGTTCTGGTTTCAGGTTCACAAAGGAATTGCTACATGCAATCAAGACTGAAAAATCTATTTAAGTTTTGAAAAATCATCCTGTAATTTTATTTCTCCGATATGACAAAGTCCTGGCCGGCAGTGATCACTAAAGGTCCAGCACATTTCCAAAGGAAAAGGATATTAGCTGCAGCACTATATCAATCCCAAAACACACTGCATTTTTACCAGTCTCTGGCATTTTGGTCTGGAAAGCTTAATTTGTAGGACTCCAAAGGGAGATTTATTCTTTATTTTGCTCTTTCTGCTATGCTAAAAAAGCCACATGGTTTGGGCAATTTGGCTGACATTGTGAATTCATTTTCCGTGAGTATCTTCTGAGCCATACTAGATGCATGACCCAGCACAGTGTTAGGTGAGCATTTTAACTTTTTATTAAGTTCAGATCTGCCATATCCCTCTTGTCATAACTACTTCCATTCTCCAGGTGGTTTATTTAGGATGGAAGCTGTCACAGAGAAAAGTGCACTGTGTCATTAAATCCCATTTAATTTCAAATCCTTCTGACCTCTATACCCATTGCTGCTTGGCAACATCAATAAACAAGACCACCATTCTTCTCAGTTTTTCTATTATCCACAAGCCCTTTGTATCAGAGTGCCTTACACAAAAAACAAAAGGCAGGGTTTACAGTCTGATACTATCTATCCAGACCTGGAAGGAGTCGAGATGAATGGGAGGATTGTAGAGTTATTTCCTGTAACACTCTGTTAGTGTCTCTCATCTGCTCCTTCTCCATCCCTTCTCATCTGTAAATCCTCCTTGAAACCCTGACTTTTTTTCACCATTACACCTATTAGGAATGGCTGTTTGAGGAAAAAGAGAAGAATTAAAATTAGTCAGAAATTAATCTTTGTATTCATTGATTTTGTTACAAAAGAAGATGAACAGTTGCATTTAAGCTGCTTTTAGCTGTAATCCGAGCACTTCCATCTGCTCATTATGCTTGTAAGACCACATGAAGAAAATTGCATTAAATTTGTTACCAGAAAAGTATAGAAAAATTGGGGGAACAGTAACAAAGAAGGGCTAGTGCACAACTGTGATTTATTTATGAAGAAAGATTAATAGCTAAACTCAGGAGCTGAGCTGAAGGCAAATAATTGGAAGGGCTCTCAAAGGACCCTCTAAACAGGCTCAAACCTCAGACTATGAAAGTGCTTACTCATTTTTATTTAGCTCTTGTTCAAGAAAAGCTCCAGTTGAAAATTAAACAGGGGGAAAGTGGCTACAAATATTTTCCAGATCTGAGTATCAAGCAAGGTTTTATATAGCTAATGTGAGCAGTGGCCTTCAGTGGCAAACTGCTGGAAAGTAGAACTGTGTGCAGTTCTCTTGGGTAGATTTAGTGGCTACCTCTGGACCAGAAAAGAAAACAGGATCTGTTATTTGGTCGTAACACTGAACTGCAAGAAGGGGGAGAAAAGCTATCAGGACCTGGGCATCTTCTGAGATGGTGTTTGTTTGCACAGGGCAAAATGTGCCAGGGTGCCCACAGCTGCATACAGTGTGGATTGTGGCACACCTCCACTCCAGACTCTGTTCTGGCATGCATTAGTTTGCAAATACAGATGTAAATTTGGCCCAAAATCACATCCTGACAGCCACATAGTATTATACTGCTGGCAGTAGGGTGACCTTCTGCTTAGGAAAGTTAAAAGAGGCACACCATTAAGTACAGAACATACTAAAGTCTTCAGTCAAATCCCGAGGGAAACATACACACACACACATACACCCCCCCATTTATTTCTGTTATTTGTCTGTTGAGACAAATATTCTCAAAAAGCAAAGATGAGCAAGTACAGAGCAGTACTTAAAACATATTTAGTAACATCCATTTGTTTGACAGTCTCAAAAGACAGACAATTTACCCTTTCTAAGACCTCTTTCTACTTAATTTTGAGTTTATTAACTAGATCTTTGCTGTCTGGTTCACCAGGAATGTAGAGATTACACCATTACAGAACAAAATAACTCTGTAAGTTATAAACATAAATAACCAGTCTTGGATTCTCTTGCAAAAATGCAGACTTATGCAGTTCCTTTCTCCTCCAAACCATTAATTATGACAGGATCCTGGAGAAGGGAGGGGGGAGGAATACAGGCAAACCAAAATATTATCACATGATCCTTAAAGTTACCTAAACTTTCATTTACAAACAGTGCTACGGGATTTCAGGCATTTGTTAGGAAGGCAGGTCTTTGATTTTCTGGGGTTTGTTGGGTTTATTTCTTTTTTTTCTGCTTTCCTCAACCTTTTCATTAATGGAACACATTGGGATAACATAGTCTTTTTTTTTTCCATATAAGCCACCAAGATATAGACTGTTTTAGAAAAAGCACTTCCAAGTATTATCCTTTACGAAACACTGTTAAGGGAGGTTTTATGTCTTCCTGGAGAATTATATAACAGTACTGGATTTCTCTCCTGAGATATACAAACCTGTAAGCATGGCATGGAGCCTGGTGAATGAATGTAATAAATTAAAGCAGAAATCTTTGTACACATACATTTAATTATAAAAATAGTTATTTGGGTTTTTAAAGTCTGTAGCAGCAGCCATTCTATCCAGAAAGTTTTTTGTGTTGGATTTGCGTTTTCCTCCCTCAGACATAGAAAGTTACAACTTGTAAAACCAGTTTTTTAAATGCTCTGCAACAGTGTGATTAAGTTTAAGTGACCTTGATCCCACATCTAGATGAGGTCAACATTCTGTAAGGAGAAATATATGCCAGATGTGAACATTTTGTGGGCTTGGGAAGAAAGCAGGAGACTTTTCTTCCTGCTACCATTTTTGGGGGGACAAGTTAGCCTTGCAACAGCAAATAAAGCATTTTTGAATTTCCTTTTAAAAATGAAACTATAATGCCTTTGAATAGCAAATAAATGGCCATAAAAACACTGGCTGTAAGAAAGGCTGGTAGGGACTTGTCAGAGCATATTCAATATGCATTTTCTTGACAGTGTTGAAGCTGGAAATTTACTGATTTTTAAAAGTAAGCCTAACATCCCTATAGTACCAAGTTTTCAAGATCTTATGAAAAATATGAAAATTCTTAGCAATGTACCTAACCTCAGCACACTCGCCACAAAAATAACAACCTGTTTAACTACTTATAGGAGTAGCAGGTCTAATTGATATTCATTCACTCTTGAGTCAAGTTCATCTGTCTTGTGTCTGATCAAGAGAGAACGCTATCATCTGTCAAACACACTGTATTTAGCATTTTGATGCAGCACAAACTGATGTCACTGTGACAGACTGGCAAAGCCCTTTTAGATATCTTGAAGAAATTTAGGATAGCTGCATTAATAAAAACGAAGATACACTACACACTGCATTACGTTCCTAAAGTGTTGCTAGCCTAGGCACATGAAGAGCATAAATGTATACAATAAGGTTTGATTATACCCAGTAATACCTGAGCATTTGCTATTTGGCATGGCAATTCTGGCTTCTACATTAAATACCACGTGCCCTGAGGGAACACTGAAACGGCTTCTGTCTTATGTTTCTAACAGACAAAAGAATAAGAGGATGATGAGATGATACACAAAGCTACGAAATAATAAGCAGTAGCCAAGGCACCAAAAAAATCATTGCCTTTTAAAGGAGGAATTTAATTGTAGAGTGCTACATAGAGGACTATATGGACTAGATACGGGACTATATGCTTTATGACATTATGAAACATGTTTGCATCTCCTCTACACTTTAGAAACAGGCCTTTTTAAGTAGGATTTTTTTGACATCTATTTAAACCATTTGATCTGCACACTGCATCAAGACTTCATGAGTTCTTTTTGAAAAATTAAACGGTTGTCTTGGTTTTTAGATTCTTCTGAAGCCTTTAATAGGGAGCAGTCCTGTGTCAGAACTTTTAATTAAATGCAAAGAACTTGCCTTGATTCCTAAAGCTCTGACAAGGCCAAGCATGTTTTCCAAGCAGAATTCAACATTATTCCTAATGTGCTGCTTTATACTGGCAGAGTTCCCAGTATCTGTCCTAACCAGAGAGCTCTACTACAAATCTCAAGTTTTCCGAAAGCCCCTCTTCTAGGCTATGATTAAGTATGCTGCAATATGATGTTTTTATAACAACCTTTTTTTTTATATTAATGTTTACATATGTCTCAAGCTCTACTAGTTTGATACTTAATGAAGCCTCTGAGACATATATATCTCATTCATGGTGCATTGGACATTATCTGAAATTTACTGTCTGGGGAAAAAGCAACGTCTGTGGCATTATCACTTTTTGCCTCATCTATAGAAATGTCACCCAGCTATGAAGAGATTTTGCATGAGAAACTCTGCTAAGTAACAGTGCTAATTTATCTGCATTATTTTACAGTCCCTTTTCACTAGCCACCACCCTCTGAAAGCCTCCATATGTTGACACTTGTTTATGGGATCCCTAGATCTCCAAAATACCCATACTCCCAATATTAGCTCATGCTGGCAGTAGCTGACAACTTCTGGGCCTCATGCTGTGTTCCAGGAAATTCATGACCAGCAGTAAGGATAGCTCACCGTTGTTTGGGTCCAGCATTTCAGTATAACATCTCTGTCTTGGTTTAAAGACAAATATGGGGGCAAGAACTCCACTAAAATAAACCCTTCCCTTTTAATTCCCCGCCAGTATGGAGGGGCAAAATGCAAGGAGACACAGCTGAAAAAAATTAACATTTTACTGTCAAGGAAAAAAATTATCAGCAATCACAAAGATACAAAGGAAACAGTTTAAATTTTTTCTAGTTCCCTCCCCAGCCCCCAGGGCAAAGACAAGACAAAAGAGCAAGGGCTCCTGTACTGGACCACATGGCTTGGGAGAACAAAGAAAACAACATGGCAAACTACTTTCCATGGTCCTGTGCCCTTACCCCAGCCAGAACACAAGGGGAAGATGGGGCAAAACAAAACCTGGAAAATTATTTCATCTGAGATGAGTTATTCAGACAGAAAACACTGAGTGGTGGTTGGAGCTGTAGCCACAGTCCCTGTGGCTCGCTGTTGTCCTGGTGGCAAGAAGCAGTGCCAGAACAGCAGTTCCTGGCTTTGCTGCAGTCCTGGTGGCAAGAAGCGGCAGCAAGCTGGCAACTGGGACTCCTGGAGCAGCTCCAACCTGCAACAAACCCCTCTCTCAAAACTCCCCTCACCAGGTGGGGGAGTGACCCCTTCTGATGACTTGATGGTATGAATATTCATTGCTATAGCTGCATTCCCCTGCTTGTAACCATACCATTAGCCATCCCTTATTCTGTACCATCTGCATCATGCCCAGATTTACATCTTTCAACTATATACGTACCTATATACACCTATATACATACATATATATATACACAAATACACATATACAACTACATTAAAAAAAGGTATTGTTTTGGTGGTCACTGGCCATCCCTTTAAAAAAAACGTTTATTGAGTTAGCTTAGTATACGGGTGTGTCCAGTGTACAATGGCAGTGTCATTCAGCAACCAACCCCAAAAATATATATACAATGCAATACTACATACAGTTCTCACCCAAAATCAAATGCCTCTGAGGTAGACATCATGTTTCCCCATCTTTCTGCATTACCCATGAAGTGCACCCAGGTCCTTGAGCAAAAACAATCCTGTGGATGGGTTTGCCTTTGCTTGGGGCAGGACTAATCCGAATGGTCTTTCCTGGCATATTTCTCAAATGCACCACAGGAACTTTTTCTCCATTGATGACAATATACACGGGCTCCAATTGGGCAGGACCAGCTCGGCTGGTGGAGACTCAGAGGCTGAATAGCCAAGTGGCCTTTGCTAAATCCAGATCCTAGTGTTTGAAGGTCCCCCCACCCACTGCTTTCAAGGTGGTTTTTAACAGTCCGTTGCATCATTCAACTTTCCCAGCAACTGGTGCCTGACAGGGGATATGATACACCCACTCAATCCCATGCTCTTTAGCTCAGGTGTTTATGAGGCTAATCTTAAAATGAGTCCCATTGTCTGACTCAATTCACTCTGGAGTGCCATGTTGCCACAGGATTTGCTTTATGAGGCCCAAGATGGTGTTCTGGTCAATGGCATGGGGCGCAGGGTACATCTCCAGCCATCCAGTGGTTGCTTCTACCATTGTCAGCACACAGCACTTGCCTTGGTGGGTTTGTGGCACTACGATGTAATCAATCTGCCAGGCGTCTTCATACCTATTTCAGTCACTGTCCACCATACCACAAAGGTTTCATCTGCATGGCCTGTTTGATTGCAGCGCATGTTTCGCAGTTGTGGATAACCTGGGAGATACTGTCCATGGTTAAATCCACCCCTCGGTCATGAGACCATCTATACATCACATTTCTCCTCTAATGATCTGAGGCATCATGGGCCCACTGAGCTAGAAATAATTCACCTGTGTTGCCAGTCCAAATCTACCTGAAACACTTTAATCTTGGCAGTCTGATCCACCTGTTCATTGTTGCAATGTTCTTTCCTAGTCTGACTCTTAGGTACATGTGCCTCTACAAGACAGACTTTCACAGTCAGTTTCTCTACCCTGGCAGTGATGTCTTGCCACATCTCAGCAGTGCAAATGGGTTTTCCTCTGTGCTGTCAGCTGGCCTCTCTCTATCTGTCTAGCCACCCCCACACAGCATTTACTACCATCCACAAATCAGTGCAGAGTTACAGTGTTGGCCACTTCTCTCCTTCAGTGATATCCAAAGCCAGCTGGATGGCTTTCAGATTTGCAACCTGACTTGATCTACCTTGTCCCTTGGCAGCTTCTGTGACTCGCCACATGGGGCTCCATAGAGCTGCTTTCCATTTTCAGTTTTTCCCTAAAATACGACAGGAACCATTAGTGAAGAGAGCATGTCACTTTTCATTTTAAGGTAGCTAATTGTATGGCAGGGCCTCCTCAGCACATGTCACCTGCTCCTCATCCTCCTTGGATGACAGTCCAAAGTTCTCACCTTCAGGCCAGTTTGTGATGATTTCCAAAATTCCAAGGCAATTAGGATTCCCTGTCCAAGTTTGTTGTGTGATCAGAGTGATCCATTTATCCCACACAGCATCAGTGGCATGATGTGTGGAAGGGACTTTTCCTTTGAACATCCATCCCAGCACTGGTAGTCAGGGTGCCAGAAGGAGCAGCAGTTTGAACCCTTTCATAGGCTGCTAATATCCTTTTCAGTTGGGGTGTAGCAGGCCTCAGATCCTTTGTATCCTCCACTCTAGAACTCCATCAGTTGCTCTTGGTTATCCCAAGGTGCCTTTTGCCAGAGCCTCCAGGAAGGACCACTTTCCCCAACTGTGATATAGAGCACATTCTTCACATCCTGTCCTGTCCTGTCCTGTCCTGTCCTGTCCTGTCCTGTCCTGTCCTGTCCTGACAGGCCCAAGGGCTACTGCATGGGCAATCTCTTATTTGATCTGCTCAAAGGCTTGCAGTTGTTCAGGGCCCCACTTGAAGTAATTTTTCTTCGATGTCACAAGATAGAGAGGGCTCACAATCTGACTGTACTCTGGGGCATGCATCCTCCAATAGCCTACTACCCCTCGGAAAGCCGGTGTTTCCTTCTTACCGGTTGTTTGGGACATAGCTGCTATTTTGTTAATCACCTCTGTTGGAATCTGGCGACGTGTGTCTTGCCACGTCATTCCTAGGAATGAATTTCCTGCACAGGTCCCTTGAGCTTACTGCATTGTCATGGATTTCTCTGATTAGGTTTTTTTGATAAGAGGAAGAGTGGCTTCTGTTAGAAGCCTCTAGAAGTTTTCCTCTATCCTGTAGAGCAGAACCAATGAGGGTCAGTTCCGAGGAAAACTTCCTGTTTCTGAATCATTAAGTTACGCCCCTGCATGAAAACATATTTAAGAAGTTGTTGCACAGTTGGAAACTGGCAGCCATGGATTAACAACATCACAACGCAGACATCAAGGTCAGTGCAGGAAAAGAAGCAGGGGGAGGGACCCCAAGGATCAGGGAAAGGACTAAAAGTTATTATTCCCTGATTACCATGGTGATGACCGTGGTGATTATGAGTTGTCCCCTCGAAGCCCATGGGATCCATTGGGGTGCAAAGACCTCCCTGCCAGAGCAGGGGGATGCATGAAAGAGGCTGTTGCCTTGTGGGAGGCCCCAAGATGGAGCAGAGTCCTGCAAGAGATTTGTGGCTGAGACCCATGGAGGGAGAAGCCCATGCTAAGCAGGTACAGCCAACTTTTTGTAAGAGACTGCACCCCATGGAATGACCCACGAGAGAGCAGAGGACCTCTCTCGTTGGGGGAACCCCACGGAGCGCAGGGGAAGGACTCAGAGTTATGATTCCCCTATGACTGTGGTGATGACTGTGGTGAAGCGAGCTGTCCCCTTTGCAGCCCACAGGAAAGCCCCCTGAGACAGTACATTTGGACTTCTAAACTGCTGCTTAAGTCTTGGACTTACATCTGCAAATGGCTGACGCAATAACAACTGACTTGCAAATCTTCCATTCCCTGTCCCCCTGCACTGTTAGGGGAAGGAGGGAGAGCATGGACAGATCAAGGGGTGGTGATGGAAAAGTGTTTTTAAACTGTTTTTATTTTTTATTCCTAGTTCTTAGCTTGTTAGTAATAAATTTAAGCATTATTCTAAGTTCTGCTTTGCCCATGGTATTAATCGAAGTTCCTCTTTTGGTTGTTATCTCTAGTTGTAAATTCCTAGCTGTTTTTTTTGCCCTTCCCTCTGGAAGGCAACAAGGGGGTGGGGAGAAAGACCTTGAAGCAGTTTTGCTGGACACCAGGCATTTAGCCAGGGCTCAAACCAACACATGCATTTATTGGCAAAACCAGCTTTCAGGAGAATCTGGTTTATCTTTTCCCCTTTCTCAAGGACTTCTCCCGTGTTCCACCATACCATGGAGGAATGAATACCCAAGCTAATCTGAGACTAGGGAATCCCACTGGTCCTCGTCAGATTCAAAGTTGAACTGCTAGCCATCCCTTGAAAGGGGATGTCTGGTATGGGGAAACACTAAAAAATGTAGGAAATTTTACTGAAATCTGGAGGCTGGCTTTACTATAACCCTGCAGTGTATAAATGCTACCTGTCAGAACGTTTTGAAAATTGTTTTCAGAGTAGGATGTCACATACCTATTTAAAGGTGGGAGATTTATATATGCATCCTTTCTTTTAAGTGAAAACCTGCTATTGTGTGTCAAGACATAAAGCAGTAAGAGACAGCAAATCATCTCTCCTTGTTCATTGTGACTTTGCTTTTTAGGGCTTTGTTTTTTTATTTTCCTCACTGAACGCAACAATATTGGGTTCAAATTTATAAAGTTTTTTTTCCCCACTGACAAGAAGGTACTAACTTCTTTAGTGTCATGTCAGATTAAACTTTAAGACTCACAAATAATCATGACAGTGATATCATGGTGCATTAGAAGGTAAAATCATAGGGTTATCAAGGCATGTTTCCTTTTACCGTACATTCTTGGGTTTCAGGGTGGAATTTGAAGTGAGACATGATGGAGAAAAAGCTAGTCCACAAAGCTAATCTAACATTTCCAAGTATTTCTCAAAGTATGATTAAAAAAATTCATGACAGAGTAATTTTTGACTGAATCTCCTGGCCTTATGTTCATCTTGTTTTTAATGCTTAACAATCTCCTCTTGCACATAGATTGTGAATTTCTAAATCTATAAACTGCCTTATGTGTGTGTGTATATATATAGAGAGAGCGAGAGAGAGATATTGATTTTTTTTTACTCTTATAGCTTTCTTGGATGGAATCCTTATATTAGAGTTAATAATTTTACTATTGACTTAAAACCCCCTTACTTTGATGACTAAGGATTTTAATGTATTTTGTAGATTTTTAGAATTATATAGGTTGAATGGATTTTCCTAGGTTGCTCACATTTTTAGATGGATGACTGGACACTTTCTCACACATTTCTTTCTGAGTTTTGCCAAGGACACGGTGTTTTGAAGAATCACCCACAAGATAGCTTGAAGACAAAACAGAAGGTCCAGAGGCTCCAAGGGGCAGTTCTGAGCTTTCGGAGGGTGGGCACCAGGGGAAATGGGTACTATGGGTTGGTTTTAAGGTATCATATACACTAATTCCTGGAAGTTATAAAAACTGTAACATCACTGAACCATGCGTGTGCATACCTCGGATGTGCACCTGGAAGCTTCCAAATAAAGGTATTCCTCTATCTATCTCCACGAATGTTGTTTTAAGCCTTTCCCCCAGGAATTTAGGCATCAACGTTAGCTTCTATTCTGCAACTGAACGGGAAGCAGTGCCGAGTAAGGGGAGGAAAACGAAACCAAGCAGACTGAAACCTTCAACTTGGCTACACTGCGAGGGTGAGAAAAATATTTAGTTCCAAATTTCCAAAAGGATCATCTAATTGTCAGTGCTTGACCAGCTAGCCCCAGAAAACGAACCTCACTTCACCCGAGCAGCAAATACTCATGTTTTTGAAAATCACGGTTGACGTACTTAAAACTGGGCACACACAAAGACCCAGACAATGAATTACTAAAGCAGCCCCTGGCCTGGTTCGGGCCCGGTTTCCGGGGCGGGGCGGGCGGCATGGCGGCGCGGGGTCCCGGCGGGCCGGTTCTGCAGCTCTGCGGGCTGCCGCTGCCAGCGCGCTGGGCGGCCGAGGAGGAGGAGGACAGCGAGGAGGGGTTCGAGGAAGAGCTGCTCCTGGCGGAGGATGCGCTCCTGGAGGCCGCCGGGCGGGAGCTGGCGGCAGCGCTGCCCCCGCGCCGTGTGCCCTCCCCGGGCCGCGGGTTTGGGCTCGGCGCGGGGAAGGAGCGGGCCAGGCCGGGCCGTGCCCCGCGGGAATGGCGGCGGGAGGGCCGTGGGGAGGCGGATGGAGGGCTGTGGACAGGCGGCCGCCGCTACGCCCCGACCAGGCGATCATCGCCGGTCCCTGCACGGACCGCCGGCAAAGGGGCAGTGAACCCACGCAGGTGATAAACCTTACACGTATAGTAGAAGGGGAGTGTGGTTTGTGCTTTTCTACGGGCACAGCGTTGCAACAGTAAGACAACATAAAGTTTTCCCGTTAAGGGTAACTTCAAACAAATAATACAGGTTTTTTTAATGATAACGGTGCTGAAACTTCACGTTAATGATTCCTGACTTTCTGCTTAGTACTTAGAAAAACAGGTGAAGGTGGAGCACCTTCTGCCTAACAAGATTATTTTACCATCAAACTGTTTTTAAAGTGGCTAAATTGAGCTAGGTGACAAGGGAGAAATAAATAAGTTGTTAAAAAGCTAAGAGCTGCTCTGGTGTTGGGAGGAAGAAGCCTTGCTAAATGTAGGTGCCTGCTGGGTTCTAGTCATTGCAGTTAGTCCCCAGTCATGGATCAAGGAATGGTGTATTAACTTTGTGAGAAAAAAAAGAGGAGGCAAACCAGGTCATACAATATGTTAGGACTTTATTATATTAATTGCTTATAATTTTGGTGGTTTCAGTTGCAGGAAGTATTTGGTGTAGAAATGTATCTGAAGAGCATGCAGGCATTGTGATGGAATATTTTGTGACAAAACTGTTTAAAATTGAATTGTAAACTTGTCTTGGCATAAAGAGTAAACCATAATATTAAACCATGTATGTTTAATTGGCTTAATAAATTCATACACAAGATGCATTTCTGATGCTTAGAGAAGCAGTTTTAGTGCTTGTTTCTGAAATTGGTTTCACTTACATTTTTAAATACTACTGGAGAGACTGACTCAGGAGTTTAGGAAAACCCCTGGTTTACTTTTACTACTGCAACTTATGGAAAAGACAAAACCAAGCTTCAAACAAATAACACTTTTTTAATCAACCCAAACTTTTAATCTTTATGACTCTCAGTTGACAATGTACTTCTTTTTCTTTTTAATGATTCAGTTGTTATACAAGAAGATGGCACCAAAAAGGAGTATGAAGTAGTTGGACGTTTTCCATTAGTTGGCCCTTGGTGGATGGTTAACGTTAAAGCTAAGAAAATCGGGTCGAAGTACTTTGTGCAAGGATATCCGTCATATTTTCTGCGGACTGATATAGAAGAAAACAACCGACAAGTATTTTCACTTTTTCTTAAGGAATGTAAAGTTCCTGAGAGTTTTAGAGAAAAATTTTTTACTTGGCTTCCAGTGGAGTCTGTGCTGAATTTTAGAAATCTTAAAGGAAAACTAAAACAGTTCCAAGTTTCACACATACGTCCAGGGAGGAGCCAAAGAGATACCAAGGATTATGACATCCTCAACTATGTTTCAAATTCATGTAGGTACATCCTGTCCTATTTTGATTGTTTTCTAAGCTAAGGAGTTCTATTTCAGGCACTGTGTTTGAGCTAACATATCTTCATATGAAATGTATATTCAAATGAATTTTGAACCTGCACTGATTCTATTTTAAAAAAATATTTCATCACAGTGGGACAACTGACCCATTAAAGGTAGGCATACAGAAGGACTTCCTAAATTCTGTAGGCTTACCAAATATAATTGTCTGTGCCAGGGATGCTTCATCCCTGGAAGTGTTCAGGGACAAGTTGCATGGGACTCTGAGCAACCTGGTCTCGTGGGAGGTGTCCCTGCCTGCAGCAGAGTGGTTGAAACTATGTAATTTTTAAGGTCCCTTCCAATCCAAACCATTCTATGAGTCTGTGATTCTATGATGCAAATACAGTGATGCTTCCTATAGCTTATTTAGGTAAAACAAGGCTTATTCAAAAATGGGTTCAGCACTAACTAAACATGCTGGTATGGCTTTTTAGGACAAATACATGTTCAATAATAGTATGCCTGCTTCTTTGTAGTGCAGGGGAACAGTGAAGTTCTGCAGTTCTGCATAGTCCATCCAGATCACCACTAAATAGTTTGTCTAAGTGTACTGGAATCCTGCCTGTCAGCAGATTGGTATGGCTGGGGAGTAGAATGTGGAAGCATCAGTGTCCCCTCATGGAAATGGTTTGTGACTGCCGAGGATCCTGTTGTGGGCTGCACTGGTGTGCCTACATGAGTCTTGGAGATTGGATCAGGAGTGTGCTTTTGAACAGACATCCCTTGTCCCCATTGTGGTGCAGTCACTGTGTATTGGCTGTATTCCTGCTGGATGAAACCCAAATAATGCGTTCCAGTTGCATGCCTAAGGTATTCCAATCCCTAACAAACATTCAGTTGGTTGGACTGTAGCTGGTCTGAAGCAAAACATTAAAATAGAGGGAAGTCAGGATGTCTGAGGTGTGCCTTCAGTGTTAGCTCTCATGTTTTGCTCCAGTGATCTGTTTCTGTAACTTGCACAGGCGAGTTGGGTCTGTCTGCTGTTAAGTGTAAGTGGATGAAGTCTTCCAGCACCTGGTTTACTGGGCAGTGTCAGATCAGATGATGGAGGTGACTCTTTTAGGTGTAAAATCATGTATACCAGGAGAGTTGAGAGCTTCTGCTAGACTTGAGCTGATTTTACTCCAAATCCTGTGTGGAAGGAGAGGAAAATGTTCAGAGTTCTACAGACTTTTTGGCTTTTTGTTCTGTTTTTGTAGTGATGGAAATGTTCTTAACCCAAGTTCGTGGACTTCAAATCATTCCATGACCACAAAGGGATAGGAGTCAATAGTGGTAGAAACACAGATCTGGTTTCCTGTGAGAGTTTTGATGGGATATATGAATTGCTTTTGGTTGAGGCTTGTCCAGTATGTTCATGAATTGACACCGGTAGAGATTGCACAGTGTGCTTACATACTCTGTTCACCTTTCTTGTAGTTGGGGATTTTTCCTAATATCTAATGTAAGTTACTTTGTTACATATTAAGCTTTCTTCCTTCTCTATCATTAGGCAGTATACACAGTCCCTCCTCCCCACCTTGCTACTTCTGCTATTGTAAATTTTTTTTGATTGTCATTAATTGTTATGGGCTCAACCAGTTTGTTCCTCAAGCCTTCATGGTATTTTTTTGCATGGAAATAGTGTATATTGATTCTCTGTGTGTAAATTAAGAACTTGCTTAAAAGGGGAAAGGTTTTATCTTTGCCTTTCTGCATAATACATATTTTCCGAGGGAGTATATGTAGTTGCTGTTTTTATATCATCTGTTTACATTGTTTTTTTCCCAAGGCAGTTCAGGGAAAACAGACTTTAAAATAATTTTAAAAAGATTACAATGAGTAAGAAATGGAAAGAAATTTGAGATTTTTTTGATGTAGGGGAGGTGGAAGGATGAAAGCCACAGTCAATTTAAGTTTACAAATATCTGTGTATATTGCATGGAACTTTGTTTATGATGCATGCAGTTGCAGGGAAGGCAGTATTGGTAGCTCTGACGTTTCCGAGGATACTGGAGTTCTTGCCCACTCTTCTGCCACGCCATTTTTGCCGTCTGTTGGATATGGTACACTGGCAAAGAGAGACTGAAGAAACCAATGATACGGATGGTGAGGAGGTAGATTTTCAGGACAAAATGCTAACAAAATTGGATGAGATATTAAAGAATGAGCCATGGAAACTTGGATTCAGCAAGGTAAGTAATGTTAAGCAGTGTAAAAATAGGGGTTTTGTTGCATTTGATCTTTGTTACACTGCAGTACTGTTTTAGTTACGTTCAGTTTATTAAATGGGCATTTGTAGGCCCTAGGCATAGTTCATTTGGAAATGGATGATGTACTGGACTCAGTTTTAGCAAAGGGTTTTGTTTTTCTGGTTGGTCTGCAATAAATTAGACTTTTAGAAGTAATTTTCTTACAACCATTTCTTTAGTATTTTTTTACAAGGAACAGAAAATTAAATACTTGAGGTAATTGGACCAAAAGTAAGAAAGCTAATTTAAAATCCTCAATTGTCCCCTTCAATTTTATACCAGTAAACAAGATTTTTTGTTCCTAATATATAGAACAGTATCTATGCTTTCATAGTAAGGTAGATAAATTTCTCTTTAAGAGGTCATATGGCCCAGTGATTTTGTTTTTTAATGGGATTTGCAGTGGTTGCTTACCTTCTTTTTTTCCTTTGCTGGGTTTGCTGTGAAGGTTTGCTGCTGCCCCTCACCTTAGCACTCCTGTACCTCAGACAGGAGAGTAGCTTAATTTGGTTGGTTATCCCTCTGCTTCAGCCCCCAAGTGCTTTACAGATGGATGTTCTGACTTGTCTTTAAGACCTCCGATTTCAGAGATTCACCAGTGTATCAAATACATTCCAGTGTTTCACATCCTTTCCTTAGAAGGATTTTCCTGATGTCCAGTTTGACTATTTCTTGATACAATAGGGACCTGTTGCTCTCTTGCTTCTTGTACTAAGGACCTGCATTCTCACTGCAGTTTTTTTATTGCTTGAAAATGCTCTTAAGCCTTTTCTCCTAAGACTGAGCAGGTGCAGTTCGTTATTCTTGCCCTCAATAGTTCATCTGTTTTGCACATCTCAACCTTACACTGTTTTGTGGTAGTGCCTGTAAAGATTGTGCATTTCTTGAAGTAGCGTGTTCAGAATTGGGTACAGTATTCTGGCTAATACCTTTCCTGTGCTGTTTGTCTACGGTTTGTGTGCCTTTTCTTGAAATTGTGCTATGAGGTGTGTATGAGTTCTCCTTAATACACAATTTCTGTGCCAGGTCTTTATTTTTAAAGTTCCTGTTTCATACAGAAAGGTCAATGAGATGAATTATCATTCCAGCTTATGTTTAAATACCTTGCTTTCATGTTGCTTGAAAAGTATAGTTTCCTATGTTATGAAAAGTACATACATTTTTGCAAACTTCCACCCTTTGAATTGCTATTGGTATTCACTAGGAGGAATGTTATTCAGCTAGAGACTAACATCTTCTGAAATTAATATCTGTTTGCTTTTATACTTTTTGGGGAGAAGATTATCCATAAGGAACTGAACCTTTCTTACTGTGAGGCAACATGGGCCACCTTCTGTCAGTGTGAACATCTCCTCTGGAAGATTCCCGAGTTGCAGAAGAATGCATTGATTCTGTATGATCAGCTCAAGAAACAGTGTAGAGAAATGGGGCACACATACGAAGATCAAGATGAATTGGCTCGTTTTGTATCCAAAAATATGTCCACTGAGCATGTTTGGCAATCTCTTGAGTTTTTGAAAGATCAGAAGGTAGTGATCAGGGAGAAAAAGCTAGTGTTTCTGCCTCATCTTTACAAATCTGAAAAAGACATTGCAATGTATATAGGTGACCTCCTGTCAAACCACCCATGGAAACTGGATGCTGATGTAAGAAAGATACTTAACATTTCTGAGACATCAAGAGAAACGGGAGATAACAAAATGAATAGTATGCAAGCACATGAAATGGAACATCTGAAGGAAGATAATCCAGACAATCATATTGGTGAAAATCACTTTCCTGAAAAAGAAGTGGGGTCTGTGTCTGGTACCCAAAGTAAAGCAGAAGCAGACTTAGATCAGGTTATTGCTGTGGAAAAGATTTGTTCTAATGCTGTCACAATCATAAGCGGAAAAGGAGGCTGTGGGAAGAGTACAATAGTTAGCTGCCTTTTTCGTCATTTAAAGCAGATGGAAAAAGAAGTGGAAGCTGCTTCTAAAGACTTTGAAGAAGACTTGAATGCGTCTGAGGAATGGAATACTTTTGATCATCACTGGGAGTCAGAGAATATGCATGCAAAAAAATGTTTGAATGTACTGTTTACTGCACCTACAGGGAGGGCGGCAAGTCTTTTGAGTGAAAAAACTCAGCTTCCTGCATATACACTGCATCAGGTAAGGTTTGCTTTTTGTTTGGATAGTTGGGGTTTTTTAATTAGGTTCTGAATGATCTTTTGGCACTGTCTGTTCTTGTTCTGGGGAAAAAAAAAAGCATGTTATTGAACTTTCCTTATGAAGTATGTAGCTTATTATTGTTATTAATGATAATGCTTAGATACAGCTTGTCAGCAATTGAAAGTGTTACATTTTGGGGAATCATAAATCAATCATTTGAAAACATTACTTGCTGTAACTTTGGTTTTTTTGTAGTTCTATACATCTCACATTTGTGCCTCTAGGACATCTGGTCTTTTTAGCTTCTCAGTTTTGTTTTTTATTTTAATGAAGACAAAAATGTTTTCTAGTATCCTGTTGCCTAGCAATCATACTGATACCAGCACATACATGAGAAGATCAGTAGCCTGGGATTGAATAATGAGATAAATTTCATTTGCACAGTGTTTTCTTAAATACTGTTAGGTATTATGGAAGTTTTTTTAGAAAAAACTAGAAAGCAAACGCCTTGTAAATAGACTTAAGTCTCTTCTGTCCTAGGTAGCAAAAGGTATCAAGAAGACACTGGAAGTGTGGAATAATGTATATAAATAAAAATTATAACTTAAAATGTACTGTTGGCTTATTTTATCTTTGGGCGCTGGGTAGTTGCCTGTTCCCTTTCCCCACGCAATGTTGTGCGTTTATTAATGTCAGCTAGCTGTAGTAGGAAGTATTTTGTTACTGAGCAGCCTAATGGCTTACCTTGTATCACAAATGGTTCCTGCAGAAAAAAAGTGTATTTCTGTGCTTTTATATAAGTTAAGTCAATAATCTCAGTTACAAATGTATTCACTGAGAAGGAAAATAAGACTGAAGGGTTGAGTCTTCTGGGTCTTTACAGTTTTAAGATCAGAATTTCAGATAACAGTTACACAAACAACATTAGAAGGTACTGCACTGTCTACTTTTATCAGACAGTTGTTTACAGTGGATTAATGTCAGAGCTTCCTTTATTTTTATTTGTTTCTAGATTATCTATAGTTTTAAATCGTGGAGGCAGAGTGAACAAGCACAGCCATGGAAGTTTTCTGCTGTTACGGTTCTGATTGTAGATGAAGGAAGTCTGGTGTCTGTACGCATTCTTAGTGTAGTTTTAAAGCTCTTGTGTGAGCATGCTCAGCTTGCAAAACTTATTATTCTAGGTAAGTGAAACAGTAAATTTAGCATTATACAATATTTAATAATGCGCAATATACAGTGGAAGTACCAGGATTCCCACCAGTCTCACTGAGTCTTAAAAACCTTGTAATGTTACATTGTCCTGTTCTTGGATATTTCTTCTAATTGTTAAGGTCAGGTGAGATATACAGTTTGCCAGGTATTGCTGGTATGAAAGTGTCAGTATGAAATTATCAGCATCTCCATTCTGTGTTTAGCAGTATTTTGTTTGATTCTGAAAGTATTGTGAATTCCATGCCGTAGTTTATTACATCTTGCAACTGGAAAACTTTTCTAATTTCCTTAAGGAATATTAGCATATTAATCTTATATTAGAAAGGAGGTTTTATATAATTCTTAATGCTAGGATCATCTTGTTTTAATTCAAAAAGGAAAGCAAAGAAATGTAAAGTCAAATTTTTGTGCTTTCTCAGAGTTTTGCTTTTTGACATGCCATTTTGAGTATTTTTTAAATATGTATCTTTCAAAATGTGTCTGAATAAGATGTGTCACTGTCAGTGTTCATCAAGCAGAGGGACTTGCACTTGTTAGTAAAGCATCACTGAATAAGGAATATGAAAACCTTGAACTACAGCTTGATTCCCTAAGTGTCTGAGATTCTTGAAAGTGTTATTTCCTGTGAATTGTATTAAGAATGTATGTTGTTATGTAGAGAGTTGAGAATTAATTCCAGTGATTTTTTTTTCCAAGACAGTTTGAAACACATGATCTGTTACTCCTTCTCAGAAACACTAATTTGCATTCTGTTTAGGTGACACTAGGCAGCTACCAAGCATAGACTCAGGGAACATGTTAGCTGATGTCTTTGAGGGTCTAAAATCAAGAGGCTTTTCTGTGGAACTGCGAACCAACCACAGGGCTGAATCACAGCTAATTGTAGATAATGCGTCAAGGTAGGATATCCTTCTGCATGTATGGAGCATTCTTGTAGTAGGTCTGACCTTTTAGTTGCAAAATAGCAGTGATCCAGATTTGACTCCCTAGTACGCCTTCTGTTAACTTTTTTTGGTCCAAATCAGTAACATTGGTTTTAAAAATAAACAAACACCCAAAACAACAGCAACAAACCCTACAAATTTTTCCAGAAGTATATATATTGGACAAAAAAAAAGTGTGTGGTGGAGTACCCTTGAATTTTACGCTCTCTGTTGTTTTCCAACGAGTTGTAAATGCACAAATGACTTTTTGCCTTCTGAAATGGCTTACAATTGCTTCTCTAAAAAGGAAGTTTAAAAGACATCCCTGATAAGTGTGACAACAAATAAAACAAACTGTACTGCTTTGAGAGTTTAGATGTGAAGGGCCATTGCACCATAGTTTCTTTTTATATCTTGCCGTATTATAAATTAGAGGCTCTAAATGCTTCCAACATTTGCATTACTTTCGTTCTAGAAATAGTTCTGTTTCCTATCAGTATATGATTTCTTTTTTAAACCTCAGACAACAAAATCTAGGTTCAAGTGCACAAGAGCTTTTGAGCGTTTGAGATTATTCTGAACATTTGCAATATGTCCAGAATTCCTCAGTGTTTTACAAACATTCTCACTTATTTTTTTGGTAATGCTTCTGTTTTACTCATTCTGCTTGCATGAAAACTGTGTGGGTAATACTAAATATCTGCTGCGATGCTGGGAGGTTTAGAGAATAAATTACCAAATTGTTTAATGTGGAATTGAGTTATGCTTGGAGGAAACAGTTTTGCTGCGTGTAGTGTAGATAACAAAGAAGTTGTTAGTGGTGATGCAGATGATGATACACTGGAATCCTTTAAGTGAAAATAACTTTTCTGTTTTCCCTCTGCTGTTCTGATCAAGAATCTCTCACCGGCAGCTTCCAGAATTTGATGAGGTGCTTAAAGTTTCTCCTTGGAATGAGGAAATGACAATTCCAAGCCCTGAGAAGAAATTTATTCTCATTGCTTTACCTGCTGGAGGGAATTCTTACTGTATGTGTGTCCAGTCAGTTTGTGATCTTGATTTTTCCCTTTAGTAAAGCATAGACTGTTGTCTGGAACTAAAATTTTGGGAGGATTTTAGTCTGGGGTTTTTTGTGGGATAAATTCAATTGCAACATTCATAGTTTTATCTTCTGCCTTCTGTAAGCACACACAGCAAAATCTGTAAGTGCAAAGAACAGGCTGTAGAGCTCCAGCTCACCAGTTATATTTTGAAATGGGGGACAGCTTCCACCAGAGTAATCATATGTGATTGTCTTTTTATGTTTTGGGGTCAGGACTAGAGCCATTGTTTATTGGGGGTTTTTGACATTTATTTGGTATAGGTGGATTGAGGGGCCTCTATTTTATATGCACGAAAAAGCTTCAATGGGAAGAGGAAAAAAACCCAGTGCAAACATCACCTTACCTTGTTATAGTAACATACTCGGCAAACAGACTACTAAAAGTAGATTTCTTCTGTGAAGTCTAAATGTATAGGTCTGTGGCTTAAAAATGTTTTATCTTTGCCTCTTTAATGTGCTTTATCAAAACCTTATTTTGCATGAAATGTGCTCTATGCAGCTGTGGTTTAACAGAGAAAAAAGAGTTTGTCTCCATATCACTCTTGTTTCTCAGATTTTAACAGTGGGTTAACTGCATGATGCTTTTTTTTGGGGAATATGTATGTGATTGTTTTGGAGTGTGCTTTTGTTTGTGGGGTGTGTGGTTCTGTGTGGCTTTTTTATTTGCTTGGTTATTTTGCTGTTGTTTTAAACAAGTTGAAATGTCATTGAAGCAAACGCAATTTCATATTAAATCATATTTTTCTTTCCTAAATTGTTCTGCATATTTTTATGCCTTACCTTTTGTCTTTTAAAATAGATTTGCAAACTGCCATAAAGACTTTGCTTAAAAAAGGGCCAGGATTAGAGGATGCCAAACAATCACAATTCATTGCTTTCAGAAGGTAATGGAATATATAGGCAGACATTGAAAAAATCCTTGCTAGCAGCCACAATCTAAAAATAGCTGAGTGTTTGAGCCGGAGAGACCAGTGGCAGTATCATAAAATTACTAGACAGAACACACAGGCTCGATGTCTCTCTCTGTACCTTGTGGTTGCCCCGAGTCTATCCATGACAAGTTGTTTCATTTTTCTCTATTCTTAATATTATTTTTCACCATGATTTCTGCCTTTGTCCTCATATTCATCTTTATGGTGTATGTTAAAGAAGCAAAAGATGGACATAAGTGGTCATTTTTTGTGTAGATTATGAGAGCCTGTTCTCTGATATTTGTTAACAGTGCAGCGTTCTTCAGAAGCAGAAGGTGAGAGCTTGACTGTAGGAGGAAATACAAAGAAATATGTATATTCAAACTTATCCCACTGTGGCAGATATAAATTCCAGGCTGCATGACAGAATGCATAACCCACTATCTTTTCAATGCTTCTATCACAAGTGAGCACTGACCAAGTAACAGAAGATACTTGTGTTTTGACCAAGTCTCAAGGGTCAGATTTAGTCATATAATATGATGGGCATTAGTGCTTCTGCACTGCAGTGATAAAGGCCTTCAGTTTAGGTATTTGGTAGAACAATATTCATCATTTAAGAAGGTGCAAGATGTAGGGTTCTAATATGGATAGCTTCACGGAAACACTGAAGGCATAAATGTAGTGTGCAGTAGTACCAATAGTCCATAAACTTGCAGCTCTGCACAGGAGGGTACTTAAGGAAAAACTCTTCCACTTTTATTTGTGAAGAACCTTTTCTCAGTAATTAAAAAAAACACCCCCTATTTACAGGTTACCAGTGTGCAAATAAGTGATTTGTAAATTTTAGCTAGTTCACCTTTTTGTTGTGAATGCTGAGTAACTCATACATTGATTTTATTCTCCAATATGCATTCAGGTACAATGTTGTTATTAGTGATTTTCATATAAAATTCATCTAGAATATATTTATATGTACTTAATCTGCATTTAAGAGTTAAAATCCCAGTTCTTTAAAGCACAAATAAATCTTCTTGCTATTTTTTTCATATATTCACAAACAGAAAATAATTGGTCCAGGACCTCAGTTTTTATTTAGTTTTCTAAATCTATCTAATTCAGATATGCAGTGCAAACATTCTTGCCTCACTTTCTCTGGTATTTAGACAAAACTGTTTCTTTACTGCTCTGTCTTCTAAACTCTGAGTCAGTGATTGTTTTTAATTGGTGCTGGAAGATCATCAGAACTAAAAGGGGCTTTTCCCATTATTGATAAATTAATGCTAATCTGACATTGCCTGTAACTGGATGTTCTGTACATCATGATTTTGTTCTTTTGTGGTATGATATAGGCAAGATTGCGATCTAATAAATGAACTTTGTTGCCAACACTATTCAAATCATTTAACCAGGTAAGCCACTGTTTTGCATTTTTCCCGTGAATAATCTCATTTTGTTTTCGAAAGTGTTACAGTCAGGCCAATACCCTAAACTAAGATTGTAAAACTTTCAGTGTTTCATCTAGATGTGATTATGTTTTAAATAATTTATATAATAAACTTTCTGTGATGGGTTCTTTAATTTCAATCTTGGCTGTGAACAGTGGTAAATTGCCTTTCATTTAAATTGTTATTATGTGAATTCTAAGAGTTTAAGTTACAATTGAATATTCAAAATTAACATAAAATATGAAGAAAACCTCTCAAGGTTAATTATTTTTTATCACTGTAAGATTTCTAAATAGATTCTGAAATATTTTTGAAGCAGGGTTTTTGAGCTACTCTATATTACTTTTTCTTACCAAAAGGTTTTATAAAAGTTCAAGAAATAAATGTGTGCTATCTTAACTGTTTTGAATATTATCAAGGTTTTTAACCTGGGCCAAGTGTAGAGAGTGGAAAGAGAAGAAATTACCGTTGAGAGACAGTAAGTGCATACTTTGTAAATTAGTTTCTCCCTTTTTCTTTCTCTGACCTAGAGACCATAAAAAACGACTTTTATTTCAAACTGGGGACAAGATTTCCTGCACACGGAATACATATCTCAAGGATCTCTTGCCAGGCTCTGGTTTCAGAGATGGTTCTAATGGCAACTGCAGAGGTGGAGAAAGCACCCTCACTACAGAGGCTGCTGAGGACAAGAGATTATGCAATGGAGATATATTTTTCATAACAGGGGTAAGTCCTTGCTGCAAGAACTTGCACAAAAAGCCCTGGTGGTAACTAATTCAATCCTTGCTGAGTCCCCGGAATGAAAAAATTCAAACTTTATAAGTTTAGTCCGTGATACATACTTAGTTCTGCTAAACTATTGTGAAAGGCAAGGAGGCAGTCTGCAGAAGAGAATTAAAAACCCCCCAACCCTGGGCATTTCTGTAAAATGTGTTTCAGTTGCTCTGCTTGTGCTCAGTATAAATACAGTCTGTAAATACTCAAATGTATTGTAACTGAAAGGGATAATGTTTTGGATATAGGCAGAAACATAAGTAAAGAGGAAAACAAATGTTACAGCTGAGGCTCTCACTGGCAGAAAATTAGCCTGACTTAAAAATACAGCAAAAAACCCTGCATTTTTTGGTGGGTTTAGGATGTTGAGCAGAAGGGCCAGTGAAATTACCAGTAGTTAGAGTAGGCCCTGTACAGTGAAACTGTTGAAGGGGGTCATTGTAAGATAGCAGTCTGTTCAGTGTCTTGTGAAACTATTTCACTTGGTTACATTGCAGCTGTTGTAATTTCAGGGAAAGCAAGGACAGGGATGCACAAGATGCTGATCAAAAATACAAGCTCACTGCTGAGTATTGTGTTATTTTTTTAGGATGTAGAAATTGATAAACAGCGCTTACTGACCATCAGCAGCACGTATGGCTCCACATTCACTGTGAAGTATAAGGCACTGAAGAAGCTATGTCACATAAAACATGCATGGGCCAGAACTATTCACACATTTCAGGTAAAGATATTGCAGCACTGAGCTGTATTTTCACGCGAAAGAGTCAGAAACTTTCTTGAAACTACAATTCCTTGAATGCAGGATAGAAGATATTCTTGAAAGAGTGTCCATTTGTCTCCAACTTCATCATTCTTGAAAGTATTTTTTCTTTTTTTAATGGAGATCTTACTTTTGATTTCAGGGTTCTGAGGAAAAAACTGTTGTGTATGTGGTTGGGAATCCTGGTCGTCAGCACTGGCAGCACGTGTACACAGCCGTGACCCGGGGCCGCTGCCGTGTCTATGTTGTGGCTGAAGAGCTGCACCTCAGGAGAGCAGTCACTAACAGGAACAGGCCCAGAAAAACTCGCTTACAGAGATTTTTGAGAGAGGCAATTGCAGAAACAAGCAACTGTCCCAAACAAACATCCTCTCCCCCGACGAAGCGCGGGCAAGGTCAAGAGCTCGCAACTTGGTCACTTTCTGTAACTCAGGGTGCTCCTGGCCCTCCTGAACCTCCAAGTGACCTCATGAAACAGGAAAGACCATCTGATCTCCATAAAGAGCAGACAGGCAGTTTGCAGAAAAGTCCTTATAAAAGAAACCAAACTCCTGGATCTGAGTATGCTACAAAAATACCCCCTGTAAGTATCTCCTTACTGAGGAAGTTTAGAACAAACCTTTGCACCCTCACCATCTCTAGTCACCTGGATACTGTTCTGATTGTTTTATTTATTTAACAGTTTTCAAGATGGCCAGTAATTGTTGAAGCAGTCAAATTCGACAAATCTCTTCCCAGAGTAATATATGACTAATATGGAAAAAATAAATTACGATGTCAATATAGTAAATTTATATATCTTTTTACTTACATGAGTGATCCATTGACCAGCTTAGCCTGTATTAGCTTATTCTTTGTGCACAGATGGTAGTAGTTAGGTGACCAACTGTGAAAGATTTATACAAAATTTAGTCATTGAAGTTGATTTTTATACAATCAAACCTCCTTTTTTTGAAGATGCTAATTATTTTAGGTCTTATTCAAACTTGTATAATGTTTTTGTTTTGTTTTGACAGACAACAGCAGCAGAATCCCCACTTGGATCTTCCAGACTTAAGAATCTGAATTTGGGACAACCAGTTCCTAGGAAGCTTTTCAAAAACTAACAAACAATTACTAACTGTCCTCGTTATGAACCTTTATTGAACCTGTTCTGTTCAGGATTTTTGTAACAGAGAAGCTGAATGTACAGGTGCTTTCCAAAGGCTTTCCTGTTTTCACATGTTCTATGAAGAACAGCTTACTTTGCACGGAGCCTTTTCCATTTGCAATGATCTGTTTTTAGTATCTTCATTGGTGGATTGGTCATCAAAAAATCACACAATTCCCTTGTGATGAAGAATGAACTTTTACAGGATTCAGATGTTCCCATAAAAAATACATGAGGATGTATTTTGATTTAAAGACTCCTTGCTCTATACCAAGATCTGTCCATTTCCTAAAGCTACTACATTGATAAGATGCTCTTACTGCTGTGCCAAAACTGTAGTTTGCTCTTGAGTAAAAGAGCAGTTTACAAAGGGGACTTTTGGTTGATTTATGGCCATGAAACTTTCATGGATTACGGCTTTTAATCTTGTTATAAAAAGAACAAGAAAGTTGCAATCAGTGACATAGAAAATTTTTCCCACTTTGTACTTGAAAGAGATGTAGAACTTGCCATTGCTGCTTTAGCTAATAGTTATATGCTGCTGATGGTCTAGAGAGAAATTCCAAGTCAGAGTCCAAATAACATTCCACTTTCAACTTTTGCTTATGTACTGTGTGACCTGCTTCATTGTAATTTTCAGACCAGTAAGTTAAATGTTAAAACATCAGACACATTGTACTAAAATCTGTCTTTAACAATTTTTTTTTTTCTTTTCACATAGAGTAGGGAAAAGTATACCACAAATATAAACATGGTATTTTTTGCTAAAACTGGAAAAAATAATGTGGGAAGATATAAAGTAGCAAAATATCTCATTTTTAATGTCTTTAAATCACTGTTTATTTCAATTTATACAGTTTTTCCATACAAATATTTGCAACAGTTTGAATTTCAAAAAACATAACATAGACGATAAATATCATGCTATTAAAGTATTAAATTTGTACAAAAATACTTTACAGTTTAATACTTATTTGTTACAAATAAAAATACATATTTAAGTGACTCATGAACTTTGTTGGGGTTTTGTTTGTTTGTTTTACATAATTCAGCCTTGAATGTAATTCTGACCTTTTCTGGCAGTGCTGAAATAGAAGTTGGAGATACTTGTGTGTGCAGGGCAGGTGAGCTTGTTCATGTACTGGAAACAGCAACAGGGATACAGTAAAACAGTTTAAATTGACCAGAAACAACTCTGTAAGGTGATTGCTTAGATATGGAGACTCTACAAATGTACAAATCCAGTATCTTTATATTCACCAATAACAATAATTACTAATAACAACTTGAATACCAGAATAAACCAAAGCAGCTGCTGGTGAGCATATAAAGCAACTGGCAGTATTTTATTGCTCAGGGGGAGAGGGGAGAGGAGAGAATTTGTGTGATGTGTTTGTAAAATATATTTACAGTTTTAAATTCTAAAAATGTGTTGCAGGGGGGTAATGTTTATCATAAAGAAGGCTGAAAACAAAGCATATTAAATTGGACCTTTGTCCCTTCAAGAAATTATTTGACTTAAAAAGCTCACATGTGCCAGTACAAGTTTACAGGTTTATGGATCATTAAAGAGCTTTCATATCAATCTCCATGGACATTGTTTAAAAAAAAAGCCATTTTCTTTTAAAAACCTTTCTAATTTCAACTTATTTCAATTTTACTCCTTTCAGTAATCCTCCTTCAGAGGTTTTATCCCACTAGAAAAGTCTCTGCTTAAAAATCCCCACAGGTTGCAAGACATACCATTAAATATTTCATTGCATAGGGAATAACATAGGTTCTAACAAAGTGGGGGAGTAATGTTCACTGCAAATTGCAGCTTCCTGCAAACATTCTGTTAAAACATCTAAACCGTGCTTTGTCTGATGCGTGCACCCTTCTTGCCACTGAATAAAGGTTTCCAAAATCAGAGATGGAGCCATTTCACAAGAAAACCCAGTGCAGTAAACCACTCTGCCATGTCCATCAGACAGCAGCACCTTTCTGATAAAATGGTTTTTTAAAACAATGTAACCTGGACACCACTGTTTGTTAGCAGAGGTTAACTCCGTGCTTTTCCCTCAAACAGCTGCTGCTGCTGAAGGGAGAGGTACATTTAAATAATCTTTAAAACATCTCCCCAGTTTCTTACTTGGGGGATAAAAAAAGGCCCTTATGATTTTTCTTACTATTACTAATGCTAGATTGTTTAGAATAGAATGACTTAATGAAGAATTAAACTGTTTCAAAAGTAACCATGGATTAATAGAAGCCTTGAGACAGACTGACCTGTGCTTTTCAGTGCTATACAGCATCTGAGCCTCAGCCTCAGAGAAATCTTAAATGGATTTAGCACCATAATTGTCTTTTGTTACTGAATGTCCCACTAAAATGGTTTTCTGCTATAATGTATTTGTAGGATCCCTTGTCTCTGTATTAATGTGAGTGTGTCCACTCTGCTGAAGGAAGGCATTATTTGGATCACTCCACTCCCCACTCATGGACGGATGTTCTGAGCTTCCCTTCTGAGATGCCAGTGGGTTTCTGCTAATAACCAGTTCCAGCTTATTGCCAGATTCTGCGATGAGGGGCACAACTAGACAGCAGTCAAAGTCTCTGGTGCGAACATGGTTTACCTGAATGATGAGAAGAGTGACTTTTGTTACCATTTTAGGAAAAAAAAAATGAGATCACAAGAGAAACTGATTTAGCCTCGAGAATATAGAGACTGATTTAACTATTTCAGGTAGAGAATCACCCAATACAAGACTTTTTACTATGGTGTCTAGTCTGAAGACATCAGTTAAGTTTTCTATACACTCGTCAACAGCATGTAGCTGAAGTGGAGATATTTACACCAGTAATAGCTGTTGGCAGCTGTCACAATGCCCACTCCATAAATGACATTTAATAGCCCATAGTTTTTCTGTCGTTCATGTAGTGTCAATTTAAAGGCAACAGAGCATGCCTGAAATTTCAGTTCGGTTCAGGTCTCCTGTGGTTTTACTTAAAATATATAAATTTATATAAAGTATTTTACTGAGCTTGTTGAGAATAATTTAGCTTTTTTCATCACAGTCTAACTTGGCGCTGTGGTAAGTATGCTGAGTGAGTATTAAGTTATTCCACTATGTCAGTCAACACTTGGATTAAACACAGAAATAGTTCTCAAGTCTGTTATCAGGAACAGCAAAAAAGACAAACCTGTCTGGAAATGCTTTGGGAAATTCCAGCTTCCTAGTGAGCATTTGTATGTCTCCTTTGGAGTTCTGAAATACCTATTGTTCTGAGGGAATTTGTTTATATAAATATGACTACACAGGAAAATCTAGCCTTAGTGTCACAGCATAAAAGCCCAAGTCTCCATGAGTGCTGCCTTTTCTTACCAAGGCTCTAAGAAATCTATGTGGGACAGCCTGTGGCACAGAGCAATTGTGATAGTTTTTCTTCTTCCTGCCCCTCTATACACATCCTTTCCCCACAGAAATACAAACAGTAGTGCTCATTATTTAAATTATAATAAGCAATGTAGGTAACAGGACTGTTCCAAATAAGTGATGAAAACACTCTGTGCAGTTTTCTACAATCATATCTGCAAAGACAGATATCCAAACACACTCCAGTGTGGTTACAAATCTTTTCACAAAGTAATCTGTATGTCATGTCTCTTCATGCTAAGCCTGTGGGGTGCCAGAAACATTACCTGTAGAAGTCTGTCATATGGTTTTAAACCTCCCAGATCACCAGGGCCAGCTGGTCGAATGTTTTTAACATATACTCCTTTTTCCAGTAAACCATCTGAGACACTGAACCCGAAGTCTTCTCCATCAGAGTCCTTGTACAAAGTTACCTGTGGAGGGGATGTGACATGATGAGAAAGAAAAAAAGTTTGTTCCCATTTCTGCAAGCATTAGGCAGGCTTTCTTCCCAGTATGATTTTGGTGGTGTTTTTTTTTTTTTTCACATTAGACAGATCACTTACCTACCATTTTGTACTTACAGTATTAAAGTTGTCCCCATTTTGATGTTATGTTAATGTTCTAAAGTTGTGTTGGGAGGTTTAGGTTAGATATTAGCACAAAGTTCTTCACTCAGAGGGTGGTTGGGAACTGGAACAGGCTCCCCATGCAAGTGGTCACAGCACCAAGCCTGTCAGAGTTAAGTAGCATTTGGATGATACTCTTGGGCACATGGTGTGACTCCTGGGAATGGTCCTGTGCAGGGCCAAGAGTTGGATTTGATGATCCTTGTGGGTCCCTCCCAATGGCTGATTCTGTAATTCTGTGATTCTCAGAAGCCACCTTATTCTTCAGTAATAAACAGCTCTTTTCACTTCTTGTCAGCTTGTCAGGAAATTTGTGCTATTTAGCCCACCACTTTCCTGGTGCAATTTGTTTGAGTCTTAGTTTTTTGTTTCCCTGTTCTCTATCTGCCAGGATCTGAGTACAATGTAAGGTTTAGTTTTGCTTCAGTTATGAAGACATGGCCTCAACCAAACAATTGGTGGTGTGCCTTCCAAATCTTCCAGAGGTAGTAAAGACCATTGGCACTATAAGCCTGTTTTTGGCTCACCCTGTAAAGCCTAATCTCAGAAGTGCTCAGTATAGGAGTTAAAATGCGATCTTTTAAGAAAGTACAAATAAGGCTCCTTCTGAAAGAGCTTGCAGGCAGAGTTCTTACAATTACATAGCCATGAGGTGGTCATTCAAAAGCAGGAAACAGAAGTTAATAAAACTGTTAGGAGAAGGTTTTTGAAGTGTTCAGAAAACAAGGCCTCACAGGTAGTTTTGTGAATTCAGCTATTATGACAGAAAAAGATAGAGACTTTTTTGTAGGTAAGTAGCATGCTTAGGTTTTTATTTTTTCTTACTTCTCCCTCACATCAGAAGTGCCAACCTATACAAGTAAATTGTGTGAGTCAGTGGTGTACCATCTGACTGACACTGATGGTGTGTGCACAGATACAGTCACACAACCAACCATGCTTTTACTGCTATAGCTCACGTCACCTTGGATTCAAAATACTAGTTTTATCATACCTGTGCACTCTGGAAGGGAATTCCTCGCTGCTCCGCAATCACATCTTTTATATTTCAAAATATTTTCTCATTTTTGTGGTTCTACAGATGCTAATTTTTTAAAGGCCATGTTCCTTATGGATATCCTCTCTTGACTTTGGTATATTTAACAGGAGCTTAAAGAAATTGATACTTATTCACTTAAGGGATTAGATAGGAGTTTACTCTGTTACATGTTTGACAGCTGTCACATTTTTTAGATGGAAGTCATCTGCAGAGAACTTTCTTTTGTATTACAGATTATAATTTTGGGGTTACTTCTTTTTAGGGTAGCATATATTCTTCAAAGAGGATCTCAGATAAAAGCTCTGCTATCTGAAGTACTCAATTTTTATTTAATAATGAGTATGGGCAAAGCCCTACCACACAGATTTCTCATCTTCACTTGCAGCAGCCTTGTCTGAAGGGAATATGGCTGCAAACAATTCATGCAACACCTAAATCATGCTGGTTTATCTGTACTGCTGATCATAACTCTGAAAGGTCCGCTCTCAATAACAAAATCTCCATTTGCGTGATTTGCTAGACTTTTAAATTTACATCAGAAGCCTAAGGGAAAACGAAAGCTGAAATGGAAATTTAATTCATATTTCATAAGCAATTAAATAGTTACAAATTTAAAACAGAAGCTTATACATTTTGAGTCTGTGTCTGTGCTGCTTCTCCCTTGCAGGTCTACGGAAAAATGCCTAATTTAAATTCATACATCGTGCACGGATCTGCTATTGAGGTATTTTAACTGACAGTAATTTTAGGTTAATGACTACTTGCAATAATAATATTGAAAAATTATTTGATCCTAGTGCATATTTTTGTTCTGAGGAATGTGTGCTCTATGAAACTTTTAAAAAATTGTCTGCTATGATTTTTGGAAAAATATTAATCTGTATTATTACCTAAGCAGATAAAATCAGTTAAAGGTATTCATTAAATATGGGTACTGATAAAGCAATACATTATCCAACTAAATTAAATGCTACTTATTAAACCATCTAAACCAAATGTTTGAAGAGATTCATACCACACTTATCTTAGTCCTCGCTTCCTCAGGACAACGACAGTTCAAATGCACAACTGGTCAATGCAATGTGGTGAAGGAAGAAAGAGCAGTGAAGAATTCAGGTTAACTTGCTGCAATCTGAACTCTGATCTATGGGGTACATAAGCCCTGACTCAAGGGGGATGCAGATTCATTGCACTGAGACAGAACAAAGGTACCTGCTCAAGAAACTGGGAAAGCTCAGCAGCACGGAGTCAAGTACATGCTTGAAAATCTTGCCAATGTAAGTCTTAAGCAAGCTATGTCTTAGATTGTGTTTCAAAACTGTTTATACTATTACAGTTTTCCAAAACTTCCCATTTTTGTCAGTGGCCCAGCTAATTAACACATGTGCCTGCAGAGGGCAGAGCACATTTGCCAGCAAAACGATACATGAGAAATACTTCAATCAATGCATTTCCCTGACTGAAGTCATTTCTGTGGCATTGCGATGCTTTTGGAAAACTATCATTGGACAAGCTGTCCATGAGAAGTAACAACTGAACAGGTTATTAGTGTTAAACTAGAGGTCTAGGTCTCTAACACAAAAATTAAGGAGGAGAAAGTAACAGGCACACTACTACACAAGAACCAGTAACAAAACTCATAAGAACTAAGGTGGGCATGAACACAGAAGCAGTCCATGCTGCCTGAGTTAACCTGCACATGTGATCATAGGGGTAACAAGCCCACTTTGGGGAATGAGACCATAAGATCCAGTCACTAGTTTCTATTTTTCTTGAATGACTCTTAAGGATTTGGAAAATCCTTGCTACAGGTTCAACTTTCACACTTTTAGAAAGGAAATTACTCTCTTCTGAGTGACAGAAGTGACAGCAAAAGCAAACTTGACATCACTTCAGCAGATGGGAAAAGTGGGTATATTGTCTGAATGAAAATGGGAAATCACTAAAACAGAAGTCAAAGCAATCTTAAAAATAGTGGCTTCAACTGAAGCCAGAGAAAGCTCAAGGGCAGGGTATTTTGTACTGGCCAGGATTCTAAGAGCTAGACACTATTGCAGAATACCACCGCCTCATTAACAGAAACCTGATGATTCCTTTCCAGAAAAGGATTTATTTTATTGTGAAAAGCTGGTTTTGTAATCCATAGGAGAAAACTATGCCTTTGCTGAATACAAGCACAATATGAAATGCCTACTGGCATACTTTTGTTTTGTGTCTCTCCTTTATTCACCACTCAGAAAAAGAGCACAGTAACTAACCCCATTAATCACTTCACATCGAGCTGGAAATATGAATAGCTTAAAACCATCACAACACATCCTACTGATTGTTTACAGTGGTGATGAATTCATTTACCATATATGAGATCAATTCTCTATACCTTCTACAAACATTCATTTAGCCCATACTCAGTGAATCCTTACCTTACTGAATGAACTACAAACTAAACTCAGTCAAATCTGCAGGGACTAAAACTAAACTAAATGTCTTGAGAACGACCACATGTAACATCTTAGTGAAGTTTCTCCATGCTTCTGCCTCCTCTCTGGAAAGATCTCAGACCTTTAAAAGGAAGATGGGTGCAGGAAATGGGATGCTCATTCCCATCAAGGAGAACAGCCTTATAATGTCCCTCAAAGTTTTGGAAACTTCCCTGGACCTGAGACTTGTAGGGTGTTTGCTGTGTACAAGTAAAGATATTTTATCCAGTACTTCCTTGGGATACAGAGCCATCTCCGTATCACCAGGTGATTTCAGCAGTCTTGAGCAGTGAAAAACTGCATAGATTGAAGATTATTTATCCTTTTTAGAGCAAAGAAATTATAAAAAGAAGCAACACCTAATTTGAAATAACATTCTATATTATGTACATTGAGTCTTATGTATTTAAATGAGTGTTAATTTGAAAAAGGACCAATGGGAGTCCCAAAACCTCATGAGTAATTTCCTAAAGAAATGCATTTTCTAGAAATTAAACTTTGCTTTCTTAATGAACACATTTTGCAGAGAAGAGTTATTGGTCTTGTCAACTCAAATTACTAGTGCATGCTCCTTTCAAAAGAACAGTGCCTTTTGAGGATTTACTGTAAAATGAAATAGTAGACAAGGATGCATCTTACTTGTTTGTTTCCCCCCACAAGGATCTATCATTAATGTGTTTGTAAGAACTAATATGCATGGTACCCAAATTGTATCTGTGGAGTCATTATAAAAAGTGCTTACTGTGTTGCCATATAATTAGATTTCCTATGCTGAATATATTATTTCAAAGCTGCCAGAAGAAAAATTACAGACCTTGTGTAACTCCACAGGAGTTGGTGACATGATTTCTTTCATTTCTTGCTTAAATTTTCTCAGAACCATGGACTTTCTCCCCACATCTGATGGCAACGTGTTGCTACGAGTAGCTTGACTGTAATGTGGCCTTACAGAACTTCTTTCCTGGAAGCTGGCTTGTCTTCCCAGCTGGTTACGAGGTTGTGGGTTTTCATGATTCAGACTCATTGTACTTCCTGACATAATTGTGGCCTAGAGCATTAATGAACAGGTTAATTTGTAACAGAGAATGTGGGTTAGGTAAGTGGTTAATTCACAGCAGTAGGAAAAACGTCTCTATTCTTTGTTAGAACACAAACACTCAGGGCACAGCAAGAGGCAAGAGGATAGATGTTCAATCTGCTTGCAAGTCACTATAAAATAAAGGACCACAACAAAACACAACAACAATATATGAAACCTATGGGCAAAAGTTTTCAGACAGCATTTCAAACTAAAATACTGAGCACTAGAATGGTTATGCTTGTAAGCTAGCCCCCTGACAGACTGAAGAGTCTGTAGTGTAACTGCTTCTTTAAAAAATATTTTACCCATAAGTAAAATGGCATTTAAGTTGTGGCATAATTGCATTTGTTGGAATTGGAGCTACAGGGAGGCATTTACAATTCAGACTGTGCGTGCAAGGTAAAAAAATGTGAATCAGCAGAATATGTAGGCAGCTCTAGAGTCATGACGGGCAGAGAACGTGCCCAGATACCACCCCAAGCTGGGGAAAACTCAGTGCACGTAAGCTCACTGCCTGAAAAGAAACTTTGCATGACATGCATATTGCAAGAGTGACAGCCTTAGCTTAGCACTAATACTGGCCCCTGTTCCACTGCTGGTTTTAATCTCAGTAAAAACTAGCCTTTTGGTTTAGATGCAAGAACACATGGAGGATGAAATCTTGAAACATGATGATGGGAATTACCTCACCCCCTGGGTGAAAGGGACTGACATGAAAAGCACCCATGCACAACAAGGAGTCTCCTCCCTTGTGAAATATTTTCTGCTCCTGGGAATGGGAGGCAAATGCACTCCAGCATAGCCACTGTACAGAGGTGCGACTACTGGGGTAGGGTATGCTGAATTTCCTATTTATTATCTCTTCTGATGAACAACTGAAAAGGGAAATTTAAAGACCACAGCCTGAACTCTGGCTGGGACTGGATGCAGGCAGCCTGCTTGAAAATGAGAAGTAAAAAATAAGGGCAAAACAGGCAAATAAATGTTTGCCTATGACTCTGGTAAGCATGCCTGTCACCTTTCTTTTTCCAAGCTCCAGCACTACTTTTACTACAAGATAATAGACTGTAGCCATAACAGTCTCTCTTGTGCTCAGTAATGACTGATATTACTGCCTGCTAGAGCAAAAGCGTCCAGAGGACACGGCAAACTACAGTCTTCTTTGCTCTTTGGCTGAAGACCTTGAAATGAAAAATGACAAGGAGTCCTTGACTATGCAATGGTACTTCATAAAATAGAGGCCTCGCCATTCTCAGCATTCTGTCATCCTGAATGAGTCTGGCATTCTTTTCAGAGCTGGGGGTTGTGCAGTGAGGCAATGCTATAAATGGTGCAACATCTACAGTTCTGAAATTCGCTTTCATGAAAGGCTGGGGAAAATTCGATGTGTTGAAGTAACTGAATTCTGGTCAGCATGAATGACATATTTCCCTTTTGGAATTATCTATTCCCATATCCTTTTATTATGCTCTGAATACTGAAAACTGCAAGAGAAGCCTGCAGTACTGAACCATATCTAACTATGGAATTAAACCAGTATAACATTTTCTCCTACATTTCTCTGGTTGACAATAAAAAATACATGAGAATCACATTTTGCTACCCATACATGCAATACAAAAGCTATAAATCTGAGGAAGTAAATTAATCTGAACTGAAAAACTTTCACCCAGTTATGCCATTCACATTGCTCCTGGCTGCTAAAGGACTTTATATAAAATAAAAATGAAAATGAGATTCTGCCAGTTTTGCAGCTCGAGGAATTTAAAAGAACATAAAAGAAAATATTTTAGGGCCTTTCATTCCATAGCTCTAAGTGGCAGTATAATCTCAACTGTTCAGATTAGACAACTTAGAGAAAAGACGATTATAAAAATAAATACTCAAAGTTACTCTGTCTCGGTTTCCTTTCCCCTCTGCCCCCATCACTAACTAGCCCAAAGCACGGTTAGATTGCAATCTGCTTCAGGATGAAATGTAAAAATTCATTACATAGTGAAAAACTTGCTGTGTAATGAACATTTCTCACATTTGGCAGCTTCTCTGTTTTTCAGAGTGGTAAATTATAGGTAAACATTCTGAAAAGCTGATTTTCTTTTATGTTCATCTTAATCAAATTAAGTTTCAATTTAAAAGACAACCTGCAACATGCTAAGACAAGCTGCATGAAGCGTCTGTCAGAAAACAGAATGCACAGCTGCAGGAAGTTCTGTGCCATTTGCTGCCTGTGCAGACAGCATTGATGGGTATGCACAGCAGAAGCTGCAAGTCAAAAGCACTGGGGTGAACACGTTTATAGAATTTTGCTTGCATTGTACAAAAGAAAACAGCTCTGGTTAGGGGCAGGGGAGGCAGCTGCACAAGCAAAAATATAAAGGTAAAGGGTAGGTACCAAGAGAGTCATGTTTCTCAAACACAGACGCGTGTCAGCCTTGTCCTGTGGAGAGGGGTTAAAGCTTTTAAATGAATTGGTGTGATTAGTGCAACTTAAAAGAAAAAAGGAGAAAATAAAATGAATGTAAACCAAACCAAAACCATTATATTTCTCTATAATTGGAAAGAAAGGTTAAGATTGTTCTACCTCTAGTTCCCTCAGAATTCCTGACTGGCCACAGGTCTCTAAATCCTCCAGAGCCTGAGACCAGAAATTTTCCTCCTGGTCAGCCTCGGTGTTATCATGGGTACCTGTAAAGCTAGATTTACAATGAGAAGTTAAAAAAATGTGGACTTTTTCTTCCCTTTAAAAATATATATTACACATGTGCCTTGCCCCAGATTGCAACTTCAATGACAGAACATTACACACGAGAGTGGGGAAGAGTCGCTGGTCAGGAGAGGCTGGATGGACATGCAGAGCACATGACAGACAAGCCTTCTCACAACCTGGCAGTCACTAGCAGCTGGCAGGATCTGAGCAGCGAGTTGTTCAGTAAGGACATAAATGGATTCCAAGAACAATTCAATACACATTTTTACTGGATTGAAACTGGGACCTCCCTATGAAAATTAACAAATCAACCAGTAGTTGTGTGCAGAGCTGCTCCGTGCAACAAACATTTGCAATAAAACCTTTCAACTTCACAGACTTCTCCCAGGCAATATGGAAAAAATCCTCATTTTTTTCAATGTTTTGCAAAGGAGGGATGGTGGTGCTTTTTTACCTGATTCCTTCAGCCTAAGCTGCATTTAGCATTGTCAGTTTAAGCCACCTGACTGCCATAATATAAATTACTCCAATCATTTCATACATGAACACAGGGAAACTGTTAGGAATGGAACTCTCTTGTGTGGAAACTTGGGTCTCTGGCGTTTCATAAATGCATCAAAGCCTTATAGCAAGCACACCTGAGCAGATGTTGGTGACACCAATGCTTAGGGAAGTTGCTCAGCAGTGAGGTCTGATAAAATATCCCAACTCTGGGCTGCAGCAACACAGCCCAGCAGTGTTATGTGTGTATACAGGGTTTTTTTTTCGCAAGGGGAAGCAGCTCAATAAAGGTTTACACAAGCATCAGAGCTGCTGCATGGGAGAGGGCTGATTATGTGAAAGGCACAGGGGAAGAAGGATGAGGAAGGAAGAAATGACAGTTCGCCCTTTCGGTGGCAGCAAGCTATTGCTTTGGAGCAGCTGCCCATGGATTGCAGCTAGTGGTGCTTAACAGCACAAAAACAGAGCAAACACTATTATGGAAGCATCTGAGGCCTTGCTTGACAAACAGTGTGTTACTGAGAATAGCATGAATGTAACTCTGTTTACAGAATAGCTTTTAAATAGGACAATTGCCCAGCACAAGGGACAACAGCTTGAATGCTTCACACACATGATACTCTGCCTCAGAGATGCTTTCTTACAACTACAATCAGTCAAGCAGATAATGGTCAGCCATTTCAATCTCTTATTGCAATGATTCTCCACCTAGCATCAGTGTCTCTTCTAAGACATTGCAAGAGATGCAGCAATGGCAAGAATACCTACTCAGATCACAGATGCAATTCCTCCCAGGCAAGATAAGAAAGTATTTAAAACATGATTTTAGAAAGATCCTCGACTTCAGAAATGAGCTCTTTCAATAAATCTAAGTATTTCTTTCAATAGCCAATGTTGAATGTAGACTAATTTATCCATTACAATACCTCTTGTTATATTGCACACTAATGACATCAAATGGAACTTGAGCTAATGACCATGATAATTTGATAAAATTGTCTGTGACAGCAAGTCCAAATTTTCTAGAACTGGAGGTTCATTTCTTCTCTGACTTCTGTTAAATATGAGACCATGACGCCTATCTGGACCCCTTAGCTGGAGCAATTTCTTTTTCTGCTCTCACCTCCTGTTTTGCCCTTTCTCTGAGTCTTGTCTCCTGGTGTGTGAAATCTCAGCTTTTGCATCTTCATTACAACCACATGAATATTTTGTAGCTGAACCACTGCACCAGAAAAATGAATGACAAGAAATACTTTCTCATCTAAATGTTTATTTTACCTGAAACCTGAGATGAATTTTAAATCATATGAGATATTGTTTACTCATAGTGAATATATTTGTTTATCTGTGCTTATTAAAAGAGCTATCAGAAGTTTGGATGCATAAAAATGCTGAAGGAAAGGTAGTAGGATAGATAATGATGACAAGGGTATCTATGTTTTGGTTCTTATTGCCATATAAGAGACAAATTATTATCTTTTTTTTTTTTAAATTAGCAGGTGATATGCTGTTCTAGGATCTGGCAGATTCATTCCTGTAAGTATTGCTTAACTGTGTGAAACATTATCTCTGGAGCAGGAACCGTAACAGACTTGTCCTACCTGCCAGTGATAGGCAGACACCAGGCTACAAAGGATTTAAGCTCTCTGGTTTCATTTGCTTGCCCACTGAAATTTCATCGTCCCTCAATGGCATGTTAATGTGGTGATTTCTGCTTCTACCCTGTTTTACTCATTTCAACTGTTTTTCCTTTCTTTCCCCCTCCTCTCATGCCCCCCCTGCCACCTGTCTCTGCCTCAGCCCTGCTGAATATCACTTTTGTCCACTTTTTGTTTTCCTACCTGGAAGTATTCCAGTCTTCCAGCTGTCCCCCACCTTTCCTTTGCCCTCCAGAGGCACCTTTCCACATCTTTCCCTCTTTCTTCATGCTCCTGGTGCTCTCTCCACCTGATCTTTCTACAGAAGTTTGCTTTAGATGGTTTTCTTGATTCTCTCCCAATGTCTCAGATTCCTTCTGTTGCCACATATTCTTGGAAGCTGTGCTACACAAAATAAAGGTAAGAAAAAATTACTTTCTAGTGTTAGAGAAGAAAATAATTTGGCTAGTTAGAACTAGAAGAGGAGAGGTGCTTTTCTGGGGATCCCTGGAAATAGGCTGGAAGAACAGACATGCCGTTCTCAAATACTCCAGCACCTGATATAGGAACACTATCAGGCATGGCACAATTCATTTTACAGATACAGGGTTAAAATCATTATTTTAATTTGTACTGTAGTATATCTCATGTGTGAGTCACATTGACAAGTAGAACAAGACACTTTAATGTGCATCCTTTCTGCTGAACAGTGCTTTAGAATGGTGATAGAATGCATGCTTTTTATTTACAAATTCTGTATTTTACAATCGGGCTTCCCGATTCACTGCTCATCAACTTTTTCAGCCCATTACTTACACAGCTGCAAAACAGTAGGTGTTCTGGAATCCATGGCTGCATCTCATTTTGAGAAACAAAACATGGGCTTTAAATGCCAATAAGGATGCTGCTATTAAACTAAAGACATTAGGTTACCAAGAATGGGCAGTATGAAGAAACTTATCTTAATTAACTTTATTAAACATTGTCCACCATTAGTCTATGTAAACTTCTAGTGTGGTTCTGGCCAGCAGGGGCCAAAGGAGCTGTGTATGGACTGAGTTCATGCTTGTCCACATCTTAGCTATCATCTTGTCAGGCTTGTCTCCAGACAAAATGCTACTGAGCAATCAGCTGTATCAGAGAATTTGTCATTGAGATTCTGAAAGCAGCATATAAACTTTGCCTTGATTTGTATTTCAAAGGTAACAGGCTGGACCTTATGGATTTACTTATCCAGCATATTTATACAGGCACCAGAAAGGTTTTCTTTAGTACTGAACTTGAATTTTCACAGACTGGGATTTCAGGCTCATTGTGCTGGTACACCAAGAAATTGTATTTCTTGGATGGGTACAAAAAGCACAGAAATCTCTCTAACTGTAATGCCTGTCTTCCCACATCTGAGGAAGAACTGTTTTTTGGCAGGAATTACCCAAGTCTCTGGAGTGGTTCCACTAATGGATCAATGTTAGAATAGAAAATAAGAGACTTTTGAGTCTTCCATTATCTCCAAGAACTGCCATGTAAACATTTTTCCCTCAGGAAGTTCTTTTGTCTGCAGAGAAATTAACTGAAAAGGAGATTTACTTCTCAGAAGAGGAGGAATAAATGCATGGCAAACTACCATAGCTTTGGACAAAACATTTCTACCTTGATCACTTTTTTCTCCTACTGAATCACTGTGGGTGTTTGTGGAAAAAGACTGTAATTTGTGCTTCTTTGCCCAAACCAAAATGAATTTTCATGGAAGACAAAAGATTAACATGTCAGTTGTCTTTAGCCACATTATTTGTAGATTTATTTCTGTGGAGTGAAAAACAGATCAAATATTTTCTGAAGCTTGCCCAGGGAAATGCCCTAATTTTTTTGTTTGTTTATTCTTAAGAGATAAATGCTGTGTTTTTTAGGCCTTCATTTTGGCATCATAATCCTCCATAAAGATCACTAATCTACCGTAATAAGTTTCATGAAGTATAATGTCTCTCATGTTTAAAGTAAGAGCTCTTAGAGCTTCATTAGAAAAAATAAAAATAATTTAATTCCAGACAGTAAGTGTTAAATTTGGGGCACTGATGCAGATGTGCACTTACAACATTTCTATTTTCATTCTCTGATTCAAACTGACAGCTTACATGTTACATGTCCATTTGTTTCCCGCAGGTGACAGAGGCAGTACTGGTGAAAGATGGATCAGTGGGAATTGGACAAGGCTGCCCAGCAAACTTTTTCATATGCCACAACCTCCCAGATACGACAGCACAACACTGCAGAGTATTCTAAGTTGAAAGGGACCCACAAGGATCTCGTTCAAGGCCAACTCTTCAGTGAATGGCCCATACAGGGACTGAACCCACAATACTGGCATTATTAGCACCAGGCTCTAACCAGCTGAGCTAATCTGAGAAGTGATGCAAATCAGAAGTCAGAAACTCATATGGGAACTTACCTGCTTGCTGTAGGTTGATCCCATTCATCATCACTCAGCCCTGTATCATGAAATGGGTGGTTTCGTGGTTTGCTTGGAGGGGACAAACTAGTCTGTTTTGGACTCCTCCATTCATAGGCATTGAAGTTGTATCCTGAAGCCTGATAAGTGTGTCCTAAAAAGATGAATTCTATCTTTAAAGCACTGCATATGTTATAATGACAGAAAAACACATCTCTGAAGTTGAGTTTTCTAGAACTTGTGGATTCATCATTGTTTACCTTTTTTTTTTGTAGTTGTAGCCAGATTATTTATGACATAAATTATGTCTGGTATTAGATATGCTCTAGAGCTTCTTCTGTGAAAGTCCACTAAAAGCAGAATATTAAATACATTTAACACTGTTCTCCTACTGTTTATGTCTCAGCTGCTTCTATGTTTAGGTTTCAATATTGCCACGATTTATCAATTTCCAACTTGATATCCCAGATTGAATACTACTGAATAAATCCTGTGTTATGGATGTGTTAAATATGTGTTAACATGGTCATATGCAACACGCCTAAAATTAAAGTGAAGTTATTACAAAAACTGTGCTTCAGATTTATTGAAAAAAAAAGAGTTTTCAAAGACGCATTAAAAAATGCCATGAACTTGACTGTTCACATACCCTTTTTGCTAGGGCTCTGAGAGCTCAAGAGGGGTCTGTCTCACAATGGATACACATTCTCAGGACCAATATACATCCCTGGAAAGCTCACCTTGCAGAAAGCCACCTCTCTATCAGCCATTTCCAAATGTCTCAAGGCTGTGTAAGTGTCCTTAGGTGGCCTTTATACCTGAGGAGTTTATTTCTGCGAGCTTTTATCATATATGCAAAGCAGGTATTACTTCAACAGTATTTCTTTAACTGAACTGGCTGTATTTGAATTCCGTGTAGGAACCAGTTTCCCAGTGATGTATCAAGAACACATGGATCAACTGGTCACAAGCTGATTCTGAACTGGTAAGAAAAATCCATTATGGTGGAGCTGATATATATATTTATAATATACTTCATCTTGATATATTCCTTTTTTACCTCTATATTTGCTGGGTTTTGATGTGCATATTGGATTAGGAAGTTCTACTTTTTTGATGCCTAACAATTATCACTACGGCCACTCCTCTTAAGAGGGTAATTTGCTTCCATAAATCAATCCAGACCTGTCTCCCTCAAATCCCGTGTTACTACAGAGTTGTGTGCATTTCCCAGCTAATTGGCAGACATTAACGTACTCCCAGATTCTAGGAAGGGTTCTGGTTGCAAAGATGTGACTGCTGTGTGGGGAAGGCTCCAGATTAGTAAGGCAGACACATAAAACAAAGGTATAAAATGGGTATTAATTCAAGGAGAGAAAAGACAGCTCACTAGCATTAAATTGGTAACTAATAGGATAAAGAATTATCTGGTGCTCCAGAAACATCCCCCAAACTCCTCAATTTTGTCAACCTTCGCTTATTGCCAAGAAAGGTTTGGAGAAAAGCCAAGCTCAATCTGGCAGGTCAAGACAGAATGAACTTTAATAGAAATGTGGGCCACCACCACAGCAAGGGATAAAGTCACAAATCTGTTTACACTCAGACTGTTTAGTGGAATTGCCATGTATCCAGCCAAGTCTGGGCGAATTTTTTCAAGGGAGTTAAAAAAAAATCTGCTTTGGTTTTGTTTTGGCATGGCATCTGAATCAGGACTTTGGAAAGCATTCTGAGCCTCAATCCTTTCCACAGTTGAACAATTTGCTCCAAATATCATCAATTCACCAGGAAATGAGAATTATCATTCTGGCACTTTTCAGTAATACTTCTCCTTAGGACTTACAAATATCAGAAGAAAATCTAAAATTACTTATTTTGATAAATTGATCAACACAGTTAAAAATGAAAGAGGGGGGAAATTCATCCAGGCTAAGTCCAGTGAAAAAATTATTTGAGATAAAGATCTGCCTGTCCAAATACCTGCCACGTAGTGGAAATACATGCTTTACTATGGAAAAAAAAACACCAAAGCTGTAAGTTATGGGTTTTTTATCAAGAATATTACAAGATGCCCGTATCCCTCACTGCCTAAGTAAACATGTGTTGCAAATTGGGATTATTTGAAAATCCTATATAAAATAAAAGTCAAACAGAAGTAGAAAAATTATCATTATGGAAAACCATGTTTTTAAATAGAATGATTGTTTTTGACAGCTGAAAGTTAGATGTTATTACCGCAGGAATGAGACAGAAACAAAAGGTTTACAAATCATAAGCTATGACTGATGTTCCACTTCAGCAGCTTATAATAAATCTGTTGGCCCTTAAAAATTACTGCATGTGGGCATCAAATTCATGAACCTCTCCAGAATGTTCTGTGCCTTGCACTGACCTGTATTTGAAGGATAAACTCATTTGGTTGTGGATGAGCTATGGACTGGGCTATTCAGATGTCAGTAAAGCTAACAAAAGCCTGTTAATGTATTGATAAATGCTTCATAACACATCACATCCTCATGAAAGAGTAAATCTGAGGCCAGCCAAGTGCAAGAAATTATGCTGCCTGGTGAGGTGTATGGTAATAATGAGACAGCAGTACATTACAAAGTATAGGTTTTTAAGTCAGTACGGATAAAAAAGTTCTCTTTAGGGCAAAGGAAGGTCAACCATAAAGGCAATAATTCCTACTTTAAATGTCAATTGCATTCTTGACAGTACCTTGATTTCCAAAGCTGGTATCAACAGCAGAGCCATCCCATGACTCTACTGCACTGTCAACACTTGGGACTGTTGTCGAATAGATGTCTGAGAGCTTGCCAGATTTCTGTGTAGCAGAGGTTTCATCTTCAGCATCACTCAGTTCACTCATGTGACCCACAGGGACAGAAAATTTCTTGGGACTGGTAGCTGAATAGGATTTAAAAAAAAAAAAAAAAAGAAGGTTGTTGGTGGTCATTGCTTTACTGCAACTCTAAGAACCTGCTTTTTACTACTGACACAATACTTTTCCATAGATGGCTTAAATGCTTGTTAATCTGTAATAACACATGTATTAAGGACCACTGAGGGTACCCTTGGCCATACTCACCATCTGTTTGCTTCTTGATTTTCAAGGTGACAGTTTCTCCTGCCATCTGCAATAAATGAATGGCTTCACTCAAAGGTTTTCCTTTCAGACTGCTGCTATTTATTGCGAGGATTCTGTCTCCTATGTGAATTGCCCCAGTCCTACAATAAGGAAGAAGTAAAACACTGAGATGAGAGCATAAAAGGCAGCAAAGGCAATTTCTTTGCATATCTGGAGCATGAAAGTCTCATCTCCCTTTCTTTCATTTTGCTTTTATAGCTGTGTTACAGAGTTATTCTTTTGTTAGAAACGCTTAAAGCAAGGCACCCTTGTTGTAGTGACAATAGCAGAGCTGAGGCATGAAGATGTGGATTTCTGTGAAACTGCGACAGTTGAGTTAATCACCTGTGGATTATATTCACTGAAGCCCACCTGTTTAAGAGCAATCTCAGACAGCTCAGTTAAGCTCTGAAAATGAGTCAAGTTTCTAAAAGTCTCACAACATAACAAATAAAAGCAGTGTGAGCAAGTAACCAGCTATTTCACCAATGTGGCTTTCAGGAAGGATTAATCAAAGAAGAAAAAAAAAAATTTTGTGCAAATTCACTGTTGGTTCTGGCATGCATGTATCATGTGTTGTGTGTAAGTTCTCTCTGAAACCACCATCAAAGGTACCAGTTTCAATGACTCAACCAATCTTAGATGTAACAGGCAATAGAAAACGTTACCATTTTCATTAGTGTCTATCACTTACCACGAGGAGCAGTTCTGCTCCTCTGATAATGGTGTATGAAAGTGCACATACAGATTACAGCGGGAGAGAAGCATATGATAAATTCAGATAAATGTAGATACATGAAGTGCTTTCGGTACTTATTATACTATACAAGGCTAGTGGTTTTAAAAGGCTGCTAAAGTGTTCCTGTAACTGAACAGTTTGATTGATTAGTATTTCCTTAGTGATTTATAGTAAGAACCACAATCCTCTGTTCTGCCTTGTACAGTATGTCCAAGTAGATCCTGTTAAGATATTGCTCATGCTCCCGAGCTTGGCAATGATCAAAACACAATAACAAAAAGATTGTAAACTCAGATGTGGAGAATTATAAAAAATAAATTTCTAAACCATAAAAATTAGCATTTTCAGGTACACAAAACAAATCTTTATCTTGACAAAGAGCACATTTAAAATAATTTGCTTTCCAATTTACCTTTCAGCTAATCCTCCTTTTGTAAGGCTGGAAATGATTATGGGATCAAAGGGCTCTTCAGTACCAGAGATTGTAATTCCAAGAGGCCCACCGTAGCGTTTGAGCTCAACAGTATAAATAATTGCTCCAGAGCTCTCCTGTTCATCTGCAATAAATGCCAAGGGGATGCAATTGGTTTCTTATGAAAGAAGGAATGAAAAAAATAGCACATTCAGTCTAGTGACTGGTCATCAAACAACATTTTCACAGGATTATACTTCAGATACAATTCTTAACTATAATCTACTGGATTGTTTTGAAAAAAAAATATTGTTAATTTCTTCTTTATTGCCAAAAACCCAGCCACAAATCAAAACTCCCCTCATTCTATTAAGACTAATTTTTACTCTGAAATCTTTATATCTTCTTTCCTATTAAAATATAACTTCAGGTTATTTTGTTACAGAATCACAGAATGACTGAAGTTGAAGGGGGCCTCTGGATGCCATCTTGTCCAACCTCCCTGCATTAGCAGGGCCAACTAGAGTGAGTTGTTCAGTGTCCAGATCACTCCTGAATATCTCCAAGGGTAGAGATATCCCAACCTCTCTGGACAATCCATGCCAGTGTTTGGTCTCTTTCAAAGTACAAAAGTGTTTTCTGATGTTCAAACAGAACATCATGTGTTTTAATTTGTGTGCATTGCCTCTCTCATTGGGCACCACTGAGGAGAGCCTGGCTTTGTCTGCTTTATATCCTCCCTTCAGATATTCATACACACTGATAAGATCCCCCTGAGCTTTCCCTTCTCTGGGCTGAGTGGTCCCATATCCCCCAGCCTTTTCTCATAGGAGAGATGCTATAGCCCTTTCATCATCTTTGTGACTCTTTCGTGGATCTCATCCACTACCTGCCCATATCTCTCTTCTACTGGGGAGCCCATGGACTGGGCCCAGCACTCCAGAAATCTCTCACCAGTGCTGAGTAGAAGGGAACGACCATTCCCCTTGACCTGCTGGCTGCCTCTGCCTATTGCAGACCAGGAGGCTGTTGGCCTTCTTTGCTGCAAGGCCACATTATTAGAGAAAAGGCAAGTTACTACTATTGTATAAATACTGATATTCATCTGTTTCTTGAACTGAATAGAAGGTATTTAGAACCAAAGGTAATTCAAAAGTTTTAAACACAAACTTCCTTAAAAGAATTCTGGGAAAATCAAAAGTCATTATAAGACGGGCAGCTGTGTTAGTAAGAGAATCCATGTTTTAAGCTTTTTGTAACAGAATAAAAACCAGTTCTTGAATAGTGAATTATCAACTAAGTTGAATAATAACTCCATTAGATATGATTTCATTATATTGCATTAAGTTATTTGCATTATTTTGAAATGTGAGTCTCACCAAACAATCACCAGAACCGGAGAAGAATCCACCACTGGATAAGCTTAAATACCATTAGTTCCTTAAACAATACTCAACAGGTGTTGCATCATCAAGAAAGGTGCCTGTATACACTGCATACTCTTTACATACTATTAAAACAAATCCACAGCAGAAGAGCAATCAACTGCAGCATCATTGCGTTGTGAAGTAATATTTTAAAATTTAAAATGCCATTATTTCTCCTCAGATCAAAATAACAAATGCTTTCTTGCTCATGTTCTGATATTGGTGTTCAGCCAGGATGACTGGTCTGGGAGGCAAATTTTCCTAGATCTGTGGTTAATGACATTTTGAGCAGTTCAGTGAATGTGGAAAATGTCTAGGATGCACATTCTGTAAAAGTTACTAAAACTGAGACAAGTTAGAAAATTCAAATGTTCCTATTTCTGTTCCTATAGATAGAAAAGCTTGGAAAGGAAAAAAAGACACTTGCTTCACCAGCAAAGGTTCAAAGAGTTACTTTCCTTTAATACGGAGCATGGTACTTAAGCAGAGTCGGAGGAACACTAATATCTTTGGAGCTACTTTGTTTCTTCCTAATTTTCAGAACCTTGAGTTATTTAGCGTCCCCCTACCCCAACTCCTATTTCCTTCTTGCTATCCACAAAAAGAAAATGGTACACATAGAGAATCAAAGGAGAGAAGAATCAGTGGTGTTTATTCAGCAAAGAATACTGGGATATTGGTGCCTACTTGGGGCACTGTCATCAGTGTTTTGGCACAGTTTACACAAACTGCACTTTATCTGACATGCTCTTTCAAGAAGCACCCAACTCCTAAGATGCCTATGGAAACCTCTGTCTGGCATGCACGCTGCCACTGTACAGCAGAAGAATAGCACTTCTTGCTTGCTTCTTAAAGCATTTATGGAACAACCACAGAAACCCTGAGATCTAACGCTAGTACTGTTCACACAGGTGTGGCATTGACATGGTACAAATTTCAACTGAAGGATGGAAAGTAACCCTCCAAGATAATTGAAAATGTAATAGCCATTATGTCTGCCTTCTGCTTAGCTGTAGGTCAGAAAATTAATGGCAGAATATTATGCTGTTCTCTTCAGTGCTCTCCAGGCAGCAGTAATGTGAGCTATCCAAGTACAGGGCATGCATGTGGCCTGAATTCACCATGAAGGCCAATTCTGCCATGAAATCAACGAATGCTGATATTCAAGAAAGGGTGGTAGCCATTGGGTTAATCGGGAGATAGAATTATCCTCAGTTTGGGAAGCTGGCAAGAAAAAAAGAAAGGAGAAAAATGGCTTAAAACATACATCCCTCTGGGGACGAAATATAATCAAACTACCATGGTTATGGGTCTCATGGTTTTGAGATTTTCCATCTTTCTTTTCTTATGATGCAATTGTGGATAATTCTTGGAAACCACAATTAATGAAAGTAGATCCTCTGTGCTGCAGTGCCTCTGCTCTGTCCACTAGTCTCTTGCTCTTCAGAGTTAACATCTGACCAATACAGTGAAAAGGGCAAATAGCAGCACGGTCTGGGGAGCACATGATATGTACCACCCTGGCCTCACCTGCCCAGTGGCTCTGAGGAACACAGCTCTGAGACACATACAACTGTCTGCAGAAGGGAGGAGTTGGAGAGACAGCAGAGGAACAAAAAACAGAAGGCAGAAAAAATAGCTAGAAGCTAGAAAGACTTAAAAATTAATATAAAATGAAAGAGTTCGAAAGACAGAGAGGAAACAAGAACCTAGAGAGGAAGAATCCCTTCTCCCTTCCTTACCTTCCTCAAAAAAGAATGCAGTGAAAAATTAAAAAAAGTTTAAATCTTAATCTTGTTCTGTGATTTAGGAAATTATTTTGAGTGCTCTATGCCTACTCATCTATTAGCATCAGGCTTTTATTTTCTCAGGGAATTTATTATTTGCCTCTGTTGAGTTTGAGCTGCACATTTTTCCCGTTTGTGAGAAAAAAAGCACTTTCATAAGTGAACTGATGGCAAATACACAAAAAATTATTTTGAGATGCAATTTTTGCTATAACTTTGCTACTGTTATGCCACTGTTTCTAAAATATTTTTTCTTTAACATTTCAGGAGACACTCACTCGTTTTAAATTTTAAAATACCTGAAATCTGCTATATATACTTTCAATTACACTTTGACACTTAGTCAATGGTTACCAGAACCATTTGTATAAAGGGTTTTTTTTCTGTAGGTCTCTGAGTAGCTGTCCATTTACATTTGAATTTGTTCAGTTACACCAGTCATGTCTGGAAAACACACTGTAGTAGTGTGAGAATCTTCATATAGATATATGATACAACTATAAAATAAGCAATGTGAGTGTGTAAAAGAAAACCTTTGAATATGAATCCCACTGAGACTAAAATCTGTACCAGGTACCATAGTGTGCACTTCCTAAGAGAGTTATTTTATGTGGGTGGAGACTGAAATCCACATTTCAGTGACAGCAACAGAAAATTTGCACCAATTTCAGTGGAAATGGAAGCTGTCCTAGAAAAATATTAAGTCCAAAAGGTGTGAAGGAGAGGCGGAAGATACAAGACACCACACACAAGACAAAACCACAAGTGTTTAAAAGTGTGGGAGAAGTTACTATTTCTACTACATGGCTCTAATTCATGCTCCTCTTTTATGGTCTGTTGGTAATTTCTCTGCAGTCTTATAATGAGTGTCTCCCAGCTGAGAGGAAGATTTTGAAGGACAGATCCCAGATGAGGGGAAGAATTTGAAGGAGGGATCCTATGTGCCATGAACAGTTAAAAACCAGACCCCTTCTTGTGCAGGAGAAAAAGCAAAATTTCCTTCTGTCAATCTTCAGCCAAATGTAGTTGCATTTTTGCTCTTCATAATGTACCTGGTTTGCTCAGTTTTTCAAGGAAACTGTCAGGTGTCCCTTTGGATGTATAGCCCATGGTCAGTTTGGCCAACCTCTGTCCAAGATGGACCAACTATGTGTAGCAAACCCCACCTCACTATCTGCAGGGATCTAACAACAATATACTCCCAACTTCACTTTCAGTTCACTTTTCTTGATCAAAATTTACTTCAGAAAGCCAATCTGACAAGGTACTAAATGCATCTGCCTTTGCTTTGTACTGATCATACAGACAAGATACTTTGCTTTCAAAGCAATTAAAAGAAAAGAGAGTTCTGATGCAATTCTAAACACCAGTTCAACGGCTGCGCTTGCTGGTAAACAATAAGTGTGGCAGGTTGTGACTTTTTGTTGTAAATCGTAGAGAGCTGAAGTGACTCTACCGTTCATGCTTTTGTGTAACACTGTAATATAAATACCAGCAGTAATAGTAGTTATAACTGTCTAACTTCGTTTGCCACTACAATGCATAACAGAGCTCACTTCATTATCTCCAGGTGTGCAAAATTATGGCAGGTCCATTACTTCCACTGGGCTGCTCAGACATGGCTCCTCCATCAGCTGTTCAGCATAGCATGTAAAGTACTACTTATCTTTAGGCATGGGAATGGTCATAGTCAAGTCAAATTTGTAAGTTTATGGACAAAGCATGCACTTCACCACTTTGCTGGAGAAGTGAGGCCTATGGATCCATGCTTTGATAACCATGATTCTAATATTAAGAGCAGAGAAAATCTGAGATCTTATCAGATCAACTTCATATGGCTGCACCTGGGGGGAAATTGCCTTTCCAGAGTACTGAAGACTGCATTTTGCAGTGCAGTTCCTGCAGACAATATAGCCAGTCAGAAAATTCAAAAGCTTATACACCATTAAAATTCTTTTTAGATGACATTTTCTGATTGTAATTAGCATAAACCAGACACATTTAGAAAAAACATTTTGCTAAAATTTAAATGTAAAAGAAAACCCCTGTGCTGTAGAACTCCTGAAAATACACAAGAATCTGCAATAAGCTCACTGCTAATACCAGAATTATCTTCATCTTTGCGGATCTTTAGCTTTACAAGGTCTTCACAGTGCTGAAGGATCTGGACAGCATCTTCCATTGAGCAATTGTCAAGTCGAATGTTATCTATTGCAAGCAACTTATCACCCAGTTCAAGTGTCCCAGTCCTGTGAACAAATGAACAAGCACACACGAAATTGTAATAACATTGTAAGAAAGGTACCTTAGAAGATATGAACATTATTATAGAAATGAGATAGATTTTTTTACAACTTTCTCACTTAATATGCTAGATTTTAAATTTTCAACTGGATTTTACAAAAAAGCCAAACCCCCCCCCCCCCCCCCCAAAAAAAAATCAAACCAAAAAACCAGTCTCTTACAATCTTCCTTGGTTTAACTTGAATCTATCTGGTTACACAACAGAAACAGATTTTTACTGGGACCTTGAATGTCTCACCTGTGAGCAACACTTCCTTTCTTGATATCAGAAATAACCAGAGGGTCCCCTGGTTTTCTGCTGGATGGAGCTGTAATAAAGAATATATACAAGCATTTGTTTTTATTTCTAGATATGTAGATGGGCTAATTATATCCATAAATCAATACTTCATACACATTATTTTACTGTATTATATTCCTCCCTTCCCCTAAATTATATGTGCATATAATATAAACAAACATCAGCGGCATATCACTAAGACTGCATACCCCTCAAAAATTAGAAAATTCCAGAATTACAGAGATTGGTACAAAGTGAACTTAATCTGACATGTCTGACTTCTGGGTTAGACCAAGACTGAACAATGTGAAGGTATCACAGCACAGCTCCAATGATCTATCAGAAAATGCTGTGTAGGTATAGCACGTAAGGAAGACTCCATGTTAGTAGAAACTTTCAGTACAACTACTACTGATGCTCTTTTGCCAGAATAAATCCTGGTTTATTATATCCCTGACCAAGAGAGCTGCTCTGGAAAAAATATGTAGAGTGGGCCAGCCCACGTTCTTTACATCCACTTCCATCCCAGCCAGTGCTTAAGGCAGAGGTATGAAGATAATGATTCTTGGGTGAGAAGAGATATATTTCACAATAAATGAGATCCTGTGGATACTATTGGGCTGACCCACAGTTACCACATTCACACAGATGTAGCTTACATCACAGAGATGCTTGCTTCACTGTGACTTGCTGCTTCCTCCAAAGTAAACAGGTGCCTCTTTTGGTGAATAACCTTGCCCCCTGTACTGCTGCTGAGCCTCAAGCATTGTGGACTTCTCCCATCTTTGTACTGGGGATACCTATTATAAGCACTGGAATTCCAGCAGTGGTTAATTTAGTAAAACTCCCACCGCTTGCACACCTAACTCATCTCTCTTTGGAAGTACCCAGCATTAACTGTTAATTTTCCATCTGTCCCTTGTGGTTAAAAGGATGCTCTGCTTTCTGAAGACCGTCATTGCAATTCTTTACTGACTTGTGAAAAAGTATTTGACAAGTTTCTCTTGCCCAGGAAATTCGCTGAGCAATTTTGCTTGACTTTTGATTGAATATGAAGCAGTTAACTAACCCAGAGGAAGACAACAATGATTACTAATTACTTCCAGAGGACTGTTTCTTGGAGCGGCTTCACTGAGGGGGATTCATCCATTTGCAGACAGAAGACTGCACTGAAGATCTGATATAATAAGCAGTGGGCTGAGAACTTGTAGGTGATGAAAGACACATTTTTAGACAACTGTGTGGCACGTGCTGTCTCCCCTTGGGAAGAATACCACCTACAGCTGCTCCAGCCAGGAGCTGGTCCATGTGGTGAACACAGACTGACTTTTGGGATTGTTGTTAACAAGGAGTGTGCTAATATTGAAACACTGCCCTGTGGTATAAGGCTCTCAGTTCTCCTGAAAGTGCTAATGGGTTTTGTGCATCTAGGGTTCTTCAATTGCCCCAAGCCATTTCTGCTCTGTGTGCTGAGCCCTCTGCATTCACTCACAGAGGGTATTTTTCCATTAGGCTCCAACACCTAACTGACAATCACCCAAAAAGCTACCCATATTGGAGGATCACCTACAAAATCCTGATGTCAGTTACTTTAGCAGGTTGTGAATCTTCTCTTTGATGGAAAATGACAGATCATCACCTACAGTAACCACAAGGTAAATTAATAGTGACATTTCCAGCACAATATGCTAACAGATCTTGTTAACCTTAGCTGCCCTGGCCGAGAAAGCCTTTGAATGTCCAAAGGGACTGTTCAAGAATTGCTAAATAGTCGTATTTAAAGTTCAATGTCTTGAAAGTCCAGAAGACGGATGTACAAGGACTTTCAAGAATTTGTAGAAACTTGTCTAAACCAGCATGCTTTCAGGAAATGCCTATGTTGCAATTTAGAGAACAGTGATTAACTTTTTGCAAGATGTGTAATTTTCACAGTTTATCACACTTTCATGTCATGGATCAACTATATCTTATATAGCAATTCCACAATTTACTTGAATTCTTTGGATTTGTTTCACCAATTAGTATCCTGTTAAAATTTTAAAGTATCGCTTTGGTGAACTTTTTTTTTAAAATTCTGTTTTTACACTCTGGATTGCCTTACAAGTCTCTGAGTTTATATTCTACCCACTGTACATTGTCTGCAGTCTAGGGTTTGAGTATTGAAATACTTTTTATGAAACTGTCCAATCAAAATTACCAGCACTTAAGAAAACAGTCCATTATTATTGCAAAAAGAAGAGAGAAGGAACCAAAATGGGGGGAAAAGTGCAAAGCCACAGAGTACATGTGGATGCAAAGGGTGTGCCATTGCACACAAAGTTATCAGTTTCAAACTGAGTAAATGTGAACCAGCAGTATTTTGTCAGTTACCCTTGGCTGTCACTGGGTCTGTTGGTTGAAAGTCTTTTTGTAGGCACCAGAGCTCTGTGTGAAATGAATCCCCCCCACACTGACCAGCCCTTAATAAGAGGGTACACCACACTTCGCTTTATTATTGTTCAATGCTCATGACATACTTACTACAAACTATTCAAGTTGTGTTGCAGAGATAAAACCATTAATTTCCTCCTGAACTTTTGTACTGCACATGACCACAACCTAAGATTGCCTCCCAAATACTGGCAAACAGATGCTGTACCAACAAGAAGATTCAGTACTATTATCTTGATTTGACAGATAAAGAAAGCAAAAATAGGAACGTTTGGGTCAAAGTATAACAGTTTTTGGTGACCAATTTCAGATATCCACACCTTTGTCCCACAACAGTTTGTAGAATATAACAGCTTCTATGTCCAAAGCACACCTACTGGCATTTTCAGCAACAGCTGCAGATGCTCAGCATTTCTTCAAGTGTAACATCAGGATCTCAACCGTTTCTGCAGAAAATCAAGCAGCCATCTCTGGAGAATCTTCACCCCCATGCCCAAAAGTGACTTGTCTCTCCACAAGTCTATTGCAAAGGAAGAACACCCTAATTTCTCCAGGGCAGCATGAAACCATCTTGAGCATGAGATCACATCCTTTGTCCTTCTGCAGTCCTCCACCTCATTCATTAGGCAGCCTTCACGTCTTTTGTTATACAGGGTTTCATGTCTCCCCAGAGAGCAGAGAAGCAAGAGTTCCAGGGAGAAAGCAGTATTTGATCACTTAATTAAGACACTCTTATCAATTAATGCAGGTTTGAAGTGTCACTGTATAGCTTCAAGTCTCCATTTTTATGTTTAATTTCAGAATTTTTTTTGTTTTTAAGAGGCTATTAAAAACAAAGCACCTTACCACTCAGCCCTGTCCAGCCTTCTTGTGCAAGTCCCAGCTGCACCTACTCCTGATCAAAGCTCAGTCTCTCCTCTCATCTGCTGTCTTCCTGTTAAGGCTCTCCACTCATTTTCTCTCTGTCCTATTCTGCTTATCCAACAAAGATCTCATCCTTTCTCCACTCTGATCCAGCTGTTAAATCTACCTACTGTTCAGCTTTTGCAAAGACCTTACACAGTCTGTATGAAGAACTACAAGTGGACTGAAGAGTGCACAAGGTTGTACAGGTACCAAATTAAGTGTTGCACTAAAAAGGTGATCTTAAGCAAGTTGTTTGTTCCCTCTCTTTAAATTACTCTATGATCCTAGGTCTCCATACCAGGTTTCTACCCTACTTCTACTATTACATTTTCCCTGCCTTTTCCTTTCCCCTGAGACTTGAAAGAAGGTTCAAAGAAGTGTTGTCAGTTTCGTAGATCAGCTGTTCCACTAAGTTAAAAAAGCCCTCAAGCAATGCTCCTTTCTTATTTCACTGCTAATAATAATAAAAAAAACTAGAACACAAAGCGACTTAAGCAGATTTAGGGGTGGACATCTCACCTACCACCCAGCCAAAACTCACTAATCTCAGCCTGGCTTCAAGCTTTGCAGTTTGATCAAACTGAATGAACTGAACAAGCAAGGAAAATGCTCAGGTAATGGAAAAATATTTTTTATAGAAAGTCAACCAATTTATCTACAATGCTGGTTAACAGCTACTAGACAGTTTTAAAAATAGTGTGATGATTAAATAGGTGAAAGAGCTTTTTAAAGTTAGACTGATGCAGCTCTTTTATTCCTTAAGTATTTGTTCATGTGGAGCAGCTGAGAAATGTGCTGATTTTTTCTCTGTCTTGAAAATAATTACCTGCAACATTGAAAAATGAAGTAGAGTTTGCCAGGTGAAGTCCCAAATTATACAGAAACATGCTTTAGAATGTAAATTCTCATAGTCAGTGCTAAGTATCTGTAAATATTTACAAAGCTTGTTTCTGATGGACTACAAAAACAGTAACACAGACTACAGTACAGCTGCTAGTCAAAACGACTTAATAAAACTGATGATTGTTTTGGTGAAATTCTGATATTCTTTCCAGCTTTGCAGCTTCTTATTCCTTGAGTAGTCCCATTGGCTTCAGAGAGATTGTTTTTGAAGCATTGTGCTGCAGTTCATTACCAGTAAGGATATCAGAATCTTACTTAAGAAAGAAAGAAAAGGAAAAACCCCAAACAACTGTTAACTACAATTACCAGAATCTACTAGTAAGTCATTTTATTGGACATCATTCAATGTATTTTAAAAAAAAAGTCTATGATAAAGTAGCCAGTTGCCTCAAAAATGTATCTTTAAAAAAATAAATCTATATTCCATTACATGGTCTAAAATCAATGTCACTGGCAAATAAATTGAAACAGATTTGAACACTACTAGATCTACCTGAAAGTCATCCTTCTACTAGGGAATAGTTCTGTTACAAAAGCAGCGACACTGCTTTATATATAGTATATTACTTATACATATATATGTACATTAATATATATTAGATATTATTTATATCATGCTTTATTTGGATTACATAATTTTAAAAACTGAGTAATTTTAATTGCTCTACACAGGTAACTGGGTGTGAAAATAATTATATCTAACGCATGAAATAGTCACTTGTATTTGCAAACTATGACATAGGGTATTCAGTGAGTGTGTGCATGAAGGGAGCAGTGGTCAAGGCCTCCGGTGAGGAAACTGACACGCACTATCCAAAACTCAGAGCCCTAAATAAACAGTGGTGCTCTTGAAACTTTCTTCTGTTTTCCTTTCTAGGGGGTTTTGCTATCTATGGGGATTTTTAACTTTTTCTCTTATTTTCCTCTTGCATTAATAAATCTGAAACTAAGACAAGTCTCTTCCCTTATTACATGTCTTGTTTTTCAAAGGCCATGAATTAGCTTAATTGTCTTTAGTCTTGTGCGTCACCTCAGATATGCCTTCAAGTTCCTGGCTGTAACTCCTTGCAGGCACACTTGGTGTTCATTAGTAAGGAAAACAACATAAAGAAAGACAAATACATTCCTCTTTTATGATGTCTGACTCCTCACAGCTGACTTAGAAGTAGTCCTGGACTTAAGACAGATGTATATCCAGATGCCAACCCGAGGTGAGGTTACATTTCCCTTCTGACCAAAAATGTCTGTCTTGTTTCTCAGGTCAGGTGATTTCATAACTTTCTCATAAAAATCCCTAATTAAACGGGGGATATGGAAAATAAGACAGGTGTTTCTCTGTAACATTTTAATAGCACTTTCTCATTCACCATTAACTCCACCAACTTGAGAAGAGAGAGAACGAAACAGGTCTGTAGCACTTAAACAGATCAAGCCCAAAAGGGATCTGATCACCTCCATTACCCCTGTTTGGGACTGGTCATACCAACTCTGCCAAGTTTCCCTTAGTATTTGTTTTTTAAAATAAATCACATAATTTTCTGACAGTATCAGTAACAAAGGGCATGCTAATGTGCTAAACTGCCTTGACAGAAATTTGATAAAATGAATATAAAATGCTTATATTCTTCAAATCAGAGTGCCTCGTTTAGGAGTTAATTACAAAGAACAGAGCAAAGCACTGAAAAGCAAGCATGAAATGCAGCAATTCAAGACTTCTACCAAGCAAGTTCACAAACTTTCAATTATTAGTATAAACCCTTTAAAAGCAAGTAATTACTCCTAGATACATTTCATATGCATTAAATACTACTAATAAATGAGGTTATTATATATACCAGAAAATTTAATTTAAATATTAAAGATACTATAGTACACATGGAAAAGCAGAGATAAGACCAATCATATGTCACTCTGATTATATAAAACATTAATTTTATAAAGCATTAATTTTTGAAATTAAGTTCCAAGTCAGTAAGTATACAAAGTTAGGAAGAGGAGTGCTAAATGCTAAATTCAAAGAACACTAGCTTTCCATTAAAAGTTTATTCCTACAGACACAAAAAAGTACAATAAGTCTGAATTCTAGAAAGCAACACAAAGCAAATTACTAGGAAGACCCTATTTTTTTCAATAATCTTAGAAACCATTACCGATCCTAAGAATAAGATTTAAATAGAACAGTCTTACTCCAGGTTTTCTCACTTTCCAATATTTTCATTTGCACAAAAAAATACACGTAGACCTATGACTTTGCTTCAAGCGTCACATCACATCACATCTTAGAAAGTCTAACAGTTACTCATTCAAGTGTGCAACACAAGCAAATAGGCCTGCAGTGTCTCTCATTTGTTCCTCAGATGTAATCCTTAGCACTGAGTACCCTGCTGTACTTTTGGTTAACCATATTCCATTGTGTTGGTAAAAGCTTTGAGAATCCAAGTCAAAGTACAGCCTTCCCCCAAAACACATGAATAATTCTAAAGAAAGACTAATAGTCTAAGAAAGGCCACAACCATAAAGGAATGTTAATTCTGGTTACACCAGATTCTCCAGTGTCAATCACAAGCCCATTGACTTTGATATGGATTGTTTTTCCTTCTGTCAAGGGCTGAACTCAGTATACTGGAGTTTACATGGCCAAAATCGAGTCCTAACACAGCATTTACCGTCTGCTCCCAAAGTAAGTAGAGAAACACTTTGATTTCAAACAACAGTAACAAGTATATTTTGAGAATGCAGACTAATGCAGATCCTTGCTACCTTCTTTAGCAATCTCTAGAATCCCTAGTGAAAGGGGATTTTGCTAAGTGACCTGCACATTCAGGACTGCCCACTAGTTCTACAGATTGAGACTCTGGGTTCTGAAGCAGAAATAATCCCATGTATGTGAATCCTCATGCCTGTGAGAAAACTTGAGTTCAGTGGGATTTCTGTTCAAGACCGTGACAGATTCTGCTTTAAACTTCACAGCTGTGAAGTTTAAACTTCACTTCTCCAGGTTAAACAGATCCTTTCGAAAGGATCTAGTTCTGTTGACTATTTTTTTTTGGTTGGTTGGTCGCTTTTTAATAAATAATTGTAATGTGAGTTAAACATGTACTATGCACGAAGGAATAGGTCAAGCATTATTAGACCTCGCAAACTTCTGACTTTTTTAACTACTTGGAGGGAAGTATAAATATATTACAGAATGGTATTCATCAGAGAATGAGCAGGAAAAGAAAAAAGCTAGAAAATGGAAAACGAAGTTTATAACCAAAGAAACAAGAGCCTGTAGCCACAGGACCTACTCTTTGTAGATTATCTCATAAACATGGTCTGAAAAATAAGCACTTGTACTTACAACTTATGGTGATGCCAAGTTCCACATTATGCTTCTTTGGTAGTTTCACATGAAATGTTCCACTGCTTGGTATAACTGATTCTACAAAAATATATTGAAAATGTTAGATAATTTATAAGGCACAGCAACTCCAAGTACATGGAACTATACGTGTAAATTGATGAGATCACATCAGAATCACAAGGCATGGATGAAACACAGGTGCTAAAGTGAAGGAGGTAGGACATATGAAACATGATTTATAACTGCACTGGTAATTTCATGGTAACTCAATTTTTTAAGGTTTAACTGAATTTGTGGAGATTGCACGGGCTAGCAGCCAGCTGAGACTGCAGGTTTTTAGCTCATACGCAAGTTTTGTGAGGACATGTGAAAATTATACTGCTGGCAGATAACTTTTAATTAAAAGGACAGGATATTGAGTCGTAAGGATTTCAGGCCTTCATTGCTGTAGGACTAACATGTTTTTAACTGTCTACTAAGGTAACTGCTGTAGATTTTACAGCTAGTGGGTAGAAAAGGGATCAAAGCATCACTAACAGCGAAGTGCCTGGAGGTGACTGAGGAAAAAAACCACTTGAACACACAGCACTGTATTTGAGTCCTGACATTTGGCATCACTGCTACGAAAGATTTGGTCCTTGGCCTGAAAAGGAGCAACTAAGATTTACAGCTATGGAAACATAGAAACCATACATATGGCAGAGGACTCTAACCATGAGTTTGAGTCTGCTGTCACGGAGCAAACTGGAGAAGTACAAACAAGTCCAGAGACTGAAATACATGTGACTTCAAGTGTATTTAAATGTTTTTCTCATTATTAGGTTTTCTTATTTTTTAGTATTTTGTTTCCTATGTGTATGAGTGTACATATTGCATTTAACTTTTTTTTTTAATATTATACTAGATGGATGTGTGTACACTTACAGAATATGCAGAAGTATTCTAAGAACGTTTAGCCTACTTTTGACATCATGTTTTATAATTCCAGTAACAATAATCACACTGTGCAAAATACAGCATATCCCACATTGTCATGACTAGAAAGGAGTTCTAGATTTAAGAAAAGTTTTAATAGTTTTTACTATTCACATATTTTGTTAGTGCAAACATAATGTGTGCTTGTTTGATATACACAATTTATGATTTTATAGATGCATTAGGTATGCTTAATCACATTACAGAACAAAGGAAAGCCATTACTAATAATACAGACTCATCAGCAACATTAACAATGATTCTTCTGGCCTACACTAATTCAGTTTCTATTATTTATTTAGACTGTTGGTTTGAGATACCGTAAGTGAAATTCCTCAGCGTTTTCTGTATATCCACCCTTTTATTATATTCTTCTGTCAGCAAAAGATTTCATTATTTGGCCTGTAAATGATTTGTCTCCACTCAGCAGAACATTTTTATCTCAGGACAGAAAAATGTCCTGAAGTACCTCAGAGGAAGGCCAGTCACCAGATCTTACTACAGGACCTGTCATTTCTATCTGTGTTCAGAAGTACACTGCAGGGCTATGTGAAATGAGAAAACTGTACAGAAAGACATACAGTTCAAATAAGTCACTTGAAAACTGAATGGTGTAGATGTGAGAAGAAAGCCTCCACCTTGGATGCCTAGTACTCACAATGTACTTGGGATTTATTCCTTCATTTTTCACACACGACAGAATAACAGGACATTCATACCTGCAACATCAAATTCTATTTCCAAAGTGACCTTGTTGTTGATAGAGGAGTCTCTGAGCAGTTGATTGGCCTCGTCAAATGTGCTGTCTTCTGTTGGGATACCATTTATTGATACTATTCTGTCTCCTATTTGCAGCACCCCACACCTTGGTACACAACCATAAAAAGCAATCATCAGATGTACACATTACCAGAACCAAAAATCATCAAATCCAGACATTAACCCAGCATTGCCAAAACCACCACTTCTGTGTGGAATTGCAATATCTACATGCCTTTTAAAACCTACAGGGATGGTGACTCGACCACTACCCTAGGCAGCCTGTTCCAGTGCTTGACAACTCTTTTCAGTGAATAATTTTTTCCTAATATCCAATCTAAACCTACTCTGTTGCAACTTGAGGCTGTTTTCTCTTGTACTGTCACTACCTAGAGAGAAGAGGCTGATCCCCACCTGACTACAGTCTCCTTTTAAGTAGTTGTCGTGAGCTATAAGGTCCCCTCTGAGCCTTTTTTTCTCCAGGTTAAACAGCCCCTTGTTCAGACACTCCTCAGGAGACTTGTGTGGAGCACAACTATGCCCTGCTGTGGACATACTCCAGGACCTTAATGTCTTTCTTGTAGTAAGGGGCCCAAAACTGAAGTCAGCATTCAGGATGTGGCCTCACCAGTGCTGACTACAGTTGGCCACACAGCTCCTGATAGAAGCCATCTGATCAAGCACATTCAACATAACCTTGCAGGAGAACTGTGGCATAGCAGCTTAGCAGTCTGTCCAGGCAGAGAGGGGGGAAGAAGCTGCTGCCCCTTTGCACCAAAACTCTATCGAGCACTCCCAGAATGGGCTGTGCTCTCTAGGTGCTAGAACCCAGGAAGAGGGGTCTTCAGTGCTTCCATCCTACCCATGGATATCACCTCTGACACCATCCCTGGGCTGCAGCTGAAATGGCAGCTAGTACTTGCCTGTGCAGTTACTATTGTTCTCATGACATGATTAAATACATATATAAGCATAAAAATGCAATTGAAATGCTACAATGAAATAATTAGTAAGTCAAAACTCTGGCATTCCCTACCATTTGATTCTGTACCAAAACTGAACAGAGCTGGACATAGCCTCCCCCCAAAATTAATTATCACTATTTTGACTTCAGAGATGTTTCGGATTTTTTTTTTTCTTTTCCATGAATACAGCTTCCGGTCTCCTGCTGAAGGACTCTGGGTGATAAGAACACTGGTGCTTGTCATTCTTGTTATAGCTGATCAAGCACATGAAATATCACTCTCAGAACAGGAAGTTTAATACTTGCCCCACTTCCATCGAGCAAGGCCCTGCAATTTGTCACAAATTGAAAGCAACAAGCCCAAAGTACCCTGAGGAACGCTCACCAAAACATTCTCAGCAGTCAATTGAAAGAACCTCACCTTTCCGCCGGGCTGTCAGACTCAATATAGGAAATGAGAGGTGGAGAAGACAAGGTCTCAGTAGCAAACACGCTACCCTGGAGCTGTATCCCAAACCCTACTATGGGGTCAGCTGTCAGCACTACTTCTGTGGTTTCTGTGTGGACGACCTGCCCAGCCAAACCAACAGTGCTAGAGGCTAAAGACACTATAAAACAGAGCAGACCAGGAGGAAAGACATTCATACACAGCAGAAATTGCTTTTTGAGAAAATTGATCTGTACAGTAAATCAATGAGTCAATGAAACATCTCTTTTAAAGTCAATTTAGGCTAAAGTTGATAAATTATATAAACAGCTATGACATATAAAAGAATATAAAACATCTGGTTGTACATTAGAATGCAAAAAGATAGTTCTTGTACTGAGTAAAATAAATGTGTTTGATATCCCCATCCCAAAGATCTCAGAACATCCTTGAATTCTGCTTGCATTAGGTTTGAGGTGTGCATGAGCAGAATTTTCACAGGACCTAAGGGAACTGGAGGCACAAGCCCAGCTGTTATTTAGGCCAATTCCCATGAGCTTTTCCTAACTTCTCACAGCAATACATTGTTATTAGCAATAAAGCACATGGACCAGGCTTGTTTGCAAGAAGTAAGGATGCCTTCTTCTTGTACATGTTCATTACCAGTCAGCAATTTGTCAGGTTAACTAGATATTGTAAGGAAGGTGAACAAAGCCCTCTGTTTTAGCAACCAGTGTATCTCAAGAGATCATGAGAAAAACTGTTCTTTGGGGTGTCTCAAAGCCACTGGGGGACTCTTCTGTGAGAAACACAGGCAGCAACTTCTGTTCTCCTGGTTTACTCCCTCTCTCTATTCTCACTCTTTTTATGAAAAGCTGCAGTACAGAACAAATCAAGACAAAAACAACACTGAGATTCAATGCAATTACCTATGAAAGGAGGAGACTGCACCTTTGCTTCCTTGATCTCTGTCTAAATGTCTATTGTACCATTTTTGACTTCCCGCAGTGACAAAGTACTGCCTTTCCTACACAGAAAGCTAGAGTTTTTCAATTCCTGTTCAGCAATGATAATCCTCCAATGTCAATGATTTGGAATGGTTTTTTGTTTGTCATTACCTCTGCACCTCTAATTTCCTTCAAGACCCATTTCTGCTGCAATAGCTACTAAGAATTAGGTAAAAGTTCATGGTTTATCTGGAGGACAACTTACACATGGATTGTTTTTTCTCTCAGATGTGGGAAGAAATTAGTTCTTGATTTGACATACTATTAGCACAACTGTACAAAGATGTCAGAGGTTATATAAGTATTCTTGGAGCTGCAAACATTAGACTTTTGCTCTGACACAGTTAGTATAAAATCTTATTGATGTGGCACAGTTGGCAATGACAATTCTTTACAAAAGTTTCACTTGCCAAAATTCTCATGAATTTCTCCTTTCTTCCAGCAAAGCTCCTTTTCACTCTGAAACTGTCTTTTCCAAATTACTGTGAATTCTCCCTCATTTATTATTTTCATTTTCCTCTGTAAGAATTGCGTATTATTTCAGCTACTGAATAGCTTCCTTCCTACTGTTTCTCAGTAAGGTATGCTTATACACAAATGTAAATACTAATAATCTGTTCTTAGAAACTGCCACCAGCTTTAGCATTTACTGCACATTTATTTAGCATTAGTTTTCTACAGCCCTCAGTGCTGTAGAGGCTAAAATATGACTAAACCAAATAATTTCAGAGTTAATATAATACCAGATTCCCTAATGCACCTTCTAGAAACGTCTAAATTTAGGGCATCCAAAAAACTCTCACAAAACTTCCATTTTCTCTATCTTAAAGGTCACATAACAATTACTTGCTAGCTTTGTTTTTGTTTCCCATCACTTATGTGTCTATTCCCTCATGCAACCAGTATCTAGCTGATTCTGTAACTTTCTTGCTCTTTTTATGATGCCTTACCAGGAACCTAAATGTCTCATAAAATTTACTTCAACTTTTAGAACAGATAAAGTTTTCATTCATGTTGGGAAATTAAGTCATTATCTATGGGACTTAAAAGTCACTCTGATAAACATTTTGATGATGCTGACACGAAAATGACAATTAGGAAATCCTGCCACTCCAAGAAAATGAAAGAGAAACATGACTCCCCAAAAAAGCAGAGATGAAAATATCCTTCCCAAATCATGTAAAAGCAGTTATCTGCTAAGCCTTTATAAAATGGCACAGGTATCCAAACCCATGACTTAGAGAATACTGGGGTTTGTAACTCAACAATAACTGCAGCAAGAAACACTGCCATTTTTTGGCTGCTTGATGGATTACAATTTTTAGGCCAGGAAGCAGCCTAACTGATTTAAAAAGGGGACATGGATGTATATGTATTTCCACTGAACCCTGGTTGCTCCTGCTAGGGGTACATTTCAACATACTTGTATAGTTTTTGTCTGTTACCAACAGTCTTGGGGGCTGGTTTGCTATTTGCCCTACAGTTATGCAAATAATGATCTTGAATTTGAAGATTGTGTACTTGTTATTTTTATTCCTGCAGTTATATGACAAGCAGAGCAAGATGTGTTTAAAGGTACATATATGGATTATTATGCTTCCAGTCTGCCACTCTGACCCTTAAGAAATTGCAAAATGTTCACTGTTCTCCTGGTAGCTGCTGGGAAAACAACACCCATGCATGTCTAACACCCTATTCAATTTCTGCCAGATATACAATCCTAGTAAATGTAAATTGGTATAAATTATGTCTCACTTTCAACTACTAATATGGACATTTTACAAAACACTTCAGGATTTAAATAATAATCTGTTTCCACAATGAATACCATTGTGGAATTTAAAACAAAACAAACAATCAAAGAAAAAAAGCAGTGGAAGAATAAAAACTGAAAACAAGTGGCATAAATAAAGCATGTGCCAGCAGGGCATGCCCTCAATTTTCACAGCCACATGCTTGGAAAGATCAATGTAACTAATGCAACAATTGTAAAATCATGGCCATAAAAGTCTTGTAACCCCTTGTGCCATCACACTTCATCATCACATTATGTTATGCAAATTTTCTAAACAATTGGCAATCTAAATTTCATAGCACCCTATTTTTCTTCCCAAGTGACATCCTTAAAGATTTATTAAAAGTTACATTAATACAATCCTCAAATGATCCAATTGGATTAAAGAAAAAAAATCCCACTAAAATTGAAAGTGTGCGCTGTTCCTTTCCTATGTAAAGCACGGCGCTCAATCTGCCTGGTTCTCATAAGTCTCCCACAAGGGGAGAGGGGCCAGGTTTTTCAAGTTTTGTTGACAGATAGTCGAAAGGTACAGGACCAGACATTCTTTTTTGTGGGCACTTGTAGCACATTCAGAGTAGTCTGGGTCTCTTAAGCTGGCTGTTACTACTGTCACAAGTATGGGTAATACATCTAACAACAGCGTAAGGAATTCTGCACGGGCTGAAAAGCAATCTCACAGAAAGAGCAAGCAAGCCTGGTTGGCCAGCCACTCCCTCCCAAGCCAATTCTGATTCAGGGTTGTTGATGTAGTCACTTACTGTCGTGAAGAACAGACTCACTCAGTGATGGGACCAGTTCCACATACTTTGTAATGATCCATATTCAGAACTCACAATGGAAATACATAAACTATCTCATAACAAAGCCTCATTCTAACTTCTCCTAGCTAGAGATTTGTTTAATCATAGCAGCCTGTCATCTCCAGGGCGTTATGACTTGAAGAATCTTTCAGGTGGGTTGCAGTGCTTATGTGATTGTCCCACTTACATACCATGTCACTGGCCTTGTTTTAAGCCTTTGCAAGATAACACACCATAGGGCGGGGCTTCCTATAAGGAAAAATACCTGAAAAACTTAACAAATAACAGCTGTCTCCAAGATTCATAATAGGACTAGCTTTCAGGATTTTATCCTTTATTAAACAGCTAAAATATAGCACAACTGAAGAACTACTTTCTGCATTGATTTTCAATTTGATATTCAAATAAACTACTACTAGTGTAACACTACTACTGTTTCTCATGCACACATGAGAACATGTAAGACCTGACTCCTACTGATATCGTAGCATGATGGACCCAGAAGAATGCATTAGAAGCTAACATGTCAATAGACGGGGGGGCTGTGAAAAATGGCTGATCAGATTAAAAAAAAATGCACTTACAGGCAAATGTTACGCAAAAATATTTGCTTTATGAAAGAGATAAGAACAAGCAAGCAACAAAAGCTGCAAGAAAGCAAAACCTCAGTTCCTTTCTAATGTGTCCTCACAATTCCACAGAGACTGGCCTTATTTAGAGGCTGCTGATTTGCTCTGATTTTGCTATGACAAGGAAAATCTTTAAAACAGGGCAGAAGCACTGTAATGTGCAGCAGCTCAGTTCTTCCAGAGTGGACCTCTGAGCATTGTTATCCAGAGCAGATGATGTACAGGGCAGTCCTCACTTCCCTGCTCTGGAGGAACTGAACTGCTGAAGATCACACAAAGATGGGCAAACCAAAAGGAGAGGTGGCATGTACATGGAGTAGCAATATCCCGACACAGCCATACTCTCTCCGGCCCTTAGCAATATGCAAAGTGGAACAGTCTGAAATATATCTACCCTGCCTTGGGAAATTACTGACTCATAGGAAATCCATGCTTTGAATCCCAGAGATTAGTCAAACAAGGCTATTTAGTCTTCACTGTTACTTGCTGCTCTTCCTCACAAAAATAACTGTACAGGTTATGGTGTAGATGTAAACATTGGAACTATCTAGGAGGTGCTGGGACAAGCTCTTTGCCTTCCATAATGTAATAGCTGGTTGAGCTTATCAGCAGTAAGTTTTTGACTATTCAGTTATGAATTCTATTTTCTAATGGAAACTGGGAGAGTTGAAAAGGAATTTGAAAATCACTTTGGTAGCGGTACAACAAACTCTTCCAGAATTGTCTGAAGGAAATATTCCTTCATATACTTCAGATGAGTTATTGCTGCATGATATCCAGTCATCTCATTTTAGCCTTAGACAAATAGTTTTATGCTGATGTTTCCCTACATCTAACAGAAACTCCAATTGTTCTACCTTCTGTCTAGAATACATATATATTAATTAAGGTACAGTGTACCTTTTTTCTGTATCTTCCCCCTCCTCCACCCATTCACTGCACATTTTGAGCAAATGCTGTTACCACCTACAGGAGCTTTTGAAGTCCTTCTTTTTCATCCTCCGCCTCATCATTGTCCCACGTGGGCTGGTGGAGTAGAGGCTGCGAGGCAAGGTCCCCATGTTCAGGGAACTCAGGCTGTATGCACTCATGGAGGTAGGAGAGAAGGATGAAGACACCAGAGCTGCAGTAAGAAATCAAACACTTGGCATACAGCACTCAGTCTTCAGGGAAGGGTGCAGCACGTGCCTGTAACTCATCAATGAATCAAACATTGTGTGTATATGCTGTGCATGATGCACAAGAATTGTTTGTGTATTTCCAGTAACAAAGACATTAAACCACACAGGTGACCCTAGGAAAAAAATACAGCTAGCATTTCAGGAAAATACTTTCTGGAAGCTAACAAAAATAATGTCGATACAGAAAGTACATTCATAGTATACAACTTATTTTAAGTGAAGCATTTTAAATTAAATTTTTCAACACATATCCACAAACTAAGGCAGAACAATATGTCTAGATACACTGATTTTAGAAATGGCTTTTTGTAATAGGTGATTTCTGACAAAAAATTTGTAAGCAACGTCTTGCATTCAGAAGTCATGCTTTATATACACTACTCAAATCTAATGGTTTACTCATATATAGCAGAAGAGCTGATTCATTCCAAATTTTCAAGCCTTTTCCTGTCTACAAAACCTGCTTTGTTGCAGAAAGGAAAAGGTGTAAAATGTCAGAAATAACCCTGGCATGGTTATGAAAAAGTGTAGCATCCATAAAACTGAAAAGTTTTTAGAGCCTGAAATGGGAAAAGTATGAGTGAAAGAAGAGGGAAGGGAAGAGGAGGAACAAGAGGAGGAGGGGAGAGTATGTCAGCAGGAAAAAGTGTAGAACATTACGAAGGCTTTTTTGAGGAGGCGCTTTCTGGAATTTCAAGGCTGGCATCGTGCAATGGTCAGAGTGGTAGGTGTTATAATGGTGGTAGGTGAGGAGGCTGCTGTGGTTGTTGGCACACAAATCCCACGTAAGTTGCCTGTTGCTTCTTTGAACCTTCACTGCCCGCATGAAGGGATGATGGAAAATCAGAAAACAAAAGGACCAGAGAAGAGGCAAAAGTAACTGAATTGCACAAATAAAAAAGCATAAGTAAAAGAAACATAATAAATTTAAAATAAAATTAAATAAAATGAAATAAAATAATAAATAACCTGGTCTTGTCTTCTTAGCAGGGGGTGATAACTTGAGGAGCAGAAGTAATAATTCTTCTCAGAAAAAATGCTTCTGATTGGTTTTGTTTTTGGTTTTTTTTAATTTGTATTTGTTTTAAAAAAAAGATGACTACTGAATCAATTTCTAAACTCACTCTGGCTTAGGGGCTAAGAGGGCAAACTTTCTTAGGAAATACTGTTACTTGATACGACCACTAACTGAAGGTTAGTAAGTCTTTGCTTGCATTCATCTACTTTAAAAAGACCAAGCAGATACTATATATATCACTGCCTAGAATGAAGATGCTTACTTGCCATTTTAATTTTGCCACCATCTATTTTTGATATTATGCTATTCGGTGCAGTAAACAACTTCCCAGGACCTGGAAAACTCTATCCTGAAATCTAGTTCATAAAGAAAAGAGGTCTTACTAAATAGTTGGAAGTGCAATTTAATGCAATTTAATTTGGTATGTTTTTTTTTTAACTTGATCTTCAAAACTTTGAAATGATCCTTCACTGGATGAAATTTGAAACCATATTTGATTGTTGTTTTCATGTATGTGGAATCTGGGATATGTCAAGAGTGAAGACCAGTATTTATCAAGAGAATGGGAAGCATTTCAGTTGATGTGTCAAATCTTGAAAGAAAGTGACTGAAGTCACCCTTGATTATATACATCATATTCATAATTAAATTCAGCATATCCATATCCTTGCTAAACCATAAAGGAACAGTTCAAACTGGGAACTATTCTGTGAATTTTTGTCTTAAAACACCAAGGGATTTACCCATACTACAGAATCATAGAGTCATTTGGATTGGAAGGGACCTTAAATATCACCTATTTTCCAACCCCACTGCCGTGGGCAGGGACACTTTCCACTAGACCAGGGTGCTCAAAGCCCCATCCAACCTGGCCTTGAACACTTCCAGGGATGGGGCATTCCCAGCTTCCCTGGTAAATCTGTTCCAGTGCCTCACTACCCTTATAGTAGAGAATTTCTTTCTACCATCTATTGTAAAGCTGCCCTTTTCTAGTTTCTGTGAAAGAGGGGTTGCCATCTTTGGCCCATGAGCTGTATTACCTGTGTCCCTCTGCTCGACCTGTGATGGCTACAGACACATACATCCCATGCTGGATTTTAACAGCAGCCCAAAAACCTTGAGTGTTTCAGCTGGACCCATACCTTGCGTTCACATCTTACTTCATGAGACAAAATAAGGGGAAAAAGGGCAGGTGTCACAGCAAGCACTGTGCCAGGCCAGAACGAAAGCATTCTTTTGTTTCACTCCTTATTACATGAGTAGTTATCTAATTGCCTGACTGTACTAAGCCTCCTGTGACTCAGCAGCAATGCCTGCCACTAGAGCGAAGCCACAGCAGGGACAGGAGACGAAAGGGGAGCACTGGCGCCCACCGTGCCCTGATGTGCAAGGTCTGACCTGTGTGCCTGGTCAGACTGACCCAGAGCTCCCTCCCTCAGAGTGCCCAGCTGTGCCCTGGCACGTGTTTCAGTAGAAAGAATTATGGCTTTGTCCCCCCAGCAGACATCAGAGGTGCACAAGGGCTGTAGCACCAGCACTGGGCCGGCCCACGGGCACCACCACCCACCCTCAGGGACCTGGGGAGATCTCACGTAAGCCAGAAAAGCCCCAGAAACAGCAGCAGCAGCCTGATAGGGCCACACGTATCTTACAGACTTATCATGTCCTCTCAGATGAAACCGTCTCTTTGATTACATGCACAGACAGTGATATTTCTGAACTTTAACTATGCTGCAAAAATTAAAATCTGATAAGAACAACGTGGCGAGGTGGATTTTCATTATTTTCAAGCTTCTCTAAGCCTTGTTTAATTAAAAAGACTGCTTCCAGCAGGAAATTATCTGGTAGTCTTTGAGACTTTTTTAAAGTGTTTTATTTTCATGCTGAGAGTAGAGATAAAAATGTCCTACAAAGTGGGAAGGTACACAAATTCAGTCTGCTCAGCTTGCAGAAGGATAATCCCAATTCAACAAAAGTTCTGTAAAAGGAAATCCTATTGTGTGCAACCATAGCAATTTAGTGGTAGTTTGAGCTACTCCAACCCTGGGTTGTGTACAGCAAACATAAAACTAATGGGGCAGCAAGAGAAATGAATGTCAGCAGCCCAGTATAAAGAAAAAAAAACATGAAAAAAATCCAATTTTTTACAGTGCTATTCATTTTATTTTAGGGCTAACATTTCAATTTATTTTATATACTGACTTTCCTGTCCATTTCAAATTCCTAACATGTTCCCACAAGACCAATAACTGAGTTCAAAAGATGGAGCCCTAATGATTCAGCTTATCCCAGACACATAAAGGGAGATTTTCAGACTCTGCAGCCTCTAGGCCATACCACACCTGATGAAAGGCTGTTTGCAAGAGAGTTCTTCCTTCCATAAAGGATGGTGTATCTTGAATTGGTCATCGTATTGGAGTAGCACCACCTGGTGAGGGGCTGGGAAGGGCTGTAAACATCCTAGTTATTCTGCCTTACTTAAGAAAGCAACCTTATTACCTTAGAAATACTTTTCCCCAAAAGATGCTCTTATATATCTTCTGCAGATCAACTTGACACAATTTTGTATCAGACAGTTCTTAACTCTGGCATAGCAAGAGCTTTGCATTTTCTAAGCATCTACACTGATCCAAGCTGACTAGCACATTAAATCCATCAATCTGTTTTAAATGTTGGTTAGCAAACCAATTGCTTCAAGTAATACAGTCATCTACACAAATCTTTGGCCCTGGCACTCATCTTCCCAAAAGAAACACTCTTCAAAGGTTCTTTAACCAGCCAGAAATTAATTGTGTGACATCTTTGCTTCAAAAAAAACCCTAAAGATCTGTTTGTAATGTACTGTCATAACTGAAAATATATCGCAAAACTTGGTCTCCATCTCATTTTACCTGTGCAGTATCACTCTTTGCTCCCTTGTCCCTTTAACAATCTTAAGGAGAAAAAGGGCAAGAGCTGAATAATGGACGAACATGGAATCACAAGGGTTACTTTTTGTTCTTCCTGGTCTAGGAGAAACTAGCATCTCCTCAGTTTTTACTTCAATATTCACCACTCTGAGAAGCTGACTAGAGCATCACTTATCAAGGGACAGCCTGGATCTTAGAGAGACGTCCAAGAACATTTACCATCACTGACATTTCTAGGCCTCAGAAATCTTGCCTTGGTCTAAAGGAGGCAGAAGCACAGCACCACAGGCTCAGAAAATCATACCACTGGTTCATGCTGCAACACAAGTACCTATTCTCTGTGTATCTGATAACTCTTGTTACTTCTTTGATGTCCATCAACATGCAGTATTTTAGACTGAATTTATGAATACTGTGAACTAGCCACTTTCTCAGGATTAGTCAGAAGACAAGACAGGCAGACTCCATCTTCAAATACTAAGACATTTTATATATATATTTGATTTGAAAATGGAAAGCCATTCTATTCAAGAATGTTTGTTATTAAATAAATATCACAGTGAAAAAGGTCTGGGATCTAGAGAACTATTTCCAAACAAACCATTTCCATAAGCTGACAATGAACCCAAGAAGCAATCTCAGAAGTACTTTAAAAGATGATGGCAATACATAATAATGTCATTAACAAGAGAAACTATGGGGGGGGGTTCAAGTATTTTAGGGGAGAACAAGTGCTATTAATGAAGCGATCATAAGAGATTATCAAGTCAATACCCTGAAAATATGTTGGCTGTCGTTCTTCTTCCTCACTCTAAATTTAAGAAGCAATTTGAGGATTCATTTACTGGAGTACCTTGTAGCCCCTGCAATGATTGCAAGAGTAGAGCCAACAGGTGCTTTATGTACATCTACAAGTATGCAGAGCCATTTCTTAGCAAAACACTTCCCTCCCTAGCCACAGGAATCTTAGAGGGCACATTAAGCCTGAGAAAACACAGAGTTGCTCAAATACTGCAGAAGCATAACACGGGGAGCTGAAACAACATTTACAGACATAACTGCGGTGATAGCCTTCTTGGCCATTCAGCAAGGGCAAGCAAAGTAAAAGACAGAAAGAGGCATTTGGTGCTACAGATCCTCTTACCGTGCTCTGGGCCTTTCAGTGCTAGCCGTGTCTGGTGATGAGGAAGGATTTCGAGTTTCACATTATCTGCTGCATTAGCCAAAAACTGCGTTGCTTCCGCCAGCGTACAGTACTCCATGCTGGTGCCATCAATGGACAGAATATGGTCTCCTACATGCAACGCTCCACATCTGTATAAAAGGGGAAAAACTTGGTATGATCAGGTATGCTCTTTGCTTGCAAAATGAGTTTTTCTGCCTTCATGACAACTATGAACGCGTTCTTTTTTTTTCGAGAGACATTTGTGTTTTGTAGGCACTGTCACTGGTCAGACTTTATATCTATTAGTACAAACCTTAAAAACAATTCAGTTAATACAATATATGCCAAGACATCACTCACAGAACTGCAATGGGGTAGCTGACTCTAAAAATATGTGTGAATGGCAGCAGGATAAAATGAGAAGAGCTTAAGGAGACTTAAATAACTTGATCACATATCCCTCACACAAGCACCCAGTTCATCATTTTTTGAGTTATAGTTCAAACATTTATTAGTACAAAAGCTGTAAATGATGATGAAATTATGCAGTAGTCAAACAAATAATGAAACCAGGGCTAGCATGGTAACTTGAGGAGTAGGGTGGGAAGGGGGCTATCTGCTAAATTTCGCTGCACTCAAGAGACTGGCTACTGGATGAGTTGAGAAATGCAAACACAGCAGTCAGCATCCCGACGTACCAGTCAAGTGGACAGCTCCTTTAATTGGTTACCCCCTGCGAAACGGGAAAAAACAGAGGGAGAAAATTAAAGCATCCTGCACCATTGAACTGGAGAACACCCCTGGATCAATGGCCGTCACTCTCAAAGTTTCTACTGTAGGGAAAAGCCCACAGAGGAGCTGTAGACTCACTGCTACAAGTGGGTGCTACCAAAAGCACCTTTGGCAAAGAGAAGTTACAAGGTAGGGCGACTGGGGACATGCAGGAGGAATTTGCTGCTGAAACGTAACATTTAAAAAAATTTTAGATAGAGATATGTGTACAGAAATATATAAACGCACGCACACACACACACGCACCGCAGAAAAGATCCCACAGCTCTTTTACAGAGGTTCAGGGCACTGGGGAAAAACATCTGTACTTTTAATGGTTTAAATGGTTTTATTTAAAGGTTTAAATGAAGTGGGAAAATTACAGCAAAATAACTTAAAAATACAGAAGCCAGTCTTCCTAATTCCTCACTTGGATTCTAAAATATCAATAAAAAATCCAGACACAAGGATTTCCATTTCACTGTGCCACAAAAATGAGTGATATATTCTAAAAGAACACTTCAAGGTTGCAAAGCCTCTAAATTTACTTCTCTTGACAGCTGTTCCATATTGTGGGCTTACTTTAAGAATTCCAGTGGGTTATTTATTTTTTTATATACTAATATCTGCCATGATATTACATTTAATAGCCAGAGCAGACCTCTAAACTCCTGTGTGGCACAGTACAAGCAGCCACAGCCAGCCACATATTACTCAGGGGCTGGCTTATGTCACTGAATACAACATGAATCAGATAAAGTAAATGGTGTCCTGGAAGTCTTAAACTCATCAGTATGGAACAATAATCTGACAAAGTGCTAATTTTAAGACATGCAACCTTGAGAGCATCTGGTTCAGTCATTTTATCAAGAAAGGGAAGGGTTCCTTTAAAACCAGACCGAACATAAATAAAATGGATGTGTGAACCTGCAGTGTCAGCCCTCTGTCACACTCACCTGTCTGCAATACTCGCAGATTTGATTTTGTCTATGACAATGACCTGTTTGTTGCAGCACATCGAGGTAGATAGTGCAACCCCAAGAGCAGCACCAGGAGTTTTGGCAACTTCAACTAGCAGTGGTCCAGATGCTGTTGCTACTGAATCTGTAAAATTAGACAACAAAAGATCAGTATTATATCAATGTGGGATTTATACCATTTTTGTATTTTCCCCACATAAAATCTCCATGGCTATTCTATTTCTCTAACCAGATAATGTGCCACTTAAAGAAATTCTGGAATAGCATCAGTTAATCAGCTCTTAGTGTTGAAAATTATAGAAGCAAGAGGAAGTTTGTGAATCTGGGATGCCTGACAGTTTCTGAGTGTATCAGAATCAAAGATGGACCAGATGAAGGAACAAAGATGTGTTAGCAAATCATTCTCTTGAACAGCTGAAGCTAAAAATTACCTGAAATTTAAAACAGGAATGCTGCAAAACTAGAATTAATTAAAATAGTAGAAAATTATCTGAAAAAAGAAAAGAGTAACTGAATAGGTTAGAGAAGGAAGTTAAATTAATTTTCACAAAAGAAGGTGAAGGGCTGTGGATAGAAGCTATAATAAGCAAATGAAGAAGGTGAAGGAAAGGTCTGCAAGAAATCCCTCAGAAAAAGAAAGGAAAGTTTAGGAGAAAATGGTGAAAGTGCAGGAGGCACAACAGTCAGAAATAGTAGGAGTTAAAGCAAAATACATATGAGGAGTTTCAGAATGTTCTTGTAACATCCTGCCACTGGATAAAGTACTGCCTTGCAACAGGGCTTAGGTAGTAAGTGACCAGCATTGAAAAAGAGAAAGCAGAAAAATATGAGGGAGCAACAGTCACGATCAATGACCCTGATGAGGAATCATACCCAAGACAGACAAGGGCTAGAGAGAACAAAGCAAAAAGCAGGTAGTGATCAGGGTGAAGTACATTCTGGAGACTGGCTGAGATCTTCCACTAACCAGTACTCATGGATCAACATCAGAACTCAGTGGAGCAATATACAGCAAGAGGAAGTGGTCCTTACAATCAGAATACGGAAAAATCGAATAAACAAAGACTTATGCTGGAACAAAGTTACCAAATGTCCTGCCAGCAAACAGGAGAGGTTCATATTCACAGTGTACTGGAGCCAGCTGTAAGGACATGAAGACAACATTCAACTGTGATGTCTCAGAAGTCACTGAGATTGAAGAAGTAAAAGAAATGCAGCTGGGCTTCCAAGTATAGAGGAGAGGACAGATATAGGATACTGCATTCAGTCTTAAATCTAAAAAATTAGTCCAAAAATGTAATACTGACACAGAAGAGACTGTGAAACAATATTATCATACAAAACTAGGGAGCTATATAATGATACAAGAAATTGAATAAGAGAGTGATTAGACAGTAATGTAGGTAAACTGCATATAGAAATGGAGTGGGAAAAGGCACTTGGATGGAGTAACAGGCAATTCCAGAAAAGCATCAGTTAATTATTAGAGAACTCTTTTTTTCCTCCACAACTTGAAATAGTTTTTATATTCCTGCTGAGTTTCTTTTTCAAGTTTGAAACCCGAGGGTTTGAAGGAGAAATTCACTACTTTTGAAAGTGCCCATTAAATCTGAGTGATTAATTTTTATGCCCAGCTAGGACTGACTTTTTGAAGGCTGAACTTCCACAGGCACTACCAAAATAAGCTGCTCCAAAAACTTGATCTAATCTTTAAATTCTGAGCCAAAAGAAGAGAGTCCACCCTGTAGCATTTCTGCCTGGAGCTTCAAGAACTGAGTAGCTTTAAAGTTGGATCAACTGCCCTCAGCAGATCCCTGTCTTTCTCTAGTAACTAAAGGAGTTTATCAAAATCAAACTCCTGTCTTAGATGTCTTGGTTAGGGTCTAAGTAAGTGACTTGCATACAGCCAAATAAGCATGTGCAGCTGAGCAGAATTTAAGTATTCCCCTATTCCCATTCCTGCACTGAGAAACATTTATTTTCATCTTGAACATTCCAGTGGTTTCTGGACCTACAAACAAGTTTTGCATTTACAAACATATGGGAAGAAGACTCAACAGTGTTGGTCATGAGTACCTTGACAAAGGTTTTAGCTCACATTGATCCAGAAAATGGCAAAGCCCAACTTGTTACTCGCCTATCATAACTTCTTCGTGCAATGGTTGCCTCGTGGAGAGGAAACTAAGTGCAAAGATCTGTTGAGAATATGTAAATCTTTCAAGATGCTGGTCCTTTTTCCAGCTTCTTGAGAAATGCACAATCAGCTTATGCCCTAGTGTTATTTCCCAGGTGCCTGTTGAAATGCAGTGGGAAAGCAAACCAAGTCAGACAGGATGAATAAATAAGATTACACTAGAGGAACCAGAAGAGAAGAAATGGAGTGTGTCTAACTGTGGAAAATAACAAGGAAGAAAAATCAGAAGGCAATAATCAAGCACACATTCCCTGACAGAGAAGGATTAGTTTTTCATGTTGAAGTAAAGCATGGATATGAAAAATGAATCATACAGGTATAAATTATTCATGTGTGAAGATGTTTCAGTCATTAAGATATTTACACCACGACTGAAGCACTTACACACTATGTTGATTTATTGACTATGTAATTACATAAGATACACTGATGAATATTGGCATGAAAGACACTCTAGATTTTTGATTTTGTTAATAATTTTTCTCACTTTAGAGCACTGCATCTCAATCAGTACAAGAGGCCTGATTAAAACCTCCCAGAGGAAGCAGCATTGCTTTCCGCATGCTAATACATTTCTTCTGCTAGACAGCAGCACACTTTTTTTATCTGACAGCTTAAATCATTGGCAACAAGTCTTTTTGTTCTGAATATATTTTTATGATGTGTAAATATACTATGCAATACAGAAAAAGTTTTGGATAAAATAAGCAGTGTTAGCACTACCCCCCCCCCCCGCCACCTCAAAATGTAATCACAAATAATTTTGAAAGTTGAAAATCTGTATTTTTAACCTGATAAAGTGATTGCATTACATATGTTTGTTTATGTCCTTCTAAATGTATGGATCTGTTAATCCTTACCTATCCTCATGACAAGTTAAATCCTGGTCAACAACCTCCCGGTGGTGGAGGACAAAAAACCTCTTTAGGATTCCACCGTGGGAAGTAAAAAAGTGAGCTGCTTGTATAAATGCAGCAGAGGATCTACATGTGAAACAGTAATACCCTAAAAAGGGGAAAGGTTCAGTCACAGCTTGCAATCAATAATGACACTAAATCCACAGGAAACCAGATTTTTTAGTCTATATATTTTTTTTCCTTCCCAAAGCTGCCTTCTACTTAAAGCTGGGAAGTACTGCTTGTTCCTGTAGGAACATTGAGCTCTGTTGCTATCTCTGCTCTGCAGCTTTCCACTTCTCTAACTGGAAGATTTGGGGTGCTTTTTAAATTTTTTCAAAGTCATAGCAACACAAGACACAAATTATTTTTTTGAGCAGCTTAAAAGAACTAGACATGGAGGATGGATGTCAAAACAGATTTTGACCCCAAAGAGCCAGCTGAACCAACTGCAACATACAGCTTCAAAAGACTGCTATTGATCTTGTCTGGATGCTGCTGTACCTTATAGCAGTGACATGACAAACAAGTGAATAACTTAACTCACACTTATTTTCCTTTTGTGAAGTTTCTTCCCTATTAGGTGTTCACAGACTAACAAGTTTTTCCCCTTAAAATTGTCTACAGCAGGTCCATGTAGCCTTCTCTGTTGAGACTCTCTGAAAGCAGGTAAAAAAACTCCAAACAGCAAGGTGTTGGTTTAGACCAGTAAAAATGCATAGTTCTTCAAACCTTGCAGTGTTTGCAATGCACTTTTAATGCTTTTGTAGCAATGCCTTCACAGATCTAAATGTGTCTGTTAAAACTAGATGACCGTATTTCACAAAAATATTTTTTCTTGATTTAGAAAAGTGTGCTCTCTTTTTTTGTTCCCTTCATACAAAATCTTTGCCCCCTACAAATATCAAGTATGGTTGGAGAGTTGGACTTGATGATCTTAGAGGTCTTTTCCAACTGTAATGATTCTATAATACTAAGTAGATCAATGTCTCCCTCAGGTAGGAGCTTCTTTTTCTTCATTCGGTTCTTGTCACTACACCCAAATCTTTATCTTCTTTCTCCTTTTCTGTAACCCTAATTTTCACAGCCAGTACCTCTGTGCCTCACGTTCAGACCAGTGGATCACAGAAGCATATTTTAGTGAAGATAAGGAAGATTGTTGAGAACTGGAAAAAAAATTGAGATCTCTGACTCTCTTCTTTAAGAGCAAAAAGTTAGGATATTTACAGCAAATCAGTTTGAAGCTACAAGTTTAAATTCCCCCCTCACTCCCAGATGACCTAGTCTATATTTCTGCTTTCATCTGCTCTCTCTGTGCTCTTGTTTCAATTCACAGAAGTCAATGATTCTTTTCTGGTACCCACTCAGCAATCATATATGTGATAGCTCTGATGTGTGAGGGACAGTCACAGACTGTTCCCCAAGGAACCTGTTGAGTAAACTCTCATAGAAGGACACTTGCAAATCCTTAAATGCATGCATACAAAAACACACCATCACCCCCTCGAACTTGCTTTCTTTAACAAAAAAACAACATAATGTGGAAGGTGTGCATGTGTGTTTCCGTATATGAGCCAGTGTGCATTACATAAAAGGTCCAATACAAAGCACTGCAGTCAGTTCTTACTGCAGAAATGTTAGGACAACCAGTGTGTCATTGTCAGCACCCAGTGCACAAGTGGAAGGTACTTAGAAACTGCAGTGGTGAGTCTGGTGTGTAGGGCACAGAGTAGGATGATGGCAGTCCCAGCTTCTGCAGCCAAATCTCTGACTTTATTTGGCATATTTCAGTCTCAGTACAGAGCAACATACAATGTTGGTTGTCCAGAGAACTTGCAGAGTGAATTTAAGAAATCAAAGTGCTTATTTTTTTTCCTGTCTTACTTTTAAGAACAAATAAGGATGAGAAGTTCTTTTATACATATGTATCTCCCTATCAGGTTGCCCAGAGAAGTTGCAGATGCTCCATTCCTGGAAGTGTTCAAGGCCAGGTTGGATGGGCTCTGAGCTACCTGGTCTAGTGGAAGGTGTCTGTGCTCACGGCAGGGGGATTTGAACTAGATGGTCTTTAAGGTCCCTTTCAGCGTTAACCACTGTACAATTGACAAAGTAATCGATGGTGGGGAATGCACAGCAGGCATGGTTTTGCCAGTCCATTCAGAATCAGCTTGTTAGGGATTAGCAACCCTGTTTTCTGTATTAAGTAGCAAGAGTTGAAATGTTAAAAGCTTTTTTCTTTTTATAGGAGAAATGGATCAAAATTTTAGGTGGCAGGCATACCATAGGCTTATCACCATGAGTTTTGAGTATTTGCCATTACTTTGGGAAGCAAGATCGCATAAATGCAAAAACCAGAGCTGATACATATCTTACAGAGCACTTGAAACCCACAGCCAGTTGTGCAAACTTGAGACTAGGTAATCAACCCAAAGAACAGGCAGGATTTCTGTCAGACTTGATGCATTTTGTTTCTAAGACCTGTGGCTTTAACAGTGACACTCTCCATACAGACCAGTTTGCAAGGTTCTTTACAGCACTTCTCATCTGACAGTGGAACAACATAAAAGCACTCAGGGACTCTGCAGGCATTCACATCCTCATTTCCTCATTAACCCACAGCCTATTCATTACTGTCAACACTTAATGATTCTTGTCATCCTCTGTGTGGTTTGCTTATTGTATTCTTAAGGACTATTTCTTTTACAAGAATACCAGCTCAGAAAGAACATGTTTTTGTGTGTCTATGTCCATTAAAACACTCTAAGACTTGATACACAAGTTGTCCAACGCCTCACAGTCTAGTGTCAAGATTGTATCCCTGTCAGTGATAGTGAGATTCATAATACACTACTGTACCACCATCCCACTATTGCCCTTCTCCCATTTCCCTGAGACTGCCATAGAAATAGATAGTCAACCTCCTTCAATTGTCTGCCTTTTCCATGATCTCTTAGCAAAACAAGAGCCACAACCAGAAATGCATGTGCAAGAGAAAGATGTGCTGGGAGTGGGGAAGCTTTTCTCTACCTTTCTCCTTCCTTTGTGTTTCAATCGACTAACACCTTTCTTCTTCTTTCTCCAGGTTTCATCAGCTCCCAGATGAAAAACACTATCCTAAAACACTTAGGTGATCTTGCTAACAATTTAAATTGCATTTGTAGGGGCATTTTCATTCACTAATTTTTAACCGCAACTAGATGACTAGCCAGGTCTTTTACAGAGAGCTTACTGATGGTTATTTAAACACTAATTTCTCAGGAGGATGGGGGTAGGGGAATGGGAAGTTACATATTTATGTAACACCCTTTCCTGGTACTGCAAAGATAATTTGATCTCCATTTTGCAAAGAAAATTATGTATTTTGAAAGATGATCTAATTAAGAAATTGAGATTGGGATCATGGGTCAATGGTTTCAAGAGGGAAAGAAGCAGCAAGGAAGAGAGTCAGGAATAAGACTTCTGCAGTGTTTAAAGGGCATAGGAACAACATTCAAGATGCCCTACAGCTGGGTAGCACCATTATCATTCAGTCAGAGTAATATTATTTGATTCCTCATACTTTCGTGACTGTAAAGGTCATAAATGAAGCACACAGGGCACTGATGCACACTACTAGCTTTGGTATTCTGTTCTACTAACATTGCATAATGTTTGCACCCTGGCTTTGTTTATGCTTCATTTAGCAGAGTAACCTTTTATTCATCTCAGCTCTTATGGGAAAAATAGAATCAATGACAGCTAACAAGCTCTAAAAAGGATTTCTTAAAAGCTAAAAAAGCTGTGATCCTGTTGGAACAGGTCCAGTGGAGGGCCATGAAGATGCTCAGAGGGCTGGAGCACCACACCTGTGAGGACAGGCTGAGAGAGCTGGGGTTGTTCAGCCTGAGGAAGAGATGGCTCTGGAAAAACCCCATTGCAGCCTTTCAGTACCAGAAGGAAGATTATAAAAAAGATGGAGTGACTTTTTACACAGGCAGATAGTGACAGGACAAGGGACAACAGTTTTAAACTAAAAGAGAAGAGATTTAGTTTAGATGTTAGGAGGAAATTCTTTACCAGAGGGTGGTGAGGCACAGGTACAGGTCACCTAGAGAAGCTGTGGATGCCCCATCTCTGTAATTGTTCAAAGCCAGGTTAGATCAGGCCCTAGGCAACATGATCTAGTAGGTGGGAACCTTGCCCATGGCAGAGGGGTTAGAATCAAATGATGTTTAAGGTCTGTTTCAATCCAAAGTATTCTATGATTCTATGAAATGGAGTAAGCTGGCAATATATTGTGAGCTATATTTGAGGAAAAAAGGATGGCAGTTTCTTTGATAACAAAACAACTATTTAAAAATTAAATATTGGTTTTGTTCAAAGGGCCAATGGCAATCTCTAAGGCCCATTTCATAACCTACCATAAAATGTGTGCTCCTTGTGTTCCTTTGATTATGGAGTATTGTTTTTCAGGCAGGCCGTGGAGTGAGCAACAGTTCCTCTAATTTTACCCAGCTGAACTAGAATTAGAGGGGCAAAAAAGGTACTAAAAAAAAAAAGTAAAATGGTGTATTTTCCCTTATTGCCAGTAACAGCACAGCACCAGAGCTGCTGGGCTAGTAATTGAAAGATCACAGAGTTCACAGAAAAAAACCCCATAAACTTGCTGCTAAGGAAAAAAGCCACCAGTGGCATTTCAAACTCTCTTACCTTCATAATAATCAAATTTCAAAAATGATAAATAGGAATAATTCCAAGAGGATGACAGCACAATGAGTGATAGTGAAATCAGAGGGACCTCTCAGCTTCAGAATGGAAAATGGAGACATTATTCTCCAATCGAATGTGCCACCTCTCTCCTCCCCTATACACAAGCAATTTAATACTCTTGCTAACAGACTGACACAGTCTTTCCATTTTCCTCTTCTGTCGTAATTCCTGACATTCATTTATATGTCTCTGATTCAGTCAGGTTCTTCAAATCAAAAGCTTAGGAGCTGCCTTTACCTAATTTCATACTTCGCAACCTTAGCCCTATCATCCTTCTCAGCTAAGAAATGCTGCTAACCAGTTGAAGAACTACCCATGCCTTCAGTATGCTTACACCAGTGTGGGTGTGGATATACTCAAAATCCTCTTGGGACTTTCTCAGACTTTCTCTCAAGTTCAGACCACAAAAACCTACCTAAAGCCCTTTTGCTCAAAAGACTTTCCCCAATTCTTGGGATGCTGCTTCCTCCTAACTGTTTCATGTTAAGATGATGCTTCATTTTTACTAGGCCACTTCCCTGCTCAAAAGCTGCATTAAGTCCCAATCTCTTATCTATACCTTTCTTTCCATATGCCCTGTTAATCTAAAATGCAATTTTGCCTATTGCACAATTTACAACCAAAAAGGGGATGTGGTAGAAGAAACCTGTACAGAAGATCTTTGATCTCCCTCCTCGAGGCTAGTCAATGCATTTTACTAAAGCCAAGGCTCTGCAAGTTCCTTCCTTTGTTACCTTGAAAATGAATACTACACAGAAAATTCAGGTGACACTTAAAGAACTATGAAGAACTCAAATCTCTACCCCTGATGACAGCACACCATTTCAGAACTTGGAAGCCTATAAGTACACCTTTATGGTTAGTTTGGCAACCTGAGCCTCAAACACCACCTTTCTATTGAAGGATGGCTCCTAACATAGCATTAGACGGACTCTGAAATGTTAGTAGAAGTCAGCAGCAAGGTAATTCTGCCTGCATTTCATTCCAGGAATGGAATTCACAAATAATTACTTTCAAAAACCATCTTGCAAACAACACAGAAACCCAGAATGGTGTAAATAATACATAAAGTCTTCAGCTGAGACCATGCAAAACAAACCCCTATTTTCTCTATTGCACAAAGCATCGATAAAATCAAGCATAGATAAAATCAAAGAACCATTGAATCATAGAATGGTTTGGATTGGAAGGGACCTTAATGATCATCTAGTTCCAACTCCCCCTGCCCTGGGCAGGGACACTTTCCGCTAGGCCACATTGCTCAAAGCTCCATCCAACCTGGCCTTGAACACTTCCAATGATGGAATATCCAAAACTTCTCTGGGCAACCTGATAGGCAGATATGTATGTACAAAAGAACTTCTCACACTTATTTTTTCTTGCAAGTAGGACAGGAAATAAACCACACAAGAACTGGGATTTCTTCATAACACTTAATCTCTTGCATGATTCTGTACCTGTCTAATCTCAGCAAACAGGACAAATAAGGGTAATATAATCTGCATCTCTGCCTGCAAACTAAGACACAGCTGGTGTGTCAAATTGTACATCTGCCAACCTTGAAAGCATGCCTGTAAGTAAACAGTGTAGATAATATAAAAAGCTGCAGTACCCATCAATTATGTCTACTTGCCACAATGACCCTAAGTTTCCATTTAACAGGAACAGTAATAATTAGAGTAGGACTGGATTCTCTTCAAAAGCCTACAGAGCACAAAGTACCTTGCTGTCATCACTTCACAGATGGGAACAAACATCGCAAACACCCAAACTTTGCATTGAGCTGACAGTTCCCATCTGTCCAGGGCTCTACCAGGACAAGACATCTCAGATAAGCCCAAAAGCTTCCGAGCAAAGGTGCACCACGAATAGTTTGGACACCTCAAATAGAGAGCTAAAGCATATGGAACAGTTAAGGCAAATAAAGACATGCCAATGCTGTGTTAGTGAGATACCTGTCTCCTTGCCACAGCTGTGGGAGCAGAAGCCCTAAAAGCAACGGAGCCACACAAGTGAGATGGTGGGCCTGTGACAGCCACTCCTGCTTGGCAACAGGATGACTGGCCCAAGTGCAGTCCCATTACCCTATGGCTGGGCTGCTTGGTGTACTTGAGGTGCATGAGCAGACCTTGCTCAGGGGTTCTCTGTACTGAGACATACCATCTCATATGTTCACAGTTACTTATTATTTTCATGACTTCTGCCCACAGGCTAATTGCAGTCTTTGCCTTGGAAAGCTCACCTTAGGCGTGCTTCTGCTAGACTGCCATAAACTGAATTTGTTTGGTTGAGCAGGTAGGAGTTTCAGACTAGTCTAAAACATTCCTCTGCAAGGCCTATTAGGTGAGTATGAACCAGAAGAAAAGAAAAATAAAACTCTACATTGTTGTCCATACCAGATAATATGAATTTCAGATCCTACAAACACATACTATCAGTACCACTTTTTTCCCCCCACAAACTTTTGTCTGTTTTCAATAACCTGTGTTCTTGTGCAGCTGTCTTATAAATAATTGGTGCATTGGCACAGCTACAGTATAAAATGCTACCACGCAGAAGGTCAAGGCTGAAATTTGACCTTGATGTTTATGCACTGAGGAGCAGAGTGAGAGTTTTGAAGCTCTCAGGGGTTGCACAGGATATTTTGCCATTTCATGCCAACGACTCATGAAATGAAACTTCAGTAGAATGAGTCAGGAAAGAAGTTTATTAAGTTCCCTCTCTTTCCTCTTTGGTATTGCCTGAGTAGCAGTTCAGCAAAAATATTTCAAATAAACAGAGAAAGCAATTTAGGTAAACTGCCCTCAAATCCAACAGAGAAGCCACGGCTCTAAACACAAGTTCTTTGATCCCTCATTGCAAAAATCAACCCAAGACTGTTTACCTGTTGCCTATATATTTTCAGTTTTTCCTTTCCCACTGCCTGTTCCAAGCAATACAGAAACAGTACTACTGGGAGTATTCACACGTTGAAAGTAAAAGAAAGTTTCTATATCCCCTCTTCTCTGCAGCATACATTTCCAGCAAAACCAATTCCCCACCTTTCTTCTCCCAAAATCCCAACCAAGCAATAACCTCTAAAAACACAGGTGGCCCATAATAGTTAGAGTCATAGCAACGGGAAGGGCACTCTATCATCTGCTTCCTCAGCAGACAGCCTGCCAGCTTGCTGCCAGGGTCACCTTTGGCAAGGTTCCCATGCGGCTCCTCCTCTGCTGCAGGACAAGCCATTTACCTCCTGCCAGAGCAGTTCCTGCTGTCAGACACCAAGGGACTCCAGGTCCTCTCATGCCTCTGCCTGATGACTATTTTCTTTTTGAAGATGTTCCAGTGCTCATACTTATAATTCAGTAATTACTGAATTTGTGTAAAGGAGAAACTGTGAAAAGCCAGTTTTATATGTGTTTCTTTTTGGTCTATTTGTTTGTTTTGGTTGGTTTTGTTTGTTTGTTACCAGTAACACCCACCCAAATCTACCTAAATTGTAAACATCTTGAAAAAATTAGAGGTCACAATGCTCAGAACAAGGCTATTCCACACAACACTGCTGAGCTGACCATAACAGAAAGACTGTGCTTATGACTGTGCTTATGTAACTTGTGAAAAACCCAAATGAAAAGTTGATTAAAATCTGCAGAGCATCAATATAAATCATCATAAAAATACAGATACATCCATGAAGCTCAGAAGCATCTGTTTACAAACAGAATGATATTAAAAGGGAAAATATTACAGTCACCATGCAGGCACAAAGCACTTCAAATGTAATGATCCTCAGAACAAATATTGCCTGGATGTACTTATTTTTACCTCCCTTCTTTAATTAAATAAGCACATATACTTCCTCCGTCAAGCGCCTATGCAGAAGGTAGACAGCGACTATTTAATGAGTAGCAACATGTTTTCCTACTTTTTTTTTTCCATGCTCATGCCTTAATCACGAAACAGTGTTCTCAGTCTTCTCTGAGCATATGTGGTGGGAGAGAGCTATTGTATGCCGCAGCCTCTGAATACTCCCTACAACACACACTTATTAATGATTTTGTCTTATAACCACCGTGTAGAACAAGAGCATGGCATTTTCCCTACTGTTTAAACAAATGAGGATCAAAGAAATGAAGGTCAAAAGCATCTATTTGTCTGGAGAGGATGATTTGAGACAGCTGCACTAGGGTTCACTGCACCAAAATGCAGGCATCTGTAGAGCAGACCTGAAGTAGCTACACCTGAGCCGAAACGCCCTCCACAATTATCCAAGAAAAGTGGCATTTAACAAATGTGTTTCACTTGCCCTAGTTTAGCTATCTGCTTCAAGATGAGAGAAGCTTTTATCTGGAACATTTCTCTCACTTGACTGTTTTTCAGATCACTGAGTACTATACAGCAGGTGATTTATGAATGGAAAACATATGCAATCATTCCAATTAAAATCTATATCATAACATATGCTCCAAGGCATTTGAGTAAGACCACACGGGCATCTTTAATTCTTGCATTTTTCACTGCTGAAGAGCTGAACTGAAAGGTACAAAGAAAAGAAGAAACTTTCCCCATTATACACAAAATCTTCTGGAAAAGTTGATACAAAGCATACTGAGCTGTATCCTTTCAAAGACTTCCAAATGTAGCTAAGTTTGGGTGAATTTTTACTGGGATAAGCAGAAGAGACATTCCTGAAAAATGTTTTCTCTCTCTCAGCCAGTACCTACTGAACTGCATGTCATGTCTGTTTTCCAGTGCTGCAAAAAGACACATCTTCACAATGCAAAGTTTGTCCAACTTTCTCATCATAAGCAAAATAACTTTCTTTAAATTCATTCCTGGAAATGGCAGAACAATTTTGACTGAAAGCATTTTACAAAAAAATACAAAGCAGACTTAGATGGTTACCTTGGGGAAGGTGGAAGAGTGCCACAAAAAAACCTTAGTGTAAACTGTTGAAGTTGTCACTGTCACATTTTCTTAAAATCATGGGTTTAACTGTGAGTCAAGTTTACAGAAGTCTCAAAAAAGTCCTTCCACCAGCAAGGGAGATCTTCAAGAAGCACAGAAAGGACACAACCTTTCTTGGTTGCTTTCTCTTTACAGCTGTTTCTTTTCAAACACAGCAGCTGATGCTCCTCCCACATTTCATATCCACCTAAACTAACTTAATAAAAGGCACCTGATGGCTGACTTACAGGTCAGTGTTTCTTGTTCTCCTCCTAAGCACTTATGACATGGCAACACTGCTGTGGCTAGGGGTTAGATGCAGCTTCATGTGCATGCAAAAACTAATAAATTCTAGGAAAAGGGTCATCTAGCAGAGCATATTCAACAACCAAGATAAATAATTCCAGGTATTTAATACCTGAACTAAGCATTTATTTCCAAAAAAGGAAGTTAAATGTGAATAACAACAGATAGTTGTAAGTTGCTGGTGGCCTCCCTGAGCAAAAAAATAGAAGGAAGAATTACAGCAAAGATTGTTTCATATTTTATTTGCAGCTATATAAGATGTTTGCCAAAATTATATTAATGACAGAGAGGACATCATGGGCTCTGTGTGCCTGCAGCTCAATTTACTCTTTCTCTCTCTTTTTTTTTTTTTTCTTTTACTTTAAGCCGCTTGGAACCTTTAGATTGCAATTAAGAACTCAGGCAACATTACTTGAATCAGCAATAGCTTTTGGATATAAAATAAAGGCTAAAGAAAATGTTGAGGGACTTCCTAGGTAAGTAAGACACATCACAAAGTTCTGCCTCAAGGTATACATATTACCATCTTTTCATGTATATAACTTTGGATTATCTGCCAGAAAAAAAGAGAAATTAACTCTGTAATTCAGAAGCAATTTGGCTTAGAGATGCTTGTGTGTAAATACAATAGGAAACCTTACACTAGAAAGCCCTTTCTTCTTCATTAGCATCCTCATCTCTGTTCCCCTGTTGTCTGCCTGTTTTCTCTCCAGAGCCTCATTGCCTCTGACACCCTACAGACAATTTCATCTATTGGCAAAGCCCTACTCTGCTTCCAATTTCATGCAGGTAATCTGAGGGTCTGGGTCACCACATGATTTGAGTCACTTCCAAGAAAGAGTGCTTTTATACTGATGTAGGTTCTGCATGTAAAAAGGCAGCTTTATCAGCCAGGGAAGAAATGCCTGGAGGCACATAAGAAGGAAGAAACTTCAGCCTGCCACAGCTTTACCTGTAACCTCAGGAAGCTATCATATCCTTCATTACTTATCTCTTCAGGAGGGCTCAACACTCTTTTTTTGGCTGCAGTGAGCCATGACTTTTCTGATAGTGCAAGAATTGCAATTAAATATGAAACTGGTAAATAGTTTAGATAAGTACTCTTCATAAAATCACTGCCACGCTCTTCTCCTCCTCCAAGAAGAAAACAGGTAAGATTTAAATGAAACCTGCAGTCAGGTGCTTGCCTTTGGTTTAGTCTGAATGCAAGTTCAATTATCACAGAAACTTCATTTCACTATGGTCCTCCAGCACTTACACTGAAATAGCAACATGACCAATCAATAGCAGCTCTTAGAATATTCTGGCCAGTTTCCTTACAAATGAAAATCATGGGACTCACAGAAGATCAAACAGCACTAATGTAAGTCACCAATGAATCGATTAAAAAAAAAGAAACATCCAATGATTTTAGGCTGAACATAAGGTAACGCAAAAAACAAATTTTTATCAGTACTGTTTCCCCAAATCACTCTGATACATATCGAGCTTATAGGCTATGAAATGATCTCTTTAAATGAACAAAGAGTGTAAACATGCATTTAGGAAAAGGATACAAAGACAGGTTATTATGGATATTAAAATTACTATAGGGGAATATGGCTTAAACAGCAAATCCACTGAGGACAAAACATTTCACTCATTGTACAGATGAACAATACCACTGTAAGTATAATTCTGTGTAACAAGATCATGTTGTAAGATGTGGTATTTATTTTTGAGTAACTATGTTGGTTTCAAGATAAATCTATTCAGCTTAGATGTTAACTTTTCCCGTTACCTATAATTACAGCTCACAGACCTCAGCACTGTCTTCTCTGAATAGCACACATCTCCCACGCACATGGTACAATCTCACAGGACCTGCTTCAGATCTCATTCACACCAGTTTTGCACTAGAACACCACTAATAGAGATGATTCATATTGATGGGCAAAATACCTAAAAATAATCATACTTTAAAATCCACCTCTTTTCAGCATAAATGTTCTATAAAATTATTAATGGGTTAATGAACCATTAACCTTAGTGTAAAGGGATAAAAATCTGCCCTACTGCATCCCAATTTAACCTCTTTGTCTGTGCTTGGCACAGGCATTTCAGGAAACGACCTGAGGGATTCTTGGATTTTCTCCCCTTGGCCTAACCTGTCAGGCACAGTCTGGGTATCTTATACCTTTGAAAAAAAATCAAGATGATGGAGTAGTTCAGTTCCAGATTTTTTAAAACACCTCCCCTAAACAAAAGTCTTGGGAGACATTTAGTGTTTTCCTCTCCCTGGAATGCAGGCAGGAATGGTGCCTTTGCTGCTCTTATTTCCTTAGAGATAGGCCCTTTTAGAGACAGGTTCTGGGATTACAGCACAGGTTCTCTCTAATATAAAGCAAATCAGATCTGTCCTTTATTTCTTAGTCTCTCAGATGAATGCAATGGTACTAAACCAAATCCGGGGCTGTATTTTTATACGTGGATTTTTCCTGATTCCAGCGTTTCTCTTGCATTGATTTGCATGGCACATGCAAAAGATCCTTTTATCTCCTTGAAGCTTAACTACCACCATCTTTGTAAAACTTTTACCCGTGCACTCTGAATTTAAGTACTTCAGCTACCTGATTAATTTTTTTTCAGGCCAGCACAATTTACTTTGTTATCCTTGTTAGTCTGTGTTGCCCAACATGCTAATTAATTGCTAAACCAACTTGCTGACCCATTTCCAGCTGACCAGAGGTACGAGCATGTAGGAGAGATGGCAATTCTCTTTCATACTACATTTCTTGGCATGTCTGGATAACCTTCATGCGAAGTGGAAAGATTTGATTAATACTTTTCCCCTATCTTTTACTAAGTGTCTGTGAGGGTTATTTGCTCCTTCCCTCTGCTTGCTTAAAGCCTGGGTGGTGGACAGGAGAGATTACTACAGCAATCTCCTCCTTCCATCCTTTGTCTTTAATTACTTATAAAAAGAGGTGCAATAGCATACTTTAAACAGGCAGAGACTGCTTCCAGGGCGGTCTAGAGGATCCAAGCTGAAAAACTGAAACCATGTGCTTTTTAAGGAACTATCAGGGGAGATTAGGAAGGCCCTCCTTTAATGAATGCCCATCATGAAATACATTAGATATTTCAGACTGATTTCTTATAATTGCACACTATTTAGACTAAGAGCATACAATTATAGGTTTCACCTTCCTGACAAGTCTTTGAAGACAATTTGTCCATTACTCTCAGTACCCAGTAAGTAAACCAAAACTTTCATACATCAAGTGGAATCTAGAAGATAATACTTACTCCCCCTTCCTAGTTATTTATGACAATTAAATTGTACCTTTAGTTTTCTGTTTCAGGGACATCTCATTTCACCTTTACAGTTTTTTCTGCCATACAAAGCAATTTTTATTAAGCTGCTTTTAATGAGGTTATAGTTTCAAAAGCACTTGGGAGAAATATTAATTGGACCTGTTAGAGTAATTTGTAACTTACATGGTTCAGCTAAATAAACTCCATTTATTTTTCCTTAGGGATCATCAAGAAGTTTGTAAAGAAAGAAATACCTGTAAGATTTATGAAATCCTTACAAAACATGACAACTTCTCCCTTCTGTAATCATCTACTAGCAACATGGCTATTAAACTGTAGCAGCAAATCACACTCAGGCAGAGAAAAAAAATTCTATAGGGCAATTATACTTGGGAACCATGAAAATCATTCTTTTCTCATTAAAACAGCCTGGTTTTAATTGCTTCCAACTTACAACTTGTGCACAGTTCAAATATTTGGTGTGATTTTTTTTTCTTATGATGGTTACCTCTCTCAGGCTGTACTTTTTTTCTCTCCCCTTAGTTATTTTAGAAACAGGTCATCTGTGTCTGACAGCATCATTAGGGAAAGCCATACTGTTTTGCTTCACCTCCCCTGCCCTCCCCCCTTGAAAATTCTGTAGGCTTTATACTGAAAATTCATGTTCTCTACGCATCTTCACTACCTGACAGATCTGGCACAGAGAATCAAGAGAAGAGCCAAGAGGAGAGAAGAGAAGGACTTTTAGGGCAAGAAGGGGAAGAACTGAGGTGAGAGGGTTATTGAACTGAAAAGCAGCTGCAGTACGAGAAACTTGGGAATGGTTTGCTATGAGAAAGGGCTAAAGAAGGACACCCATGAAAACTGCAAAAGACCTTTAACAGAGGAAAAATCAGCAGTGTGAGAGAAATGTGTTGGAAAATTACCCAAGCTTTACTTGGCAAAAGACAGAAGAAAAAACTGGGCTGTAAGGAGAGGGAATAGTGTGTTGGGGATTTAGGACCTTCTAGAAAAGAAGACTCAAACTAGGTCGGTAAAGAAAGGGAAAATCAAGAAGCTACTGGGAAAAAGACAGTAATGGAGCTCAGAACCAGGGCACGAACAAAAAATGGAGGCAAGAAGCATCACACTTGCATGAAACAGACAGGAAGGAGCATGGTATTCTGAAACTTTACAGTTATTCTCTGCTGTCAGCAAATGTCTTTGAAACCCTGTGGTCACATATGTATATCAAGACTTTTCTGGTCCTCAGAAAGTACATGAGTACTGTGCTGGACAGCTGGTCTGATAACCTGACTAACAGAGAGCAGACTGGTGGGCTTAGTGACTCTCACCCTTTTGAGGAACTGTTTGGATACAGACGTCAGAACTTTAAAGTTTTTCCCCTGCAGAATCACAGGTAAAGGTACATAAAAATGTGTTAATGCTGTTAAAGATGTAAGCTCACACAAATATTGGGAAACAACAAATTGAGAGTTGCTTATGCAACACAGTGATAACATTAATTGGATACAGAAGTCTATTTTCTTACAAGGACCCCATTCCACACCTCTTTCACTGCTCAGCAGTCCTCACAATCGAACAAATGTTCTACCCATAGGAGAAAACAGAGTAAGTTTTGAGGGAGCTAGCAGAGAATGAGTTGGGTAGCAGGTGTGTAAGACATAAAGAGGGAACTGCAAGGAAATGAAGAAGGTTGTGTAATGTAAAGGGAACACTTGAGTGCTTCTTTGAAGTACCAGATTCTTTTTTTGTCACAATTTCTATAAAGGTGGAAAAGGACCACCTGCATTGGTGGATCAGGCTTCTAGGAAGGAAAAGTATCTTCTTGGGCCAAGGGTAAGTCATATCCCAAAACATGTATATTTTGCTAGATGAAACCATAGAATCACAGAATGGTTTGGGTTGGAAGGGACTCAAAAGATCATCTAGTTGCAAGCCCTGCGCTGTGGGCAGGGGCACCTTCCACTGGACCAGGTTGCTCAGAGCCCGATCCAAACTAGTCTTGAACACTTCCAGGGATGGGGCATCAACAGCTCCCCTGGACAACCTGTTCCAGTGCCTACCACACTCACAGTAAAAAATTTCTTCCTAATATCTAATCTAAACCTCCTCTCTTTGTGTTTGAAGCCATTCCCCTGTCTTATCACTATATGTTCTTGTAAAAAGTCTCTCTCCATCCTTCTTCTGAGCTCCCTTCAAGGGACTGGAAGGCTGTATTTAGGTTACCCCCAAACCTCTTTTCCAGGTTGAACAATCCAAATTCTCTTAGCCTTCCCTCATAGGAGAGGTGCTCCAATCCCTCTGATCAGCCTGGTGTCCCTCTTCTCGCTCCAACAGCTCAATGTCCTTCCTGTGCTGGATGACACAGGAGGTGACCCCAGAGCTGGATGCAGTACTCCAGGTAGGGTCTCACCAGTGTGCGGCAGAGAGGCAGAATCCCCTCACTCAACCTGCTGGCTGTGCTGCTTTTGATGCAGCCCAGGATACAATTGGCTTTCTGGGCTGCAAGTGCACATTGTCAGCCCATGTCCAGCCTCTCATCCATCAGCTCCCCCAAGTCCTCAGGAGGGCTGCTCTCAATCTCTTCGTTCCCCCAGCCTAAATTGGAACCAGGGATTGCCCTGACCCAGGTGCAGCACCTTGCACTTGATTTTGTGAAAGCACACAAAACTGCCATGGGCTCACTTCTCAAGCTTGTGCAGGTCCCTCTGAATGGCATCCTGTCCTTCGGAGTGTCAAGTGCACCACTCAGCTTGGTGTCATCTGCAAACTTGCTAAGGGTGCACTTGATCTCTTCATCTATGTCATTAATGAAGATACTAAACAATACTGGTCCCAATACAGATCCCTGAGGGACACCACTTGTCATTGATGTCCATCAGGACTCTGAGCCATCGACTATTCCTTATCCATCTAAGAACAGTTCACTCATGGAATCCATCTCTCTCCAATTCAGAGAGAAGGATGTTGTGGGGGATCATGTAAAAGACTTTACAGAAGTCCAGATAAATGACATCTGCAACCCTTGTCTACTGATGTAGTCACTCCACCACAGAAGGCCACTAGGTTGGTCAGACAGGGCTTGCCCTTGGTGAAGCCAAGCTGGCTGGCTGTCCCAAATCACCTTCCTGTTCTCCATGTGCCTTAGCACAGCTTGCTAGCACTACAAAGAGAGAACTTACTTATGGTATACATCCATGCCTGACTGTCAGCTCATACTAGTGTTAGTGATACAGGAATCTGGCACTGGCAGCAAAACACACAAACAGTGTATTTGATAAACAAGGAAACTGCACAGTAAGATGAGACACTAATGTGCCATAGCACGTAGATTGAAATATCTGCTCGGTGAATGTGAATCACATACTGGCCTTCAGAGAGACAAAAAATCCCATGTGTTTTATCTAGTGACACATCTTTGAGTGGATATTTCTGGAACTTTTAGAGGTGTCTGTGTTACGTTCTGCCTTAAGAATGATCTAATACATTTGGAAAGACCTTGGGACACTAGGATTTTCTCCTTGAGATCTGCATATTGCCTGAAGCACTCAAACTGTGGCAGGATTAGGGCCTCAGGAAAAAAAAACACCAGGAAGTTAATAGCTTTGTATTTAGACAAGGATCTGGGCAGTGCCTTCAATAAGCCTGTGGTCACATACTGAAGATAGAAAGAAAATGCAAAATTAATATCTACATGGAAAGGTTATAATCCGTCCTGTGGGTCTTGTGACAGTACTTCACAGGCCCCTGTCTGGATAGTGGCTAGACAGTCTCAGTGCTCAATTCACATTCCCCCACTGGCAAGTTCAAAATTTTGACTTCAAACCTTGCCTTATAACATAATTTGTGAAAGTGTTTTGTATCAGTATTTAAAGTAGCATAATGTTTCAACTAATACAGATATCATGACCTTTGCATTGCACATGAATTTTCATTCAGTCTGTCTCTGAAGCAGCATAAGACAAGAAATGTTCTTTAAAGGTTTAAGAAGCTAATTCAGATTTTGAATTTCAAGGGATCTAAGCCTGTTCCTCTGTGACAGCCAGGAGACCTGCACCAGCAGTTAAATGCTACAGTACTCTACCTATCTGTTCTGTCAAAAACTTATAAGAGACAAAGGAAATGTTAAGTTTGTAAAGAAACAGATATAAAAAGGCAATGTGGAATCCTACAAGTTTCCTAACTTTCCTTCAACTTTCAAGGTCTTACAACATCTATAAGGCTTATTAGGATCTTGAGTCTGTCCTTGGAATCTCTGGAGCTCCTGTTCCTCTGGGCTTGTAAAACTCTATAGCTCTTAAGGGTCTCCACTGCTCGAGATACTCCTGAGTGATACTGCCTTATGAAATTTAAGGAGCATCCCATAAGTTCTTGTTTCTTCTCTATTTCTTGTCTTGCAAAAATTACTGAAAGTCTACACTAGACCACAGATTACCTTACCTGGTCTTTAAACTACCCATTTTCTCTCCCTAATGCCCTTCATGTTAGGCAGAATTACTGAAAGGTGAGTTGGATTGCTTCAAATGTACTCTCAAAAGATCGTTACTGCATTAATGAATTTACATATATATTTATTTTAATGGGTGAACTTAAGGGAACAGCTTAGATGGGGTGTTTCAAAGATTTACTAGCAAATGACTGCATCAATAATCTGTGTTTTAGAAAGTTCAATCAGTGGTAAACATCGAGTTCAGAAAATAGTTGCTCTAGTTAAAATTGACAGGATCTGTCAGGTTGACTGGTAGACTTGGACAAATAAACAAACTGACTGTATCTGTTTTGTGGAGAACACTTACAGGGTGCCACGTTCCAGCAAATCTATTCTGGCTCAAGTAAGTGCAAGAACTGTTAAAGAAGCCAGAGAACCATATGGAATTTGAACGTGCAATATGTTCCTTCATTCCTGAAGAGGACAGAGTGGTTTTAACTAACCCAGTAAAGAGATGAGACAGAAAGATGTTGTGTGTCACAAGTACAGAGAACTAAAATAAAGCTTCCTTTTGGATCAAAGTCCTGGCAAAAGCTATTAGCTTTGTTTAACTACAGCATCCTTGATTCAAAATTTACCTCAGCATGAACATTCAAGAATGAAAAAGTAGGTTGCTCAAAGATCATCATCATCAATTTATGAACTAGAGTTACTTAAAAATGTTATGGGCCAGAACTTCAACTAAAGGTAGCCATTACCTTTGAACTTGTCTGAATGCTCCCTTTCAGAGTAAATGTGGAAAATTACCCAAGCACATGCAACCCCAATTACAGAGACAACACAGAGCCCAGTAGCATTATGGCAGCTTTTGGAGAACCTGAAGGGAAACTGCATATGCTCAGCTTCAATGCAGTGATAACTTTTATTTCTTCTTTTAGACAGGGGCACAGTGAATCTTTGTTTGTAGTTTATTAAGATTGCATTCTAATTCTCACTCTCACTCTAACTCTAGCTGTGAGCAGCTCGTTAGCACGCTTCACTCCGACCACTGCCAAACAGTGAGAACTTCAGTATTCCCAATCTAAGTTTATAGCTTGGAATTAATATTTGCTATTTGGTTGTCATGGGAGAAGATTCAGGATGCAAAATTATTTTGACAGTGGCACCAAGTCACTGCTAGCCTCCACTTTGCCTCTACTTCTCCCCCTCCACAAAATGAGGGGCACAGGTGTAATCATAGGGCACAGAGCTGTACTATTCCACCACTAGAGGAAAATAGGCAATGCATATGACCAGAAAAGTTGGACAGTTTAGGTATAAGGATTACACAAAAAAGTGATAAAACCCAAACAGATTACATTACTTCAACACAGTTGTGTGTAGAGTGAGTCACCATACCCATCTCCTCTGCAAACACTGACATGCAACATTATTAAAGCCTCGCAAAATAAAAAAAATGCAGGCAGTTTCCTCTGAAATCAACAAGCAGTATAAGCAATCACACTGCTTCATGGTTAGGAGTTGTTTTGGAAAACAGAAGGATATTCAGAAGACTGCAACCACCACAACTTCAAATGTAACTTTTATCAGGTTATAAAATATTTTCTCAGAAATTATTTATTCCTATTGTCTTTAGAGATTACCTCAGTATTTCCAAACTACTACTTTTTCAAAGTCTCTTTGAAACCACACAGCATTACACTCCCCACACCAACCTGGAAACATGTTCATCAGAGTTTAAAAAAAAAAAAAAAAATCTCTTCCAAGAAGCTGAATTGACAAGTTTATTTCCTGAGACCCAGCTTTTAAGGATTGTTCAGGATGTACTTAAGCAAGCACAAGTGCAACCCTAGAGAGTTCAACCAGAATAGCCACATCTACATTATATACACAGTTGATTACCCTGCACAGAACCCCTTGATGCCTTTTTTACTCCAGTTTGTCTAGGTTCCAGAAACAATAAAATGTACAAGCTTCCCAAGTGACCTCTTGAAGACTTCAGGCAAAGGAACTAAACTTTGAGAAATACAGCACCTTTGAAACAGCTTATGCTTACAGGAATAAGAAAAGCCAGTTACACATTACAGGACTGTAGCTGAAAAGTAGTTCAGGATTACTTTCTTCATCTAGTGTCACCTTTTCAAATCAAGTTCCAATTTCATGCTATCACAATGTATTTTATGGCTCTTTCCAGTTCAGGCCACACACAATGCTACTTTATAGGATATAACCATCCACTAACAGAAGAGAGGATATTAAAGCAAATAATGCTATAATTATATCTCTAGGAGTAATATATTTTACTACAAGTTTATACCAGGAAGACCTTACACAATGCAGTAGACTTTAATGTAACTTTGGATTATTGCCCCCCAAAGCAGGCCAACCTACCAATCCAGTTTCAAGCATCACTTTTCAAGACACCTTACTCAATGCACTTCCTCTTGTTTTAGCCTATTTTCAAATTCACATCAACCCTTAGCTTTACAAATAGTGTGTGGGTAACATAAGATTTGAGGAATGTAGTAACATTTCTGTAATTCTTAACTTTTTCATGCTACTCCTGACTGACTTCACTACTCTTGAGCCAAACAAAGAGACAATTCAAATCAGCAACACTTCCTTGGGCCAGGAATCAATGGATTAGGATGAATGATTTTCAGCCTTTGCACCATGGTCATAATGCAACTGCAAAAAGCAAAGAGAGCTTCCCAACACATTTTTTTTGTTTACATTGCTGCCAGAAAACTATACAGAGTAGGCAAATTGGGAAAAAATCAAAACCTACTAGGACTAGGTAAAATGTAGAAAAATCACTGCATTAGAAAGCCAGTCCAGTGGCTCCACCTCCTAATTTCTTCTTGCAGACTCTGCTGGACCACAATCTCATACCTTTTGTAGTGTTTGATTCCCTTTTCCTTCCTTCCTTCTGACTCTACAAGTCTCAAGATTCTTCTACCACCTTAAATTTCCATAGGATAACACTTTAATTGCCAGGAAGGCAGGCATGATAAATCCAGATTTCTTGATGAGAGCAATGGAGAGTTTATTCAGAGAGAAAATGGCAGGGAGAGACCAACTGGTAGGTGCTGCCTTTGTATTTATAAGCCTGAAATTTCAAACTAAGCTCCTGCCTTGAAGAAGCTGCAATTTAGAACACAACAGAGCTTTTCATCATGTGGTCTTCTCACAAAAACCTGTGAAGATTTCTAAAAGATCCTCACTGAAATGGAGGCTGACTCTCTCCCTGGGGTATACAAGAGAATGGGGATGGGAGTTTTCTCTGAAATGAAAATTTGCTGGGAAATGTGCCTGTCTAAAACCAGGGGTTCATTTTTCAATGAGGTCTCACTTTAGAGAAAATGGAGTACAAAGAATCTTGTTTCAACGTGATGATAGGGTTTGGTCATCCATCATTTTCCAAAGAAATAGAACAAACAAATGAAAACACCTAAATTCTAGTTCTTATCAGGAACTAGAGCTCATCTGAGCTGTCTCCACCTTTCTGGACGTGAACATGTACGACTGCCCATCAGGCCTGCCATACACCACACAAACCTGCCGCTTCAATTCTTGGTAGTTAAGTAAGCAGAGATGCATATTGTAATAAAAAAAGAAATCCGTGTCTCAGAAAAGAATAAAGAGGGGTTTTTTTCAGAATAAACAAGTACCTGACATTATTTTTTTCAGTATTAATCTTTTCCAAGGTTTTGAATTTTGACAGTGCTATTTCACAAATCCCTAGGAGGCTGCTTCACTGCTAGGATAGAAACCTGACTGTGGAGCTGAGGAGGAAAAGAAGAGAAAGATCCCGAAACACAGACGAAATATTTTAGTCTGACTGATGAATATTTCTATTTCTTGCTGCCATGAATTTTCTGTATCTTGAAAAAACTGAGGGGATATGACAACTTCCAAAACAAATAGAAACAATTCAATGTCAAACCTCTTCTTAAAAATCATCTTCTCTATCTGACTTTCCAGAGACACTTTCCATATTTTCAGTGAGTTCAATCAAAGTTTGGATGAAGTGTAAGTTCATTTTTCAAGCTCAGATTTGCTACCTCTCCATTTCTTAACAAATTTTCTCTTCCCTGTTCTTTTCTACATGGTGGTCTTGTGACTTTTTAATTATGTCTTGGCCATCTAGCAGCACTGGCAAAAGGCAAAAGAACTCTTGTTAGAGCCAGTACACCCCTCTTTCATGTGACATAGAAATGCTTACACTTCATTAACCTTTATTATAAACTAGTCACTGGAAAAGTTACTTTGCTAGAATCCACACTATGGTTTCACTCTACAAACCACGAAATGTCAGAATGTTAAATTACAGTAAAATACTGCTCACCTCCTTATGAACCCAAGATTAATGATACGATGCAGACGGGAATAGCAGTGCTACTGGGAGCATAACAGGTTACAATTGCTTCTAAAACAGCTCATCAAGAACAGGCAGCAAAATATCACTGATGGCTCCCAGAAGTAAAACCCCACTTCTCAACTTACCCATCACTGAGACATCATATTCAACCAGCAGAGTAGCCTCCTGTCCGCATTGTTTGAGAATACTCATGGCTTCAGCATGTGTTGTTCCCAACAGTCGGATCCCATCAACACTCAGCAGCCTGTCCCCAGGTTTGATTGTGCCCTCTCTGAAGGGACATTAAAGGAATGATCTTTGTTAATATAAGATAAATTGATCTGGAGATAATACCATTTTTATGCAAAGCAATTCTCTCGAACTCTCTCTGACATCCATCCCTTGTGCCTTAACACTTAACATTTACTTTGACAGTGAGAATGTTCAGAGGGCGCAGTGGAAAGGAAATTGCTTTAATTGGAAAGTCAGTGACTGGAAAACAGCTTACCACATAGTGAAATAATCAAGTCACATTAAATTGCAACTAAGTATAGCTTCTGCTCCAACATATGCTTGCTTTCTGCCTTGTCCATACTACTTTTTTCATACATACATAAACACCTCCTCTTCCAATACTTTCTTAAAAACAAACATGAGGTGCAAACACATGGGTGCAGAAACAGATAGCAAAATATGAATGTCCATATATTTTCTTTAAAAATATCTCTTGGATAATTCCATTTTTCTTTTCTTCCTACACAAAAATAATTTGGCTCTAAGTGTACACTGTCTCCTAGGCATATTCAGAATTATATTAGAAAATTCAGTACTAACATTGTCAGCCTAAGAATCATGGAGAAAAACCAGGAAACAAGGGTGGTGATGGAGAGAAGAAAGCGATGGAACAAAAGAAAGGCTCTCTTGAAACATTTTCTTCTCAATTAATGTTTCCAAGCTCAAAAATGTCAACATAGGCTACAGAACATCAGTCGGCTTTAAAGAAACTGCCCTTTGAGTTTCTTTAATGTTTTAAGGACACAAATGCCATTTTTGAAAATACAGTTCATACACAGAAATAAAATGAGCATTCTTTCTTGACATAAATATAAAAGGGTATTACATACAAATATGGCCAAAACATAAATTTGTATGCAGAAGATGTCCATCTGAAGTTATGTGTGAACTCACATGCAGATAAGTACAAACATCTTAACAGAATTATGCAACAACACTCAAACACAAGACAGGATTATACTGAATTGCAATAGAAAAAGATGGTGGCACTAGAGTATAAAAAGCATAATTAAGAGGTCTACCTGTTGTCCGAAGGATGCAAAAAAATGTGCTCTGACCTATTGCAGGCATTTGTTCTAATTATTTTAGGTTAATTTTTGAAAGTGTTTAACAGGAAAGCCTGACTTGCAAGAGTCTAAATTACAGTTCTCACACACTGTGCCGTGCTGAGCCTCCATGGTTGCCCATTACTATTGTTGTTATTATAACAACAATTAAAGGTTAAACCATGAGTTTCAAAGGATTGAGTTTGAATACATCTATTTCACTCCAATTTCTGTCCCAAATAATTCACGTTTCTCCATTTCTCTTTCACATGCACCCCAGAGAAAGATGAATTGTACCTGTCAGCAGGCCCTCCAGGTCTAACACATGTTATTACAACAGGACGAGATTTATTTCTGTCATCGTGTGCTCCACCTGGAAAGGAAAAAGAGAAAGTACACCTTCATTTTATGGATTTTAGGAAAGCTCATTTCCAAAAGGCAAGCCTAAATGTTGCTCCATGAACCTTTACAGATGGGCTAAAAAAGATCAAAAAATGGCCAAGCCATTAATTGCCCCTCCACTGAATTTAAACTTAAATATAATTTACTTACTCTATGTATAGATGAATCTTTAAAAAACATAACTTTTTTTTTTCTTAGAACATTTACTCTGCAAATCTGATCTCAATGTGAACACTTACTGTTCGGTAATGTTTGCAGCACAGATAAAAAAACCCTCCTTTTTATGTATACTCAGAATAATGATTGGCCACGAGGGAATTTATGTATGAAATAGAAAAAGGTTTTCCCTGAAGAAACTAATAATTTGTCATTGGGGTATATTATTTAACAGCTGCATGTTCTCTTCTGTTCTCTACGTCATTGATAATATTTTAGCTGTACAATTCAGACTATCTATTAATCAGATTTTCTGCCTACTTTATACGAACACTGTATGTAAATCTCTTCTAAGAACTATGATCTTCATCCTGCTTTCAGTGGTAGCAGAATCTGGTCTTATGTGAAATAAGCTTATCATGTTTTCTTGGCATAGTTTATTAATCAAGGTTCTTGTATAAACAAAAATTAGAGCAGTTCATAAAAGCAGTGTGTAAAGGTATGGAAAAGGTAATACACTGACATTTACAAACTGTAAAACATAAATTTTGACATACTTCTGAGTGTTATAAAAACTATCACTTTTTTTGCTTATTTAAAATATACAAAGCGTTCAAACTTAGCGATAACTCACCTCTTATTACAAATCCAAAAGTGTTTCCCTCCTTATGTAAAGTAACTTCCACAGTTCTAAAGATGAGACCAGATCCTTGTACAGCTAAAAAAAAACAAATAAAAGAAAAAGAATTCAAAGCTTATTATTATTTTTCTAATTGTACACACAGACTTACACCTTTTACAATTTAAGACAGATATTGGGTCATACAATTTGAAAGACTCAATTACAGAATAGTCAGATTGAAGACCTGTAATTAGACACAACTCATCCTCTCTTAGAGAGAATTTTGGACCAGATATTTTGCAAAGTGCCAATGGTTTGAAAAAAGAGACATAGATGTATATAACAGATGAAGAATTTGAGTCTTACTCTTTAAATTATGGCACAGTTTTGCTTTTCTTATAGTTACAGAAGAGTGGTAGAAAACATGGAAATACACAGTGAGACAAAAATGGCAAATGAAATTTTCGGAGCTACCTATTGAGCTTGTTGTTCAGCTATTTTTATTGCTTAAATTGCAGACAATCAACGCTTTCGGGGTGCATCTCTAATATCTCTAATCCAAGACTACTAGATTAAGATGAAAAATGTATTGTGTATCATAAGGATTTGGTTTTTTTCCTTTTTCAAAATTTAGCATAAATTGGTGAGTAAAAGAATTCTTTGACTCCTAGTCTACTCAGTATTTTTTCTGTAAGCCCTAGAGGAGTGGTGCACAGCTGGATTAGAGGTGAGAAGCCTAATGCACAGACCAGCGCATTTGGGTGTGATAATCCACTTTACAGAATTTAAAATCACTGCTGTTAAGAGACCAGCAGACAGTTTAGTATTAGCTTTTACAGGACAAACGTTGGCAGGCTCTAAGAACTCTCTTTTCCAAAGGGAGAAGGACACTGGGTAAAATCACACACACTCACACTTTCCACCTTCCAGTCAAATACCACAAACAGTACAGCATACAAAGTTAAAAAAACAACAAACCAACTCAGCTCTATAAAATACATGTTCTGTGAGCAACAGAACTAATGAAAACTTGTTATTTAACATTCCTGCCTGCAATAATCAGAGTTTCCCTGTCAGGATACCCTGAGAGGAAAATGGACACCACAGGCTACCTGGCATTGCTGCTGGCCATGAAAGGCGCCAGGCAGAGTGGTGCCCGCTCAGCTCTGTGTGCCTCTCTCTCTGAGGTCACTCAAGTGTCTATTTCCAGGAAATGTACTGTATTGTACTTTTTATTGGAGTTTTTCAATACCAGTAAAAAAGTTACTTCAGGGAACCAGGAGAACCGTCCAGTGAAATGACATTAAGTCTCATTTCCTTAAGAAAACAGGTGAAATATGGCCCTGCAGAGCACTGCTCTGTGCTGCAGTAATTCTTGCTACAGCTTGAAGATCAGGACTGTGTTACCAAGTCTACGTGGTTGTTTTCTTTTCAGCTAGAAACCCTTTACTGACTGGAAAGGACTGAATTATGGGGAGGAGTAGACAACTCTTGCCTTCATTCCTACCAACAGAAAGTGGCCTTGTGTGTAGCTCAAGATGAATCTATCTGTTTGGTGTGGCCTGTGACCTCCACTGGGGACAGGTAAAACCTGTAGTTCAGCAGCAAGGAATGGCATGTGGTGTCCTTCCACTTGAGCAACACCCATTTAGGTGGCTGTCCTTCCAGCCCAGCCTCAGCGTGGTATGGGAAAGAAGTCCTTTACCCCTTATCAACAGCAAAAGGCAGGGGCAAGACAGGCACTGCCCACATTCCAGTTTTAAACACTGAGGTGGGCTCATACTGAAAATAGCAGCTGGATGCTCCTCCTGCGAGCACTTCCAGACATGGAAAGAAGCACTAGGGAGAGTGGGATTACCAGTGCTAAGTCAAATTTAATCCATCATTATTAAATGACTGGCATTTCCCTGCTCTGAAACCATGATAGTTCTCTCCCTGAGGGGACAATCCTGAGAACGACAGTAGAATTTCATTATGTAGGGGGGCCAGGAAGGAGGAGCCAGAACTTCACCACATGACTTACCAGAAATCTTCTGTGTATAACCAAAGCACTGTGTCTAGCTTGTTCATGAGACGTTAATGGAAACAGCTAGACTGCTAATTATCTCTAATTATCTATGCTTGAAAGAAGAAGTCGAAAATTTCAAGGTCTTAAAAAAATATTACAATTGCTACTGGAATTTAGCATGCCAAAATCTTGTTTCAGTGGACTAGAGTGACACAAATGCTAAAAGGGGATGAAACAAAAGAAAGCTCACTTGCAAAGATTCAAAACAAATAATGCTGGTAAAACAGTTACATCTGCAGCAAAGTTACTGAACTCAGCTAACTTCATCGACTCAGATTCTGTGTTTTAGAACATGAAGTTCCATTACCACAAGGAAACACTCAAACATACTCAGAACATTCAAAACTTATTAAGGTGGTGGTCAGGAGGTCCTAGAAACCACCAAATACGGCTAACCCTACAGCTGCTAGAAAGCAGTGGGGAGCTCATCATCTTCCAAGCAGCAAAGAGAGTGATGGGTTTTTTGACTTCTATTACAAGGAAACTATTTAAGGAGGCAAGAGCTTTCTAGTTGGCTCCAGAGATTTTTCTGGCAAACATCAGCAAGTCATGTCTTCTTCCCTTCAGTGAGCAGCATGAAGGAGCACACACTCTTTCAAAGGTGCCACCTGAAACTCACTCCTTCACTTTAGGTCCCAGGTTTCCAACTCACACTTTGTCTACCTTTCACTTCATACCTGATAGACTCAATTCCCACTGATTTTCTCCTACAGACACACAGTTACAGACATAAGCACATAAGAGCGAGCACAAGAGAGGCAAGGAAAACATTCAGTAGCACTCCGTGACTTTGGTGTCAGCATAAACTTGTATTTTGAAGAAAATCCTGCTCAGGGAAAAGCTCTTGTTTCAGTCACACAAGTCTTTCAAATTTATGTATCCTCATGAACTACCCCACTGCATTTTCTGCTCTAGAAATGAAATATTGCCTAGAAGTGATGTCAGAAAAGAATGGAAAAGTCCCAAAGGACATTGTTTATCTGTAAGAGAGCAAGGGTCCTGCAAGTGAAGACAAAAGAAAAAGGCAGAGGTAGAACTAGCAGATATTCATGGGCCTTATCTCAGAGGATCTTACTGAAACAAGAAGGATTTTCTTGCCCTGGAATCTAACTAATCTAATTTCCAGTATTCAAAATTGCAAATAAGTGAACCAAGAAAAAAAACCCAAAAAAAACCAAAAAACACCAATGGAGATTGACAACTCTGCTCTGCCATTGGTGGGATTTATGCTTCTAAAACACCTAAGAGCATCCCCCTGTACTGACAGTTCTTTTGTACTACTTCAACACTCTGATAAGCCACCAGAAAAAATAAAAGCAGAACATAAAAAAACCAATCACTACCAAACTGACTGTCATCTACCATGCCCACGTCACTGCTGACAACATCTGCTATTCTGCGTGGGTTTCAGTTTGCTCTGCAATTACTTACAGACTGGAGGCAACTCATACTCCACTTCCAACACAACTCTTTCACCAACATTCTTGAGGAGGCTGATGATCTCATCATGGCGAAATTTGGTCAAGTTGATTCCATTCACAGATTTGATGTAGTCCCCTACATCCAGCTGGTCACTCCTAGGGAAAAATACATATTCCTTTTGTTAAAGACCGATCTGCTGGACCGAACTTAATCCTTCAAATTACTGTTTAGTGGTGGTAAGAAATATTTTTTCCATTAATCTAGATTAAAACAAGTTGATCTTTCTAACAAGAAGTGGCATTTTGAGATCATAGTCTGATCTATCTGGTTAAATATTAACAGAAGAACATTGTTGCATTTTTAATTCCTGATGTACAAAACCAAGCTATACAATAAAGGACTTGGATGATTGGACTGGTTTGGACACAGGATCTGTGAAGTCATCTTCTTCATGTCCCTATCTTTCTCTCTCTTTGGGAAGTGTCCAAAACTATGGTTGCCTTCGCAGCTAACATCACAGGTACAGGATATAGGCCGCAGCCTAAAAACATATGTTCTGTTCAATTACCTGGAATGATTTAGCTCAACCTTTATATTTTGACTGTCTCACTCATGAATAACAGCTTTTTTTCTTTCCAATGCAGTAGTAAGCAAGGCAGCTATGACTTTGAAGTATTTTTAATGTTAAGCCTAGCTGATGAACAGTTAAAAAAATTAAATATCGAAGTATTATCCTTGTTTTTTTCCATTTTATCTTTCTCCCTCAGTATGTTATGCTACTTCTCTCAAATTTTTGCTCAAGGACAAAAAAACAGAGAAATAAAACATATTTAATTTAGAATAAATCTTGCTAGTCTTTCAAATATCTCAGTGGTATTTCTAGTTTTTATCCAAGTAGCCTTGAGCGAGGAGAAGGACCAGCTGTTGCCATTTCCCTATGAGGTTCTCCAGTGTGATGGGCTGCCATTATAGACGTATCCAGTCACATATTTTTTTAGTGACCTTTCTGATGTGGTACACATTTCTGAAGCAATCACATCTTATAATGCATTTTGGGTTTCGAGATGCGGTTACCTAGCAGCAATTCCTCCTTGACGAAGGTTAGATACTCTTGGTTTCCCATCCTTGTCAATACCACCCGATACTGTAAGCCCTAGGGTGGTGCCTTCTTTTTTCATTAATTCAACTATTGTTGAGCCCTTGAATTCCTCTGTTGAAAGAAAATTATTCATGTTATTAAAATTTAAGTAATAGCACAGATGTTGCCTTTTTAACATGTCATCTACTTCCCTAAAAAATCCTTCTGTGTTAATAAGAAATAACATGTACATCTTCAGATTCTTTATGTTACAATTCACAAGTACTGTGTGCAAGGCTCTGCATATAGATAAATCTTGAGACATATGTTCTGTAAAAGATTATTATAAACTATACCAATGTGCTAGCATACTATACAGAGACAATAAATACAAACTCTGGCAACACTTATAACTAAGGCAGTTGTTCTGCATTTTAAAAAAGGTATTTTTTCTCATTTTCTGCTCTCTCCCTCTGACCTCTGTGTTTTATGAAGTACTTCAACTGATTAAATAGAAGGGTAAAAGATGTAATAATATAACACAACTAGAATTTTAGATTTGGACTTACTTTGAAGCCATTAGTAGGTGTCAGTGTTACTAAAGAGAATTGAACATAACAAAAATCCAGACAGAGATACATCATTTCTTAACGGTTTTATTCTTACACAAATATAGCTCCACTGTAACTCTTTGCAATCTCCCCAGAACAGGTATAAAGTAAGTGAAGGGCTTTCATAGGCTAAGCGTATATACAGTTTCCCTCACGTGCTGTCTGAGACACTCTCTTCTGCAGTTTCTCCATTTCATGTGTTTGGAAAATGCTAAATTAATCCCATAGACCTCAACAAATGCAGGTCACTTGCAACATAAAGTCTCAAACTTTCAAAACGAGATGCCTTTATTGTACATAGATGGACAAGATAATCAACATATGCACAGTTCCAGCAGGACTGCAACTGTTTAGGAAACCACAAGGCAATCATACCACATGTTCACTATTTTCAGTCAGAGAAGACCCATTAAAATCACCAACTTCCCAGGTATTCTGAAAAATGCATTAAATCCTAAAGATCGACTAAAATTCTAGAAGAAGCATCCATCTCTGGCTCTTTTCAGTATCAATATGCAGCTTTCAGGTGAATTGCCCAAACATCATATAGGCACTGTAAACAAACAGTATGTCTGCACTGCACTAGCAAGCTTGCTGTGCCAGCATGAGATTTAAAGATGAAAAGCCACCCAAAAACCTAGCAAACTCCTTTTATAAATTCAAATGTTCATCAGTAAGGTCTAGAAGTAGCACTATACAAACACCAACAAGGCTCTACCAAGGTCTCTTCACATGATTGAGAAGATGACCTAATACATTTTCACCTTTAGATGAAGAAACTCTGCCCTGAACAAGCATTGCCAAACCTACCACCATTACCTCTGTATCTGAGGAAATGGTAGCAGACAGAGGAGCCTCCAGTCCTGGTGGACAATCCTGTAAGCCTTGGTAGTACTTTTAATAGGGTTAACTACTGAATCTTTTCCAATGTAGCATCATCCCATGCAATATTCCTGCTCCTTCCCAGGTGGCTGACAGGCCATTTCCATTCTAGCTGATGATGAACCCTGCTTCAATTATTCACATTTTTATCATTATACAGCAGGACTTAAGTGCTTGGGCAAAAATTCTTCTATGCTTATGAAACTTCTATGAAGGCAAAATTCTACAGTGTATTCAGTCAGCAGCACAGGTTGTCAGAAGCAGACAGTAGCGTAGCTACTTGGTGCATTCTCCAGCTTGGCTCACACCAAACCACCATTTGGCAGCTGTTGAGCTTCCAACAATGTTTGCTCACATCTGGCCTTTTAGACAGTTCAAAAAGAAGAGATGTGATTACCTGCAGACATGTTGCATAGCTGTAGAGAGGCTAAGGACCAAAATGCTGCTTTCAGTTTTACAAAAACCTGTAAGTATTCATAACGATTACAAGAGTTAGTTATGGTACTTACTGAAACCAAAATTACTGTACATTTGCACCCATAATGCAAGGAGCTTTACCAGTGATTGACACATATCTATTCTGGGTTTACTCAATTGTGAGATCTGGAGTCAAAAGGAGAATTCCCCACTCACCCCACCTCCCAGACTGAATCCCTCCTTTGTACTTCTCAGTCTTGCAATCTGGTTCTCAGGAACCATGTAAGATTTTGTTTTTTTTTTTAATGAATACTTTGCAAGAATATGTATATGGGACATCAATGCAGTGCACATGCCTTATCTTTTGCTATAGCACAATACTGTCATGTGTTTTGAGCTTTTATAAAGGTTCTGAGTTTATACATGCTGGGAAATACTCTGCTGCCTGACGTGACCTGTGGAACAGATGATCCATGCAGTATTTTAAGCTGGTTAACAATTTTACAATTTCCTTCAACTACTGGCATGGAAAGTGATGACCAAGCTCACTCCTTCACACCATCGATTCTGACAAATTTCTGTACACCTCTGTAAACAGAACAGTGACTTCTAGAGACTCTTTCTTGGTAGGCAGGAGGGAAAGATGCACCACCACTGCAAGGGAGGTGTGGTGTGAAAGGCTCATTGCTAACTGACAGATAAGGTCATCTAGGCATGCACAGTAGTTTCATTAGGTTTGCTGCTCTGAAGGACTTTATAGCTTTTGTTGTACATAATCACATCAGGAAGAAATTAAACTACCTAAGCTGGTTTTGCTTATAAGACACTGTTAACCCTGGAAGTGCTCTGAACCAGGTCCATTTGATACCCCCACCTCTATGTTTTTCATCTTTGCTTTTTTAAATTGCACATGATTACTGTCCTTATAATACTATATATTACATGTTTACTTATCTGCATTGCTTTGGCATTATTACAGACTAATCCCACTGGAGTATTATTGAAATGCCCAATATCAGAACAATCCTGGAACTTCATTACCAATCCAACACATAACTGCATCAAGGTCAGTCTCTATTCTCTAGTTAAGACAATGCTATGTTACTCTTTGTGGGTTAAAAATCAAACTCCTTTGCGTATCACCTCACTCAAAATTCATTACTTATGCCAACCAGCCAACTCCTCATTAGTTAGAACTCTCTAGGGTGTGTTCTTTCCTACATGTACTCCCACAGTGATAATAATATTAGCATAGCTAGCATCAGAAAGGAAATCCAGTTATTTCAAGATTTCTTACAATTTACAAGCTCACACTGGGACCTGCCTTCCCTTCGCCTGTGGAAGGTTACAGGACTGCCCCAGGACTTCCATTGCTTCCTGCTGCTGCAGGGGCAATCCCAGCACACACCCATCCATGGTCCACCAGTCACCCTACAGCTTTCCTGGCATCCACCTACCCCCCGGTATGGGGTTCAGGAATCCTGCTGAATACCAGAGATGGCTTGGCAAGGGCAGTGCAAAGATGCACACTTGTAAACACACACACACACAGACAGTTACATGCACAGGCAGACTTAAAATGAAAAAGAAAGGTTCTGCTCCAAAGAGCTTCCTTTGGATCTCTAGTTCTGTAAAGTAGACCACACACTGGAGATGAATTCTAAAGAAAATATTATACTGAACCTTACTGCTGTTTTCTAAATTCGTGGTCTGGATGCTTCTCTTAGGCTGGCTGTTGCAATATCATGACTGTGCGTGACTGAGTTGCAGCCAGGTCAGCTGGTGTAGTAATACTACTGTGATCTGCCCTGCAATCTAGTAGGCTACGAGGATACTCAACGTAGCACATGAAAGCTTCAAAGACAAGCAGATGCTCAAATTCAAGACTGGGTAAAACTTACTGTGAGAAGTTGAATACAGGGAAGAACTTGCAGGTAAGCAAAATCCAAGAAACACCATGAGTAATTATTCTTCAAGAATAACAGTATCATCATAAAGTTGCTAGTATTTTATACATGAGCAGACTTTTTGTCATTTTCTACTTGTTGCTGTACATAAATAATACCTTTTAATGAATAAAAAGCATGGAAAATTAATTTTCATGTGATTTATGAACCTGGAATATATTCACCTCTTCGAAAAGAAAATTAAAAACTCGATGACAGGAGAGATTTTTTCACAGGAAAACTAAGAGAACTTTTAGTCCAAAGTTTAATAATTTATCTTCTATACTACTACAATTTTATACCTTAATTTACTTATTAAAGTAAAACTGAAAAATATTTGCCTTCATTCTAGATATTGAGTCCCTTCTGTGACATTTTCATTTTAAAATCCAATAAAATGCTTAAAATTTACAAAATCAGGTCAAGTACTTGCTTCTACCTTCCACCCTCTGAATGAGTTTGTTCAGTACAGCTGGAACAGGGCATGAAAGGAACTTAACCTAAAAGTAAAAAAATACTTGCTGCTGTTGATATTTTTCTAACAAAACCATACATAATCAATAAATAGGTAATTGGTAAGTCTGCTGAAAATACAGTCAATGCTTTCCTTGAATGGATTTTCCCCTGTATGTCAGCAGAAACGCTGCAGTGGAAACATTTTGCTTTACATCCCAGTAGGCACCTCATGGCTTAATACAAAATCACATAAAGTCAATTCTTAAGAAATGGACAGCAGTTTGTTATACTGGAGACATCACATCCACTCAATGTTGCAAGTCCTGCGGGTTGTGTATTTCTTTTAGTATGACAAGTGGGATGTCAAGAGATGATGAATGCTCCATTCCTTGTTGCCCTTTTCCTGACTGGCTGTCACTGACTTCTAAACTACCTAAATTTCTATTTAAAATGAGCAAACAAAACCACATCGGTGAAGAGAGTCTGAAACCATGGAGCTGGTTATAACCTATGCTGTGCCGTCTCCTCCAGCCTGTGGAGACACAATCCCCAAACCAGTCCTCCTTCAGAACCCAGCAACCCACAGTGGAAGACAAGTGGTGTGAGGTGCAGCAGAGCACATCTGAAAGGCACAATATACCACATTTACCAATGGGACTGTAAATTTAAGACACTGACAATGCAGGTTGTCTTGGGTCGGCAGCAAGGTTAAATGCACAGGTGAAATGTGCCAATTTCAGTGAAAGCAGGGGAGATGGGTAAGGCTGAGACACTTGCAAAAACCTGCCTCAAACAGACTCAGTTTATACCAACAGCTATTTTGATTGTGTAGAGGGCATGACATAATCCTTTTTTATTTTTTTTCCCTTTGAGCGATAAGAGCATCTACAAGATGACTCTGCCACTGCAGAAATAATATCTAAAAAACAAATATCTTCCACCACTGCTTATAAACTGGAAAAAATCTGACTGCTGCCTGGACTAGGTATGACACAGAAAAGCAAATAAAGATATTTTATGACCCATTACAGGCCATGATATACAGGACACGATCACATTACTCACTGACAACACCGGGCCTGCAGGACACAGCAGCACAGTTCACACTTGAGTTCATTGGTTTCCTGCCTAAAAAGAGCTTAGCTCTTGTGCTCTTTGGTTTGGGGTACATTTTTCATGTTCTAAGGCACAGAAATGGATACCTTGGCAGCCAACTCTCTCTAAATTCCAACTGAGGCATTCAACAGTGGTGGTTTTCAATTTAACATCAAACACAAGCATTATATCTGAAATTCTGTTTCTAACTAAAGGATCAGAAATTAATACAAGTATCAGAATCCTGAAATCAAATAACCACCAACTGAAAGCCAGTTGTTGACAAAAAAATGTGTCTTCATATTTAATGGCAAGGACCTCACCAACTTCCTAGCAGGAAAGTATGGGAAGCAATACCTGATATATGACACAGTTATCAAAGCACACTACAGTAACTTCAGTAATTGCACTTCCGGAGCAAAATAGCATCTAGAGTTAAACCTTTATTACCTTCCCAGGATTTAACATTTCCATCCCACAGCCTACAGTGCAATCCCGCTGTTTCTCCAGCAGTTGCACAGCCATGCTACCACTGGCACTCACTCAAGAGACAACATTCTGCTTGTGTCTGAATCTACTCCTTGCAGACAGAAGTAATAGTAAATATTTACCAGAAAATAAAGAAATGGTATGGCATGGCATGGCATAATACAGCATAATATAAAACCAGTTTTCACACCGAAGCAGTTTCACACAGAAGAGGTAAGAAGAGGTAAGAATGATCTCTGCACCACTAACTTACAAGGGATAGCTTCCTGCAGCATGCAAAAAAAGGCTGCTTTGAACTTAAAAGGAAAAATGGTCCATGGTAGCAGCTGTGTAAGAAGCAGAGAGGTTTCTTCAGGCTAACTGTGGCAGATACACAGCCTAAAGTAGGAGCTGGGTAGCCACATCTCTAGATGGTCTTCCAAAACAAACAAGTGCTGGTGCAGGAACAATAGGCTTTTTGGTCCTCCGGATAGTCCTGCTTGCAGAAATTCCATCATGAGGGACAGTTTTCGAGCATGGGGTTGATTTTTGTTTGTTTGTTTGCTTTTATTTGCAATTGAGTTGCACAGTAATGCCAGAAACCAAACCAAGAATACCTGTTGATACTCAAACTCCTCCCAAACATTCCAAGTACTACCAGCCTAAAATTATTCATGACATTCATTTGACAGATACTGCGCCCTCAAAGAGGTCAACGTAAGTTATCTCAGTACAGATGATGGCATCTGATTCTTCTAGGTGCTGGGGCTATTAGGAAATTTCGTCAGGGAACACTTCTGAATTCTTTTCTCTGTACTTTGTTTTTTGCCAAGGACTGGCAGTATCAGGCCAAACATAGTCATAACAGCAACAAATCGTTCCCTCTCAGTGTTTTCTTGAGGTGGCTGGGGACAAGGCTTATGGAGGAACGAAATGAACACAACTACTAAGGAAATACATGAAAATAATTTTTTTTCATTCCACCTAATTTTGTACTGTGTGGGAGAGCCTAATGTTGGGGAAGGCCAAAATCACAGCCACTGAGAAAATGTTTATAACTTCTGTGCCATTTGGAAGTATTTTTAGTTTTAAGGTATATGTCTATAATTTTTTTGCCCGTATGCTCTCTGTTTACTTAGTTTATGTAGATGCCCATAAAGGTGGAATGTAATACACTGCATAACATCTGTGCAGAAGGAAATTGAAAACATACAAGTTTAACAATCATCTATTAGAGGTAAAGAATCAAAATAGAAATTGAATTCCTATAGATATATTGAAGAATAACAAACAAACTTTAATTACAATGGACTTAGAAAGTAAGGTACATTTTAAGTGTCAAAAATCACAGAACTCATAATCCCTGAGCAGAGAAATTCAACTAGAGGAAAAATTATTAACAGAATTATAAGACATTAAAACATCTGGCTTCAGTATATATGAATCCTTTAATATATTACTGTAAGAAGATGCAGATTTAGAGCAATCACAATGAAAAACCTTTTTTTCTTGCATTATTACCTACAAAAAAGATATTTTTATGCCTGACGTGTCACCTTGCAGTAGGGTTAGAATAAAGATGCAGTGAGAGCTACAAACTTGCTCAATGATGCAGTCCAGTAAAAGCACATTTATTCCTTGAGCTAGCTGGGAACTTCTAGTGTTTTCATTGATGGCTTTCCTTGGGGGAGTATCTATAGTAGCCATCAATCACTACCTGCATGCTTGAAGATTTGCAACAATCGACTTCCTTATCCTCAGGTGAGGACCTGTTCCACCTTGAGGCACTTGCTTTGTTTCAGAAAGTTCAAGCAATTTCTGCTTCCACATTACCTGTGGTGGCAGTCAAATTCCTCAATGTGTGAGGTCCAGAGCAGCTTACTGAACTGTCAAGGTTGAGCTTTCTGAAGTAAAGACACTGGAAGGTAAAAACACACATGGTGATAAACCACTTAACCTTCACCTCTTCAACAGACATTACACAGCTCTTCAGAGCTCCAACCTTTTTGCTTCCAAACCATGTAGTTTTTTGCTTGGGTGGGGAATGGGTAGGTGAAGGTAGTTTTGAGCTGATGCTTACACCCATAGTTACCTCAAATTTGTATCCCCCATGTAAAACAAGTATCTCCTACTGAAAATTTTGCTTCGTGCTATAAACTATGAAGTCTTGAACTCAAGAATAGCTTGTGCATCAGCAGTGCTACCCTGAACACCTCTGCCTGTCTCTGTTAACACTATTGATGAAAGGACAGAGCTCCATGACATTAGTATTTTCTACATTTCTGTATGAATGGGATAAAGGCTTAATTAACCCTCTATCCCTGCTAACAGAAATCCTGCTGTGCAGAACAGCATGGAGCATTGACACTAATTCTGATTTATAAAACTTCTTCCCATAATTCTGAAGAATTCACCTCCAACTTCCTCTCCCCTTCCTTTAGCAAGAAATTAACACCAAGAGAACTGTTGCTAATTTGTGATGCTTTGCACTGATATGTCTCTACGCACAAAGGCAGAGCCCGACTGTTCCAGTTTTTCTGCCTTCTACGGTTACCAGAATGGATCAGGCAGGATTGATTACAGGATTGATTGCATTTGTACACTGCAAGGCAGGAAGGAACCACTGGGAACAATTCTCTCCCTGATCTTCTGAGTGACACAAGAAAAGAAACACGATAGAGTGGCATCTCCAGCTACAGATTACCTTTTAGAAAGATATTCAGTGTGGCTTTGAAAGCATCATGTGAAGGAAAATCTACATATGCAGGCAATGTCTATCTGAACTGTGGGCAGACAAGCCTTCAAGAGCAAGATCTCATTGTAATACCACCATTACATTCAGGATGTCACTGCAGATAAAGAACTGTAACCTCTGATCAAATCACCTCCTAATCTTTTTACCATTCTAGATTAAGAACTGTCTGAACATCTTAGGTTTTTGCTATTGAAGACAAGTTTTGCAGCTCATTCCAATGTTTTAATATCCTGTCACTACCAGGTAAATTTCAGCAACAGTGCCATTAAATCCCTTTTCTCCATTTGAGCTGTCATTTTTGCTAAACACGTTTCGCATTGCCTGTCATGATCTACAGCTGCTATATCATTTAACATTTTAGTTAGTACAAGACATCTGTTTTCCTTTTTATGACATGGAGCTTCGAGCACTAGTATCATGGCAAAACTGAAGCAGTAAGGATCAGAAAAGAATACAGTAACAGTGTTGCTGTTTTTAGATAAAGCATTCAAATAATGGATGGTGAATTTTCAAATATTTGAACTTTGGAGGAATGGACTAGTAGATCTTTTCCTAGTACTTGGATTAAGGACCAGTTATTTAAGTTTCTAAGGTCATATACCTCTTTGTTTGTAGAACGGACAAAGCTGAATGATACAGACACCGTATCTTTTTACTTGGTAGGACTGAGGGAGATTTGTCATGACAAAAGGGTTTATCAAAGTCTCTATGTAGAAGATTAGACAACCCTTGGAAGAATAAGATATGTATGAAAAACATGAGAAAAATGGAAAGTGCAAGTGAATGCTTCCCAGAGATTTTACCTTTTGTCCTTTGTGCTCACTGTGATCACTGATATCTTTATGGTTTGCTTACTCTCTACCTTTACAGAAAGCTGCAACCCAGAAATGCTAACTTCTGGAAGATGGTACTTCAAAAACAGGCTGAAAGAATGCATAGCTATGAATGTTTTAAAAAGTGATCTGTCAATGACTCATTCTTTTTTTTTTTATACTTCAATCTGATACAAAACTGAAGTTACAAGGATAGCTTTGGGGAGGATTTAATATGCAACACCATCTGAGAAATAGGATGCACTGATTTTTATTAGGTGTTTATAGTAGAAAAAAAATGCCTGGACAAAAGGATCATTAATTTACTCAAAATTTAAGATGAAGAAAAAATACAGTTAAATCCAAGGAAAAAGTAGGGTTAGAGAACTGCAAAATAAGCTACTGGCTTATATTAAAATTTACCAAATCACAGAAATAGTGATGACTTTAGCTGTCAATAAGCATTTAAAATCCACAAGAATTTAGTATTCCTGTGAAATAAGTATGCTAATGGTGGTGGAGGAGGGAGACGGTGGGGGAAGGGAGGAAAAAGAATCATTCAGGCATTTCTTGGCTTCTAACCTGTGCTCTCTAACCCTCTAATCAATCTCTGTACTTATTCCCTAAAGTTTAATGTATGCATAATGAACTAATGGCAAGGAAGAATGAAGACACATGGCTTCTTTTGCATGGACTAGTTTATTATATAGTCAAGCTTGCTGAACAAATCACTGCAGCAAAACAGTAAAATACACAGCTGCAGGAATATACCTATGTGATTCCTTCTGTCAGTATATCCCATTGAATTACCACAGAAACTGGGATCTAGTATTAGCTAGGTGCACATATTAGCCTGTGAGAAAAAAGGAGATTTTACATCTTCAGGTCACTTCAAGCAGCTGTTTGCAGGTCTTGGCAAAAATCTGAATATGAAATCAGCATAAGAGGTTTATATTACCCCAGAGCAGCCTCATTATTATACGCCACAGGAAAAGAAAGCTTTCCTCTGTCAAACTTCGAAATGTGATGCATGTCTCACAGGGAAGTTTTTTGGCTTTTCAAGATTTCCTCTTAGCCTCCAGGAACTTCAGGTGAAAAGGAACAAAGACTACACCTACCTGTTTCTCCAAAAATATTAAGATATGCTAACTGTATATTCTGGTTCACCTCTAGTTCAAAGACACGTCTTGTCTGTTGTGTCTATTGCAAGGCCTTTGCCTTCTTTCTGTGACCAAGAGATTAAGACAAAGACAGGCAGGCAAATGTTTCTATGAATTGAATAAATAGTTAAAATCTTCAAATGGACTGAAACAGATAAAGATTCAGCTGAATAGTATGAACTGGAGGCTTCAATGACATCTTTTGTTTCAATCACAAGGCAGATTCTCAGCAAGGATGCAAACAGGGGAAATTGCTAACACAGCTTAAAGCATGTCTGTTGAAAACACTTATTTTAAAGTAAGATTTTCTGTGAAAAAGAGCTGTCCCTTAATGATGGCTGTTCTTAAACAGAAGGAAACTGAAGCTTTTGAGCACTTTTTCAGGTTGCTGACTCCATGCAAACAACTCACAAGATGTGACCATCCCTGTTTTTTTCTCCTCTGCTGTTAAAGGATATACTGCATACATTTTAAAAGGAAATATTTAAATTCTAAGTAATTTTAGGTTTACAAAAAGCACTTAAGGAACCTGTCTCAATAGAAAGGCCTCAGTGCAGATATTTCTGTTATCACGGACAATAAAATTTGCTAACCAGAAATATGTAAAAACTGTGTTTCTACATTTTATGCGGTTCCAGTTTGGTATAAAACTTCAGTAAGTTACACAAACAAGTGTATTCTGAAACTTTTTTCTTCTCCAGATAAACCAATATGTGGGTGTTTTAAAAATGAAATAAACTTCTCCATGTGGTCTGTATCTTTTTTGCTTTGCTGCTGCTCACACCTGTTTGCTACCAGCTGTATGCTGTGCCACGTGCCCAGAAGCCTGGAAAGGCTGGGGTCTCCCCACCAGAACAGTCCACGTGTGGTTCACTTATCCTTCATTATTGAATTTATTAACTACCCCAGTTTAATAAACTAATGTTTTCCAGTGGAAGTCTGCACCACTGGGAAATTTCTACCTAGATCAGACACCAAGCGCATGCAATTGTCATTCATTTCATCTGAGAAGATTGATGCCCAAATCTTTTTCTTTGTTTTAGTATGCTGTTAAGTTGCTTTGAAAAACTGTTATACGTTTACTCACTTGCCTGTCCCCAGTATGGTATCAACTGCATCAATTTCAACTAGCTGGATCCCTTAACTCTCATTTCCAGACACTTTAATGTAAAAAAAGTGCCATGGCCTAGATTTTGGAAATACAAAAAGCTAATCCCTCCTTTTGTCAGAGGAACACTCCTCTGTCACATGAACACTTTGACAGAAACAACAAGCCACCTCATTTTCTTCCCGTTAAACTATTAGTTCCTGAGAAATAAACTGACCAGAGATCTAACTAAAGCTTTGAATTTTGCAGCTGTAACTTTGAAAATCTTTTGAGGATGTCTCTCCAGTCCTTAACTTGTACCAGATACTCAAATTTAATGGCTTGGGTCTTATCTAAATTACCATCTGTTCTATAGCTTGGCATACGTTTAAAAAAAACCATATGACAAACATGCAGATATGTTTAGCATTTCTGCCATTTTTGTAACACTACTTACCTTAGCACTGTTAATGGGAATGCATCATACCAGTTTGAATGTACCTTACAGAGCCAAGATTTGCACCAACAAAGAACACCTGGCACAAGAGGATCTGTTCGTTCTTGTAAGTATGCAACAAACAGCTCCTTAAAACGACCAGAAAGATTGCCATCATCTATAGGCAAAATTTGGGATTTCCTACGGAGAGCAGGGGAGGTTACTGACAGTATCTAATGCAGCACAGAACTGTTTATCTAAACTGAAGAATTCAGAAGAAACACTATGATAAATATTTCTAGACATGATCTACCTTAATCGCCCAAATGTGGCTTATCCTGAATGTCACCTCCTCCATGATTTTTTTGACTGAAAATAGATGGGAAAGGTAATTTCTGTCTGAACAAAACTATCCAATAAATACATTTGCCTAATTTTTTCTCTGTCTTTGTAAAACATGGTCAACTATTGCATGCTCCACGTAAACATCTTTCATTTTCCACCTCCGAAAACCTTTTCTACTAAGGAAAGGGCTACATTAAAAAAAAAGTCCCAAATGTTACTATGTAACTGTGGATATAATGTCAACTCTCCCAGCACAGCTGAAGTCATAATGAGTCAAAAAGGAAGCAGAAAATTTTAGACCAATTTGTCAAGCAAAAGAAGAATGACAGCACCTCTGTGCTGATGCCAGTTCGCCCGCCCTGAAGCTTTGCTCATTTAGAAATACTGCAAAAGTCATACTTCTGACCAACCAAGCTTGACCAGCAATATTTTCCAAGAAGCACTTAGTTTATAGACCTTACAAAATGCTTGCAATAAGAGTCTTAGCTCTGGATTTTCTTTCCCTTCTTGGTTTAACAAAGTTAGGAGCAAGGAACCTTCAGGCAGGTCAGACAGGTATGCACATTTATCTTGCCTTTCTCAGCAAAGACCCAGAGCTTATGATAGAGATACCAGCCTAATGTTACCTGCTATCACCTGATAAGAATATTTGGTACAGGTTTGAGTTTATAATGCTTATTTTAAAGCCACACATGCATTAGAAAAATACAAGATGATGCCCTGATTCCTATGTTTTTACTACTGGTCAACAATACTTTTATAGAGCAGTGGATCTATTAAAATGTGCAGTGGATCACCATATACAATGTCCTAGTCTCTACTCCAACTTTGTACATTGAGAAAATTGGGACTATAAAATGTATTCACAGCTTGTCAAAAATGCTCTGAGACTCCCAATACCCTTGACTCAGTCCATGAAAAACATATCTTACCATACATTATAATCATGTCCAACTATCATTCTAGTTGACTAGCACGTACAGTAGACTGACTTAAACAGCTTTACTATTATTTTCTGTGGTGTGGCAGTAAGTCAAGATCCATGATTGTATATATGTTCCCATCCGCTATATGCTCTCTATTGCACCATTACCTTTTGTTAGGGGCTACGGAAAAAGCTCTTGGCTTTAATGGTCTCATTAGTTAGGTATCATCCTTATCATAAAATCACAGAAGTTCCTTACTAGGCATCTCTTTTTGTAGCTAGAAGTTTGTAATGACTTTCAAATATACTTGCTAAACTTTCAATTCCAGAACTAAATCCGAAATCTTTTTGGAAGAGCACTTTTTGGGTTTTTGTTTGTTTTGGTTTGGTTTGGTTTGGGTTTTTTTTTTGTTTTTTTACTCCCATGTGAATATGTTCCATACAAGTTATTTAGAAATTATTAACTGTATTGGAGCATTTTTATTCTTGATAAATTTGGTCCATTTTGTTGCAGTCTTAGTAAAATGGCAAGATTTGCCTACATGACCTCTATCAATTTTTACTTCTCACTTTCACTTACAGAAGCAATATTTGGGGGATCAACAGTCACACTGTGCTACCACATATGATCACTCATCATTCATCAGTGATATCTAAAATTCAGCTGCAGCATGTGTCTCATTTTTCTATGACATTGGGTCTTTACTACCTCAAAGGTCAATGCTTTTTTTTCTATATCATTTATCCAACAAGTATTCAGGGCCACAATGTCACCTAATATGGGAAGAAGGTCTTGGCAGGATCTTATCTCACAGTTAACTATTAAGTTGGGCTCGTTTTGCTTCACTGATAAAATCAATTAGCATTGAAGATTGGCACTTGTTCCTACTTGGATTGATATTCATAGTGTCCTTCTACAAATGTCTTCTATAAATAAGAGCAATGAAATCTCCTGATTTTGGCTTTGTTGCTATTTTCCCTAATTAAAATATTCCTTGTTTTCCTTTCTGAACTCTTTTCAGTTTGTTAGAAAGTGACACTTTACTTATTAGAAGGAGCTTTCTTTACGTGTTTATTCACACAACATTAGCAGATTGCCCAAACCACGCAGACATAAAGTGAGAATGATATCTGCAATTTAGACAAGGACAATAAATCAAAAAACATGTGTATCTGCATTCTACTAGCCTGTATATCACCTATGAAGTTAAAAAAGTCCCTCACTCTATTACTGTAAAAGACATGAATTGATGCGTGCAACCGTATATAAAAAAAACCAACCAGTGCCCAGTTAATTAATGATGAAGTTAATGTTTCCAGAAAATTATTTGGGAACCCTCCCAGGTGATCAAAAATGTCACTGGCCAGAATAATTAATGAAAACTATGAATACATAAACAAGATGTTTAACACAGCAGTATTTAGTCCACTTTTGTGTTTAGTGAAGTAATGACTGTCACTCAGATACTTTATCTCGTTGTGACACTACTCACCAAGATTATTAGTAACAAAAGAGAGGACAGGAGAGTTACAAAAGAGTTTTCAGAACAGTTAAAAGAAAAATTATTCGAGACAAAGACCCCAGAAACACCATTAGATTACTTCAACAAAGGAAGGATTAAATAGTGATTTCATAATGAAGTAACTATAAAGAATGAAGGGAATTTTGATGAAAAACAACTCCTCATTACAATGAGGTGAACCTGAAGCTATGCATAGTTAAGCCAGAAATAAAAGCAGAGATAGTACTTCATCACAAAAGGCTGCGATGGGTTTTGTATCAATAGAAACCATAAACAGATTGAGTGTCCCTCTAAAATATAATTCAAATATAAGTGGAGATATAAATAAATTCCAGGAAGTTGTACATTTAGTTTAGACAGTTATCAATGCCTCTTCTGGCCCACAGATGCCACATAAATTCACAATAAGTACATCAAAACCTAAATGGATGAGCTCTTTGTTCTGTGCTTTCAAATAAAAAGGAAACAAAAGCTAGTTTGTAATGATGCTACAATTAACTTGTGGTCTTACAGCTCCTGCACCACACACACATATCTACCTCTTTCACTCTACACTAAGAGGCATGGCTTCATATATTGTCTACCCCATGTACCAAGGATGCGAAGGGGAAGACACAAAAGCACCAAAATGTCTTTTCCTCTTTCGATTCTATGCTATTAAATGCTATCAAAAGAAACAACCTCTTCCCTATCCATATGAAACACTTTAAGCCACTACATATTGGCAAAATGGACTTAAAATTTTGGAGAAAAAAAAGTATATTTTTACGTAGAAGTCAAGGTTTAGAGTGAAAACAACACCCAGTGAAACAGTTGAAAAGAACAGAGAAACTACTATCCAGATCTAGGATAGCATATTTTGGTGTGACAGAGCTGTTATCTTGGTAGAAATGTTATTTCATTGCTATCTTCATGCCCTGAAATTATAATCACTGCAAAAACTGAAAGGGAGATCAAAATAAAAAAAAAAACATATGGAAATCATGCATTAAGTCTTTTAAAGGGGCATTAGAAATGCATTAGGAAGGCTAAAAACATCAAGTTAATTGTCTATAACTGTAATAGAGAAATTATTAAGTGCAAAAAGACTCAAGTAGGCAAATGATAAAACATTATCCTCAACTTCTCAGATCAGCAAAATTTGAGACCATAAAGGAACATGCCTGAAATTTATTTGCTAATCATATGCTTAGAAAGACAGTGATGCCCTGCTAGGTCAGACTAACACTCCATCTGGCGCTGTTCCATCTTGGAATGCAAGAAAACAAGGTCCTGTTTAGGGAAAAAATGACAGCCTGCCTACTTTGTCCAGTCTGGTCCAGCCACAGTTCCCCAACTACCAGTACTCTCACATTAGAGGGTACAATGCCTCTCAGTCTTTGCAATATTTATATATGAGGCTCTTGTCAATTAATTTATTCAGTCCCTTCTGAACCCATTGACTAAGTCTGTATACACAAATTTACTGCTTACTCTTCCTCTCTAATGATACTGGAACCATGAGGACTGGTGACTGATGCGATGCAGAAACAATTTCTTTCTGTTGAATACACACTTTTGTTCCAATATTGAACTGATAACATTATACATTAAAATGTTTGAATAGATTCCCACCCAGAGAAAAAGATATTGCCTGAAATTTTCTGAATACATTTAACAACTTCTGAACGGACTGAGAAACCTGAGTATTCTTTATGGATCTTCTTCTCATGCAATATCCATTTTTCTGAAGATATCCCCTTTCCTCCCCCATGAAAACCCAACTGTGCTATCCTGTCGAAATGCAGTGGTTTTCATGAGGTCAACAGTCAACTTTAGCTTCGCAGTTACCTACTGTGTTGGGTTTGTGTGGCCAGGTTTTGGTAGTGGGAGGGACTGCAGGGATGGCTTCTGTGAGAAGCTGCTGGAAGCTTCCCTCATGTCCAGCAGAGCCAATGCCAGCTGGCTCCAGTACAGACCTACCACTGGCCAAGGCCAAGCCAATCAGGAATAACAGTAATGCCTGTGTGATAACACATTTAAGAAGGAAAAAAAAAGTTATTGGGCAGATGAAATTGCAGCCAAAGAATAGCAGAGTGAGAAGATGTGAACAATAGAGCAGACACCTAGGTCAGTGGATGAGGGGCAGGAGATGCTCCAGGCACCAGAGCTGAGGTTCCCCTGCAGCCCGTGGTGCAGACCATGGAGGACCACCAGGGTGCAGAGATTCACATGCAGCCTGTGGAGGAGCCCACACTGGAGCTGGTGGATGCCCAGAGGAAGCTGTGACCCTGTGGGAGGTGCATGCTGAAGCAGGGTCCTGGCAGCGACCTGCTGACCCGTAGGGAGAGGAGCCCATGCTGGAACAGATTTTCCTGGAAGGACTTGTGGCTCTGTGCGGGACCCACAGTGGAGCAACCTGTGCCTGAAGGACTGCATCTCATGAAAGAGTAACCCACGCTGCAGCAGTTCATGGAGAACTGTTGCCCATGGGATGGACTCACAGCAGAGAAGCTCACAGAGGACCATCTCACATCGGAGGGATCACAAGGGGAACAGGGGAAAGATTCCTCTCCCTGAGGAGCAGCAAAAACAACCTGTGATGAACTGACTGTAACACTCATTCCCTGTTCCTCTGCACTACTCGGGGACAGGAGGTAGAACTTGGGATGGAAGGAGGGGTGGGGAGAAGGTGTTTTTAAGATTTATTTTACTTCCCTTTATCCCGCTCCAATCCTGTTAGTAATAAATTCAATGAATATTGCCATTTGAGTCTGTTTCACCCATGACAGTAATCGGTGAGTGTTTTCTCCCAGTCCTTATCTTAACACATGAACTCTTCATTATATTTTCTCTGCTCTGTTCAGCTGCAGAGGGAAGTGATAAAGTAGCTTTGGTGGGTACCTGGCATCCAGCCAGGGTCAACCCACTATACTTACAACAACAAAGAACCTCTGGCAGTTGTAATGGGCTGCTCTATTTCAAAAGGGACAGTCACAGTCCAGTTTCACAGATGAGTTTTGTGTTCAGCCAGTTGTGATCAGTCACACAATCCCAGGGTTATAGATCTGCCCTCTTGACATGACCTTTAACAAGCATATGGCTTTCCTCCCTCTTTCCAAGCTCACCAAGACTGTCCAGTGTCTCTTTCAGAGACTGTTTCCATGCTTCTCTTTCAAGCCTAGTCTTGACCATCCTTCTTTGGGTTTTTTCTAGTTTCTCCCTCCTCACATGTCCTCTACAGAATGCTCCCTCTGGTAACAAAAGACTTCAAAGGAGAATAAATTTTTTTAACAGACATCACCAACACTTTGATTAAAATGAATGAAACCAACTATCCCACGGATATTTTCCCTTTGTGGTACTTAGAGAGTATGCCAAAACTGTGCAGGAAAGGAGCTGGAAGATGGAACCCCCAACCTCAGGAGATGTGCTGATGTTTCGCAGCCTATTTTCAGGTTCCAAGCTCCACTGAGAAATCCTGTGGTATCACAGTGACAGCAAGGCCATCATGAGGCACCTGTGCTTCAAACTAACAAATATTCAATATTTGTATATGAATATTTGTATATGAGTATATGCAAATGCAAACACTGCAAGCACATTTGCTGAGTATAGAATGATTCACTCAAAATTGCCATCTCTGCCCCAAAATATGTGTGTGTGTGCAAGGGCTAAATAGCAGACAGGTTTTTTTAATGATGTTATAGACACTATATTGGATTTCATCCTATACTACATGTAGCTAAACTGATCTTGCTGGAAAAAATTGCAGCTGCAATACATTAATACATTTTACTTTGAAGGACTGAAGTTTGGTAAAATTATATGCAACTAAATCCAAATACACAGATGAAGCTATTTGGTACCATCAGCAACAAACCGTGCTATAGGTGTGTGCCTAAGCACCTTTTATATAAAAGTGAAAGTAGTTTCAAGTTAGTTAACTTTTCAGACCTCATAGCAGTTGTATATTTGAAAAAGTGTGTGTTCCTCATGTACAGTATTGCTTTTAATGCATTTTCTCCCTCTTTTATGCTAAAAGGAATGAAATTAGATTGTTCTCTATTCTAATCCTTTTCAGTATTGAAAAACACTAGCAGTCTGTAAAGAACATGTATAAATAAATCATCAGCAATCTCAATTGTCTAAGAACTTGGTGACCTTTGTTCATTTTCTATAAGAGAAAAATTTCTTTTGGGTTTATCTGGTACGAACATGTTTACATGAATGAAATACGTGAAGTCATTCCAATAGCATTATTTTGGTGAGCAGGAGGAAGAGCAAGAAAGAAATCTTACTTCTTTCAGGACTGAATATGAGACAGCAAATTCAGGAATTTCCAATGGCAATGAGAATGAAAAGACATACAGCTCTGCAGCTGCCTCACAGATCATTTGATAAACCTCCAGCAGGTTAAACAAACACACAGGGAAGCCTGTAAATGATACAGCAACTGCAGCCTCTCATCGGACATGAAAACCAGGAAATGACTTTGCAGATATAATAAACACCTCAAGTGCAGAAAAGCTTACTAGCCTGTGATCTGCATTTCACAGGTCAAAACGCTTGCTTCTGGTAGGAAATCACCCAAGATCATTACCATAATAACTCTGACTGCAGAGGTTACTGCTAATGGATTTCTAACTGCTTAAAATCTTTTCACTGGCATTCTGCACTGATTTTAAAAAGTACACAGTAAAAATAAGTGACTATGAGACAAATGTAAATTGAGGGGGAAAAGTGCTTTTGTAGACACATACTTAAATTTCCTAACCCAGCTTTTACTGACGTAAGTTTTATTTTCATGTTTTACATCTGCAATGAATTCTTTTTTCTCACAATGCAAACTATGAAGAAGGCTGGGGATGATTTTACCAGGTTTCCTCAGGCAAATCATGACCTTAAAATGCAAAACCAGCTAGCTAGTGAAGACTATTTAATATTTTGGTGCAAGATGAAGCATTACCTAACACAGCATTATATCCATGACATCAGAGTCCTTACGAAATCTGAGGGAAGCTGAAGTCAAAGGCATGGAAGATTTAACTTTTGATGAGGATGAAAAAGGTGGCTGAAGTACCAGTCAGGCAATGCTCCTTGAGAAGGTGGCTGCCCCGCAGAAATGATGCAAAGCAGTTTGCTGACATTAGCAGCACTGTGCCAAAAAATAATGGGAGTGTTTAAATCTTCTGCAGTTTTACTCAACACAGGAGTCTGAGGAATTGGACCAAATTAACTGCAAGCATGAAAACAGCTATTTTTAAACACCTACTGTCTTGCCAATGCCATATTAATCACAGAGGAAAACAAAACTGGCTCTGGAGGTGTGTTTGCACACAGGTAAACCTCTACCCACTGGGGATGGATCATCCATCTGTCACATCTGTCAATCACATGAACCTGTCGCAAATGTTAAGAGCTGAGCTACAGGAATAACCTGGGAGCTATCTTCCTTCCTAAGTAGTGTCATTTAATGGAACTTATATCCCAGGATCACTTCAGAAGTCTAATTTCTTTTTTAATCAATGTGGACTTCTTTTAAAAACCCTTCTATCTCTCTGTATTATTTTTTTATATTTCTCTCTTATTTCCAAGATTATCTTGTAAAAGAAAAAAATGCACTCCATCTATTCTAGCATCATGCTATGCAGTACAGAGCTCTTCTTCATCTAAATTGTGGCACAGAACACACAATATTAAATTCAGCCAATACAATTTTATATTGGCAACTCAAGGACATCATAACTGGATCACATGTTCTGTCTCTATCGGTAATCAAGGTTGGATCCTGGAATTATATTTTTTATATATATATATATATATAATTATTTTCTTATTTCTTCATAACCTTTGCTTCTTTTCTGATAGTAATATATTTTTATTTTCAGGATTAAACAGACATTTCTAGATGTTACAAAAACCCCAACACCATAGTGAAGAAAGTAGAAGGGTCTTTCAAATTCTACCGCTTCCAGTTGACCTACATTTGAGTTCATTAGTTGTGGGCAGTAGACAAACCCCTCAGGAAAGCCACATTTAGTGCAGCCTGAGACAGAATATGGACATTTGCTGCACAGCAGGCTGTGGGTCAAGGAGGGGAAAAAAAGGCGTATCTCTGTATTTCTCTAAGCAGAGCATGGCACCTGTATGTGTTCAGAGCCAAGGATCAGAAGAAAACTGCTTTACTAATGACATATACATTGTGTATTTAAACACTTCAGAGCCTGAAAATTCCCAAGATGTTAATTACTGGGTTTATTACAATAATTTAGTATTTCATAACTTCTCCTAGGATTATTTTGTGTCCTAAGCAATTACTGAGGACACTACATCATAGAGTAATTACTATTTTAGTATCAGCTCTGTAAATATTATCTTTGCAAGGCATTTTAAGCTTCTTTGATATGCGTGTGCTCCTTTCTAGCTCAGTAGTTCAAAATTCAGCCTACCCTAAAATTATGTTTGCTTAACGTTTTATTTTTGCATTAAAATCCTGTTACCAAACTCCCCCCAAACAAGGCAGCAAAACCACTACTAACAGCAATCCCAGGGCTTGAACCACTGCAGAGGATGAGCTCAGGGCTGCACATTCACTCTATTTTCCATTCAGTTTGATGGCTAGCCCTGTTTTTGAGATCAAACACTGTGCTGGAATTGGAAACCTGTGTTATAGCATGCTTCAAAGAACCAGGTAGTGTGCAAAGAAAGTGCAGTATTTACACATGTACAAAGGATCTCAAAAATCTAGTCATTTTAATTTCAGACTTCAAAGTCTTGACAATTTTCCTTCAGAATACAGTGACCTATTTTAACAACCGACCTGCTAGTACATCCCTGCACCTGCGTACAAAACTTGCGACTAATAATAATAATAATAAACTGGTTAGAGAGGAAAAGTGGTTCCCCATGGTGCAGAAAATGTCAAAAGAATGGTTTATAACATCTGCGTTTGGTCTTTCCTGCTTGTCACTGTAAGGGTGGGCATGCCCTTCCACCATAAATCCAGACAATTTGCCTGTTCAGCAGATTGGTTAAGAACGTAGAGTAGAAGGTGGCTGGAACGAAACTTGGGAAAGCTCATGTGAGCCCCCCAGAGGCTGGCACAGCTGGAGCACAAGGGTTACATGGGAGGAGAAACTGCAGTGGATCTGACAACGTGATGAGGACAAGGCTTCAAGGGCCTTTTGCTAGGTGTATTGAACATGGCAAAAGGCAGGCAGCGGTGTTATTCTTCTGTCCCAGAGAAAAAGAAACTTCCTCAATTTAAGGAAATATTTCCACTACGGCTCTTTGCTATTTGGTGCCAGTTCCTGGAAAAAGAATTTACTTAGGAAAGTCAGCTACACAACTGCAACCCTCCTAGCTAACCCAAATCTCTGAATTCATAGATGATTCAAATAGCTCTCCCAGTATACAGTTCACATTGTAGTTCTTCTGAGCCCTTGACTACTTTAGGCAACATGACTTCACGTGTCTAGAAGTCTGCTACAGAGCAGATGTTTAAGTCAGTAGATGCAAGAAGCAAAAAGTAAGGATTTTTAAAATTTTTAAAATTAATATCAACTCGATTTGGCACAAATACACTTTTTGTGAAAAACAACTGACTTTTGACCCATTTGCAAATTTAACTGAAACTTACTAATGAATTCAACAATAACAAAAAATCAAACACTGAGAAGCTGAAACACTTAATCTTAAAAATCTGTGGTGTTTTTTACTATTAAAAAAACCCAAACCCAGTAACTTTTAAGACTCAATAAAAAACATGTTCAGAATTGGACTAAAAATAAGATTAAAGTGCAGACTTTCTGGAATATTTTAATCAGTCTAAAATTTATGATGTATCATTTTTGCTTCACAAAGGAATTATTTTTTTCTTGTGTCAGATCATTCCCCTCCATTCCCCCGGTTTTCAGTAAGTGAATTAAAAACAAGCAAATAGATGAATGAAGTGAACAATTTGCAGAGCATTAGTGTTGACTGATTTATCCATGTTGTTAAAACAGATAAGAGGGCATTGGATTTTAATTTGGAAAGCCTGGGAGTAGCTATTCAGCCTGCCAGTATTCAGGACAGCAGCGATAACATTTGCTTATCTGGAAGCAAATGTTAATTTCTCCCTGACTTCAAGTGCCTCTTGAACACTGCCATCAGCTCTTAGCCTTGTATCAGTGCTGCAGGAACATGTGAAGTACTTTTAAAAGCTCCTGCAGGAATAAGCAATCCCAGGAGCAACACCTTTGACTCAAGAGCTATTTTCCTAATGCTTGCCCTTGGCTGGACACTACTCAGTGTCTTGGCAAGCCAGGAAACCTCAGTCCAGGAACTCAATAGGAACTACAGCAACCTAAACCTAGGGATTCAAGAGATTAGCTAGCAAGTGAGTATCAAATACTTTATTTTTAAATGAAAGACGTTTTTAATTGCATCTGTGACTCTGAGGCAAGGGTTAATTCTGAAACACAGTTTTAATTTATGTGCCTTAATGCTAGTACTGCAGTGACGGTTTCTTGAATGGGGCATAATAAACCCTACCCCTTGGCCTCTGTAAGGCCTCCGTATATATTTCACTATATTCTGGTCAACAGTTTAAATTTAAATGTTTGAAGGAGAAAATCTGTTTCTGATTTTGCAGGCTGCTTGTTGGGCTGGCATTACCTTAAGCCTCACTTTTAAGTTAAGAAATTCTGACTGTGATTCTAAGTTTCAAACAATCATGTATATATAATTGCAACTAAACACTGACACACGCAAAATTAAGTCCGAGTTTCAAACTGCATTCTATTAATGCATATAATTTGAATTGACTGTAATTTCAGCAATTCTGTAAATCCCTTTGAAAGGATCTGTTGCTTGTTGATTTTGCACCATGTGAAGACATGGTAAATATGACATGTAGTCTCATCACACGAATAATGCGTTGTGTATCTCAAATAAGCAAGTTCTGCTCCAGGAGATGCTTAATCCAGTCCTTCCTTCTGGGGATGAAAGGAATTAAACTCAGTGTACTGATCTTGCAGTATGTGCTCATTTGACTTTAATTACAAAATGACTATTTCAACACTTTTTCCTGTAAAATAAACTGAGCCTGAGCTCCATGTAACCTCTATAGAATTACATTACTTCTCTGCGCACTCAGTCATTGCTCATCAATACTGTGCTTTCAATACAGTTTCACATGGAAGGATAAAAACCACCTCTTGGGGTTTACAGCTGGTATAGTAGTTTCAGGTCTCATAGCAACAAAAGCTCCCCTTTTTGATAGCTGGCCAAAAGAACAGAGCAGTGAAATCTTTTAAAGAGAATTCAAATGTCATGAGAAGGAACTTTCACCAGACACAGGGAGATGCCACGATCCCATACCAAGCTGGAAGCTTGCATATCCTGTATGTATATTTTCACTAGTATTTTCTCCACAGACTGTTCAAACCTATGCAAAACTCTATGTAAGATCAATTACCTGGCTAAAACCCAGGAGTTTTCTCTTGGATGATTCAATAGGCAGTGCATTCCCTGGGAACAGGACATCTGTTGTCCATGTCTTAGGAATGACAGACCATCAAGTGGAATAGACAGACATACTGTCAAAGGTACTACCATTCTTCAAGACTGAAAAAACAGCAGTTCAGGAACATGATGTTTTATCAGGCATATCATCCGGGGGGAATAGAAATGAATGCTTTCCATACAGGATAAGTTCCCCATGCAAGAATTACTGACAGTAACTCCAGCTGACAAGGTCCCAGCCAGGTCCAGAAGAATTTACTAGGTTCATTGCATCATACCTTCCAATTCAAAAGCTATTTCAAGCTGACCTACATCCTGCCAAATTGTGATCCTGCCTCCAAGCAAAAGCAACTATACTATTTCTGGTCTCATACTGGTTAATACAACTAGTACACCTCCTATTGCCAAACCAAGTTAGGGATGCTTCTGCATCTGTGTCAAGAATAATCCATAATGTGGATAAAATGCCCTGCAGACAAGTAAGAACAGAAGCTATTTACGAGGTGCTAGTTTACATATAAAATGTGGGGTCAAATTTTCTCAGCATCCAAGTGATATAAATGTTTACAGGTTATTTTCAGAAACTTCAGTCCATTCCTAAATCTTTCAAGTCTATTTTTATGATAATAATACTTAGCTTTGGAAAGCCATTTATGTATTCAAACCCACAACATCCATTGTATTACAATGGGAATTCCTCAGGACGTGAAGTTTTTATTTTTTTTTTTTAAATTTCCAGCCAGCTGAATCTCATGCATTCTTTGGGGCTCCTAAGATCTAGAGATGGAACAAGGCATTCAGATAAATGTCAACACTATAAAAAAAGCTGAGGGACATATTTAAGATTAGACAGTTTTTTTCAGAACACCTGAAATACAGTAAAGCACATCTCACTGAACACTTGTCAGTACTATTTCTCTGAATAAACTGTGACTAACACAGAGCACATAGTAAAAAATTATCTGCAATGCTCTCAAAAACTCCAGAATACAGAATTGCAAAAAAAAAATCGAAATAAATGGCCATTAGTCATGATGACTACTCAACACCTGAAATTCCTAATCTTACCAAATGTTCTAAAGAAAAATTGAACCTGTTCAATTTTCATCTAATCTTTCTTTAAAGAATACTAGTGAAAATCATCAGTTCTCAAAATGTCATGTGAAACCATGAACTTCAGTCTTTACTTGAACCTTGGCATAAGTGTTTTATAAATACAGTAGCCACACCATAAAGAATAATTACCAAGTTCACAGGAAAAAAAATCAAAGGACTGAACACTTCCAAGGTCATAAATATTATTGACCTATAAGTTAAAGCATTACTCAAAAAGGTACTTTACAGAGGTCCTAATTCGCTCTGAAGAACAATGCACACAGTTTTGTACTGACTTGGATTTTTAAAAAGAAACTAGCTGATGTTGTGTAATTAAATATTTTCTCATAACAATAATGACACACTGGACACTGTAGTCATGTCATTTCACAATGGTTACGACATTCATGATTCTACTATAAAAATTACAATCTTTAAATCACTAGGGTGGTTTCAACAATGAACAAAAATGTTCATTATAACCTACAGTAAATCAGCCAGCTTGCTCTCTCTCACACATGGAAGCATGCACACAAAGCATTCACAAAACGTACTTTGGCTGCTCCCTATAGCTATTGGGATGAGATCTGAGCCTGGCCGTGGTAAAAGTCTGAGCTCCATCCCCCATCCACAGACTCCCTCTAAGCTGGTGTGTCTTTGTTCAGTACTAAGGACACAGAGTCCAGGTGACATTAACAGTAGCCATTAAGTCATGACCTTACAGTTTCTGATTTCTATTGCAATGCATCTTCCCTTCAAGTCAGAGGTTACTGTGTTAGAGGTGAGACAGGCAACATCAGTAATTCCACCTGCCCGCAACCTTTGTCACTGCTCATTTGTTCTCATTAAAAGTTCTGTAAAATATGACTTGTGTTGAAAATCCCGTTAGATTTCTGCATAATATTTATATCAAGCTTTCTTTTCATGGGTGTATTTTGCAGACTTGTTTGAAGTAATTAAAAGACATACAGGTTCAAAGATCACTTATTTTAACCATTGATCTAATGGTTCAGATTTGTGCGATGTGATGACACAAAAGAGAAGGATGGGCATAGGTGTGGCAGAAAATGACATGAAGACAAGAACTCCAGCAGAGAGTTGCCCTGTTAGATTTCTGAGCCTGGCCGATCAGTAGTGGAAAATATGAGCCAATTTCCCTATACTATCGAAACCAGATTTCAAAGAACAGATTTAATGAGGCCTGAAAATTCATGGGCCTCTGATGAAAAGGTTGTCGCGCTCAATGTCTCAAATCTGCTGCAAAAGACAGAGATACAGGGATGTTCTTCACAGCAAAAGCTTGACGTAACCTAACTGTGGGAACATCTTAAAGCTCCCATGAAAGCTTCTTTATAAAGTTGCTTGGCAGCAACTGTAATTCATTTGCTTTTTATAACTAGTTGAATTTTGATTAGTATTACCTTGCTGTTCAAAAACAAGTTAGATGTTATAAAAAGCAAAGCAAGTCTTACCTGGAATACTCTGTCTCCTCACAGACAGTGCTCCATCAGGTGCCTTTGCCTGGTTTGCAGATTTTGTGTAAGGACTCTCATCTAAACAGAAACAAGCAACACTTCCAGTTACTGTTAAATATAATGTTAAAAACAACATAATTTTTACCCAAATACTCTGTGAACTGGCAATGCAGATCACAAGAGCTGCTGTGAGGTAGACGAGGATGGGTATTTCTTAATGCTGACTCAGTGGTCAATGTCTTATTTAGACTCCATGACAAAGACTTTGAATAGGAAAGCTGAAAAGGATGTGCGAAAGCTTGAATTGGAGATAAGATATATTGATGATTGGCCTGATATACACAGGCCTTTTCAGTTATAACATAGTGATAGAAATTTCCCTTTTCTCATGTTAAGAAGTTTCACGTGCCAAAGAGTTGAGAGAGAGAGGTACTATCCCTCTTCAGGAGTGAAAGGCTTCCAGAAGCTTTTGAATATTCTATCTGTAAAGATGCACTTCTTCTCTTTTGGGATCTGTCAGTGGTGGTTCCTTCTCTGTTGTAATGATTGATTGGGGAAAATATCAGAAAGCTGTTGCCAAATAGGCCAGGCACATTTGTGCCTGAACAACAGCACTGTAATTGCCTGTGTCTAAATAGGAAGCTATGAGGAACTACTGATCAACATCAGTGTATAAAAAATTCCAAAAATGGTGGAATGAGCAGATGAGTCATCAATTAGAGACAGCAGTAGGCAGCGAGTCACTTCTTCATCCCTCTTAAGAGTAGAACGACCATAGGGAAAAAAAATTAACTATATCGTAGCTTTAAAAAGGACAAGATCTAAGTGCAAGAAAGAAATGTGAATAAAAGAGAAGAAATAATATTATGCACTTTATTATTTCAATCAAAATAAAGGAATGAGAAGACATTAGCCTTCTGTCTTGCTTTCCCTTTAACAGAGTGCTCAAAGTCTTTAAAGTGTTATCAAATCCTTCCGTTTGCATATTTTCCTTCAGCTTGCAAAGGACTGATGTGTTCACAGCACGTGCAAAAATACGTGCTTAAATACAGACCAATGAGCAGAGGAATCAAAGACTATATTATCTAATACGGCATCCTCAGATTAAGTAGAACCATATAAACTTTTTCTGGAGAACCAGTTTTTCTTTTCGGCTGACACTCTTGACACTACAATCCTTCTTTACCAATTGCACTCTTCACATCTTGCAAGGTCTCAAACTCCTTTAGAAACCTGCATCAAAGACAGCAGTCCATTTTTATACCAGTGAGGTAAGGGTTAGGTCAGCATAATTTCATTTAAAACCAGGTCTCAAAGAAGCAACTGGAAGAGCTGGTTAGCTTTTAAACCCAGAACTCCTGTAATGAACTCTGTTACTGTTAGGCAGCTGGAACAATAAAAAAAAGCTTAAATAAATAAATAAAAAACCAAATAAATAAATTACAAAAGGATTTCTAGCCATGAGCCTTGGAAAAATGTATCAAGTAGAGAGGAACATAGATTGATAAAATACCTCAATAGCCAATATAACTGTTCTTTCTACAGAAAAATGAACTCCCATTGCTTTAGGATACAGTGTTATGAGGGGAAAGGTAACAGGCTTGACTGTACTGCATGCTAGTACAAACTCCACAAAAATAAGGCTGCCAGCTACAGGAAACAGAGAAGCACTGGAAAAATATTAACACAGATCCAGGTACTCAGTTATAGAGAAAGGTATGTAAAGTCTTATCCTTCCATTTGAGGAAAGTGGAAAAGCTAGTATAATTGCTTATGCAGAATATACACCTCTCTCATTAAAGAAAAAAAATGACGATAAGTGAACTAAAGCTTTTGCAGGAGGTAGCATTATCTTTTTTCTTACAAAGAAGAGGCACCACTGAACTCAAACTCAAGACAAGGCTCAAGACAAAGAAACTGAGCTCATCAATAACATGTGGCTTGTAGGTCCCATCCATTATTACTTAGTTGCAGGCAGATAGTGAGACACACATTTTTCTATTAAGAAGTGGGCAAAAAACATAATACAATTTCTCAAGAACAGATTGGTAATGATGACTTCTGTGCCCTATTTGAATATATGCCCTATCTCTGAAAAATCTGTCAATTTACAGAACAAAACAGTCCAATCCTAGTCAGACCTCTTACATACAAATTATTTTCATCAGATTGGAGAGACAGGAAAAAAGGGAAGAAGAATTTTCACAGCTAGACCTTTTTCACTGAATCTTTGTCACTGAGCAAATGAATACATCAGCTCCACTCTCATGCTGAAAGATGATTTTCCCAATATTGCACTGAACTGGGAGTACCTGAGTTTATCCTGAGTTTGGAACACAGGACAAGCCTACACATTTTTCTGGTCAAAAACAACAGTGAGGGGAGGGGACCCCAAACCTGGAGCAAAAATTCTAGCGTTTTCTACATAACAACTGGCAGATATGAAAGTTAACTGAGACTGCATAGGTGAGTAAGCTAGTATTTTAATTTAAGCTTATTAACATTGCAAACTTATCAGATGCTTATATGGGTTAGGTACTGTGGGCATGCAGTTGTGTTCCCTTTCTCAATCTGTCCACAAATTTTCATAGCAAAACAAGGGGCCCAAAAAGATGCTTCATAAACTTCTGAAGCCCTGTTAATGTAAAATACACCAAACTATTACTGGGAAAGAACAATGAGCCATTGTATCATCAGTGGACTGGGAAGCTCTTCCCGGAACTGGAAGGAATTTTCTTCCAATGTCCCTTTAACAATAAAATCACACTGCAGTATAACTAGAAATCAGTGTAAAGGATTCCCAGAAGCAAAGGAAAACAAATATAGCCAACTGAAGAAAGAATGCTTATTGAGCTTTACTGAGATGTTTAATCGAGACAGGAAAGTAATATAAAGATGAGACAGATGTAGAAATAGACATCACCCTAAAGACCAAAGTAACTAAAAAGACAAGAAAACCCTGATAACCCTGAAATATCACAATGCCATTCATGCTGCCCAAAAAGAGAATCTGTTTGTACATATTAGTAAAGCTGTAAGTGTAGCCACAAGAATTTATTATCAAATTATCATTTCTCGATGCCCTCATCTGCTCTACAGTTATCAGGGAGGGCCTTAAAACATGCAAATATGTCTCACAACAGTAGTGCCTACAGGGATTTGTATGAGGGTTTTGTATTACCAGCTTCCTCTTCTACAGCAGTGATGGACTTGGAGATGAAACCCAATTAAGCAAGTTAACACAGTGTAAAAAAGGGAAGGAGCAAAAGGATATGCAGCATTCCTCCCGCAAACAGGAGATAACCCAACATCAGGCAAAGCCATGATGTATTTTAAGAAGCTACACAGACAAAGCAGAGGGAGAAAGAGGCTAAATTCAGAAGCATCAATCTCACCTGGTTACACCCCTAGTACTAACACATCAGCAGCAGGAAGCAAGCCACAGTCCATAAAGAATTCAGAGTGTCAGCCTGGAGTACAAAAATGCCTTCACCTGAACACACAGCTGCAAACCCTGCTGCTTGGAGCACCAGCTCTTGCCCACTTCTGAAGGAATCACACCACAGGTGGCCACATTCCCTACAGCGGGACTAGTTTAGCTATGCCCATAAACTCATGGAGCTGCATTTGTAACATCACTGCCTTTTTTTTTCCCCCCTTGTAATTTCCTCTGGCTAGGAAATTAGACAACACAAGGTAGACAATTTCTAGCAAATCAGTAGGTCATATAAAGGTGACTGCTATACCAGCAGATCTCTTTACTCAGTGACTACAGGAAACAAACCCTCTTATGCTGTTAACAGGAAGGGGTCATTTCCCCACCTTCCCCCCAGATTAATACATTGCATGTTTCTTACAGTTGTAAATGTGCAATAGTGAACAAGATGTACACTGTGTTAATTCACTCCTTCCTGGCAGAACACAGTGATAATATCAGAGGTGACACCTTGCAAACACCAGTAACAGTAGCTTACACATCATCCTTTCAAAACCCTGCAAACAATTCATTAAACACTACAAAGATACTGATAAAGTGGATAGGCAAGTATTCCTACTGCTTACAGCTATTACTGTAGGCATATTGCCTTTAGCTATTGCTTGAGAGGTAGATAAACAGTTTTTTGCACTTTCCTGCCTATTTTTGACCTGGTGGCATCTCTGTCCTCTAACTGAATGATTCATCCTTTGAGTAAGAGACCATGCTGTGACCCATTTATATTGTTCTGCGTTGCTCTTGCTATATGGGGCAAGCAAGAGCAAGGACCCCTCTGTCAAAGACTAAGGGGTCTATAGACTGTAAAAAACAAACAGTAATGTAACCCTATACAGATTATACACTGGACAATGTGTACAAATATATATAAAGTGCTTGGTTCTGTGTCGGCAAAATGACCATATAAAATCTTTAGATATTTACTGTATTCAGTTTAATATCCTTTGAAAGATACCAACTGGGGGCACATAACAGGGAATAAAAGAAAAGCCTAAAGATACTTCCTCAACAGCCAAGTCTAGACATTCAACATTTCAAGTGGTTTATGGCTGCTGAACCATTTCCGTGTCTCTCTTGGGGGCTGTGAAAGTTACTGACACAAGAATGTTGTTTTCAGATGTGGTAAAGCTTAAGGGCACTCCCTCCTTCAAGTCTTAAGAATGGGTCAGAGGATGCTTCCTTCACTGCTGTTGCCACATGACCATGTGGTAACTCCTGAACCCAGTAAATGTGTCCAAATCCTGTGCAACACCGGGTGGCCTCAGAAGATGACTAAGCACAGTTGTATCCTGTTGGATAAGAAGGCTTCTTCCCACCCCAATGGGAACAGCTAAGGAACAACTTGAAGGCTGCCACTTTGGTCCTCCTACATGGAGAGGAAATGTGAAGATGCTTCACTGTTGTACCTTTGGCTCCCACACAATTGCGCGTTCTCAGCTCTATGTCACCACTTGTACCTGCTTCCCTACTACAAAATCTGCATTCCTCTGAGAGCAGGAAAAATTACATGGCATCAAATTTGTAAGCAAGAAATTTCAAACACAGGGGAATTTTCCAATACTGAGGAGCTTGGAATTGATATTACATTTTTCAGCAGTAGATGGGAAAGCATTATGAGAGAGAACAGTTTCCATCTTTCGGTTTTTCATTCTCATTCTTCAACAGCTTTACTTGCATTTCATGACAAGATAAATCATTCTTCAGTCAAGGAAGAACTGAATTTATACCATTTTAGAGTAGGTCCTATGTAGGTCCTAAGCAGACTTCAGAACCTAAGCAAATCAAATCTGAGGTGTTCCTCAGATGTTCCCCACTTTGAAGAATCTCCAACTAATGTAAGTCACAAGATTCCACAAGGAAGCACATTACATCTTCAGCTGGCTAACCTCCAGCTGTCCCAGTGTATGGGAGGAGTAAGATCGACTGCGTGTTTTGTTGCTTACACCACTTGGGATAGCATGCATCTCAGACAAGTAGCAAATCACGAACCTGTCAGAGGTAGAGACTGACAACAAAACAAATTGTCATGAGGATGATTACAACTAAGAGAAGAATACCTCCAAGATTAGTTTCTTAAAAAAAAAAAGGAAAAAAAGAAAAAAAAGGCACTAGAGCCACAGTTATTACTACAGTTATTACTTCAGGCATTCATAGATCTGTAATACTCCATTTGCTGAAAATTGCTGCTCCTTAACTTTATAAAGAAGAACATTTTTCACTAAAAGCATCAGATTTTTATGAATACTGCCAGCACAGCAAAAAACACCATCGGTTCTCATACTTCCTATATCTTAAACTTATCCTGAATTTTACCTTCAAATGGCATAAAGCTCAGCATTATCTAAAAGCATATTTTTTTGCACTAGTGACAATTGGTAAATTCTGAGCTACAGCATTCTCGATTATCTCCACTGCTTGCAGCTGGAGGCTTTCACAGATAGAAATGAACACTTATCCATGGATGCCTGTGGTTTACAGAAGCTCTGAAGTTCACGAAGGCTTACAGAGACTCTTGGAATAACTTCTAGGTCCATTCCTGCGGCAACTTACTCTCTTCTAAACTCAGGCCTTTCTGTTAAAGATCTTCCATTCCATAAGAAAGCTGAAATCATTACTTCTGGAATTCAATCACTTCTGTGAGCAGCCCAGCCACTACAAAGTCATCATGACCACACTAGAAAAATGCCCCTGCATAAGCTCATCTCCTCAATTTCAGTTATTTGTTTCTGTTAAAAATGCATAAATATTTCCTCTGAACTGTTACAAGTTCTGGAAAACATGATTTTTCAGACTGATCTACAGCATTTGCTTTTAAATAATGCAAAAGTCTAGAGAAAAAAAAAATTAACATCTTGGAACATTTATGGTTACTACAATGTCACCACAGTCTGTCAGAGCATAACAGACTACAAACTGTTGAAAAAAGAGGAAAAAATTGTCTTAAGACTTTTTCACCAGATGTATAATGTACGGTTTTTGAATGTACATGCTTTATGAAAGAAAAAAATGTCAACAATTTGCTTTGCCCATATGCTAACCCTTTCAGATGTGTTATGGGAGCTCCAGCTATGAAAGAAAGCATTAATTTCTCCTACTGGTACAGAGGAATAACAATTTTTTGAGTTAATTTTAGAGCTATGGCTTCAATTCTTCCAGTGAGTCTTCATTTCTGAAATCACAATGCTGCTTTTCAAAGCAGTGCTTAGAAATATCTACAATTTCCTAAGCACTGCATGTAAAGTAGTCATTAATGAACTAGGCTCCAAGTAGGACAAATACGAATGTATTTAATCTTAATCCTTTCTTATCAAATTCTGTGCTCAGTGCTCTCCAGCAGTCTTTATTAAGAAAACATAGGGTTTCAAATGCTTCCATAAGTAACATTTGTTGGTGTGTGTGACATGGAAAAATTATGAGAAGGAACAGATAGAATAGCTCCTCCGGTAATTTTCTTTCCCCCATTTAGGAGACATGTCCTCTGGTTTTCTTAGAAATTTAATTTTAACAGTTATAGCACCAATGAATAACTGTGTTGTCTCTCTAAAGTGAAAATTTATTCAAGTTTATTATGCTTTATGTAAATTTAATTCGCTTTTTTTCAGAATTATATGGTTACTTATTACAGTAGCAGCTCACTTTTAATCTAGAAGCAAGAGAAGTAGGGTACTGTAATTCTGCATAACTGTGAATCCATTTCCTATTGATATTTACAATACCTCAGCAAGCTTGACAGGTTGAAAAATGATCTGAATATCCTTGGAGTTTGCTTGTTCAAAGTTAATTTCCAAAGCCTGTGCTTAGGCACCTGAATGGAAATGCCTGGTTTCCTAAATGGCTAAGTATGCTGATCTCTTCCCAAAGCTGTTTTGCTCATGAAAATGCAGAACTTTCCAAGATCATCTAAAACATGCAGGATCTGCAGAAAGCTCACAACACATCTTGAGAGATACTAGCATATGGTGAAATTCACTTCAGTGGATTATCTAATTTAGAAGTAATCCTATTTAAATAATACCCCAACCAGAAACTACTTCAAATCTGATAACTATGTCTTTTTGTTTATACAGCATCAAGCATTAAGCATGAATCCCATAAACCAGAACTGTCACTGAAATGTTACATAATTTCAGAATTCAAAGTAAGTTTCACTCCGTTGTCTTGAGCTTCTGTTTATTCTTTATGGAAATAATATAAGCATCACATAAATGAAATGTATGAGGCTTAACCAGAGCAGCTGAAGTAGTGGAAAATCTTGAAGAAAATGGGGATGTAAACTATTTTCTTCTCTGAGACAGTTTGGGATTGTTCTGTACCTACAACTTCTGCAGAAAAACCTTATTCTAGAGGATGGGGCAATGAATCTTTTCATTCAAAAAGCAATTCCTAAGTGATAGATATCACTAACAGGAAACATTTCCAGATATTCAAGCAATACTCTTTGTTCTGAACACCCTAGTCCATAGGAAGGTTTTACTGTCCTTTTTGCATGTGTGTTTAGGAACATCATATCCCTGTGAGGTACTGCCAGATGCTGCCATCATATGAAAGTGCCACACACAGGCTTTTTTGGGAAAAAAATGTATTGAAAGCTGTTTTCTTTACATGGCTCCTGGACAATGCCCCCAAGCTAAGCCCCGATGCTCCTGACTGCAGTGGCTGCCTACCACTGTGCCTCCTTGGGACAGAAAGCAATTGGCTTCCTGGTGGACAGCATTTCACTATATATTGACAAACATGATGTGCGGTATGATCTATTACACTTGCAGTTAAAATGCAACAAGAGAAATATATGCTGGCCATCTGAGCTGTGCATATGCTGCATGGTACCTCCACTGTACCAGCAGATCTTAACTGCAATGTTTTTGTGCATCAATTGTGCCTGTGCTTCTTGCCCAATAGCAGTGGAGGTTTCCCCTACAATCTGACTGCTTGAAACATAGGGTGCATAAGAGAGGAAGATACCTACCATCTTCTACCTGTGCAGACCACAACACAACACAGATCACAAACATCTGCCCAGGCTGCTGGCATTACAATTGGCAGGGAACTGGGGAAAGCGAGGGTGTCAACTAGAAACTTTTCTACTGCATGCCAGGGAAGGCAGAAGATAGTTGCATGTGTGCTGGGGGAAGGCAATGATAAAGATTAATAGCTGAGACAGTGAGACTGTCACTCAAGTTGTATAAAAAATAAGTAAAATATGTTAAACTGCTTAGAAAATAAGTGTTTCGTTTGCTTCAGGAAAAATAAGAATAAGCAGAGTCACAACACTATCTTCAAAGACATGAAATTAGGAATGGTAATTTTTTCAGGAGGTTAGTTATCCCGCCTTGATTCCACTGCTGTAGTAATGCTATTTGCAGTAAATTATATAATGTATTTTTCAGCCTACTTGTGTCTCTAAGTGTCTCTAGTGATGACATCTTCATTGCCTTCCTTTGGAAGCTGCTCCACAGGATGCATCAGATCTCACAGCTGGAAAATAGTTCTCTGCATCAGCCTGCAATTTTCTTTTCTTGCTTTAACTGTCATTCTATTACTCCTAATAACATTTTTCCCCTCTTCAGAAGATCTTACAAGAAGTATTTCTCACATATACTGTTCTTTCCAGAAATCACACAGATTACTGAGACTAGTGCTTTAGACTAGGATCCTACCAGTTCTTCTCACTGGGCATGACTTAGCACAAACACTGGCTGATCTTGTCGCTAAAGCACAGCGTACACACTGACTAGGGTATTCATCTGGTGGAGTATCCATTTGATTTTAAAGCAAAAATTTGCACAAGTTTAACTCAAGTGTGGACAACATTAAGAACAAAGCATATTTTTGCATCTTAATAACGTATACATTTACAGCATTATAGTTATCCTTTTAAATCCTACTAACAAGCTTTATTGGATTCATAAAATAATTTTAACCTGCCGCTCAAAGCTGCACAAACATAGTATTAGTATAATTTTATTTATATTGGCATGCCAGTGGGATTGCCCCTCTTGTTTATTATCCAATGATGCACATTAGTCCAAATTGCTATGGCTCAGGCTTAGTGAAAAACAGACCTTTCAGAATGCACTTTTTCAGTTGTCAGGCCATAAACTTGGCACCTTCCTCATGCCCCTGTGAAATACTGTCCTACTTAGAGCCCCTACCCTGGAAGAGTTTACTCTATATATCCACAGAGACTGTGCAATAATTCTGACTGAGTTTACTTGTCAGCAAAGCTTCATTGTTTCTGGAAGCTGCGACAAATTTGAACCCAGTGCAGAGTAAGAGTTTTTTTTAATAAAGTGCTGTGTGCTTTTAGGAGTGCGAACAAAGCATAGTAACAAAAGAGATGTCGAGTTGACAAAACAATATATAAATATTTGTCTTATTTAATGCTCACATAAAGCCTAGGCCACCTTCATTGCCAAAGAGCATCTATCCATGTACACAGTTCTTTATGGCAAGCCTTTTAACCTGTCAAATACTCTTTATTTGCCAGTGTCTCCCGGGTCCTATTTAATCTCAAAGCTTATTTAGGGCAAGGAGTTGACTGTCTGCAGTACTCCTCAAAATCTGTGAAATGGTAATTATTAAAATGGCTTGCCCACATCTTTGCCCACATGAAACTCAGTCCATGTCTAAAACAGCTTTTTGTAATCCCATGGAAAACACAGCAATAAAGAAACAGACACAGATGAATGTGGGGGGTACATGAAAAATTATACCCCCGTAACCTTCAAGAAGGCAGCCAAATAATTTTTCATCTTTCCATGCACCAATCTCCCAAGCCTTTTAACCAGGACTCCTCTTCTTTTAGGAATTCACAGCTGCAACTTTACAATACCTTTGACTCTGAATCTCCTAGAAACAAGGACAGCATCAACTTATTGCCTGCCACAGCTGCAGAAAGAATAAACACAGATTTAATTTTTTCATAGTGCAAAAATTCTACTTAAAACTTTTTGCCCAACACTATCATAATGGTGCGGTAATTATTAAATCTTTCTCTATTGGCAGCATTTTCACATCTATCATTATATGTCTATGTGTGCATACATGCACACGTTAATTTTAATAATGGATTTATTAGATTCATAAAATAATTTCAAAATAGACAGTAGAAAGTGACTAACAGGAAATATCACACATTAAAAATAACTTGAACCAACTTGATGCAGCTAAAAGACTTTGCAGAAACACGATGTTTAAAGTAGAAGCTCAAACCTTCCAGACTCGCCATATTCTGAAGGTCAAATAAGCCCTGGTTTTGGCCGACCAACAGCATGATGAATGCTGGGGTCCAGATCACTCTATCATGGCTAGCCTGTGCCTTGTCCAGGTTTTTAAAAATGAAAAATGGAGGGAAACCAAGCTGATTTTAAGAGCCAGACTAGAATATAGACTATTAATAAGACATGGTGTGTATGACTTCAGACCCAATCAAGTGCTAAATATATCAACATCTGCACATTATGCAGGCTATGAAATATATCTGTACTAAGCTTCTGAAAAAAGGAAAGTTAAGCCAAACAGGTCAAACCATTATTTCACAAAGACACTACCTCCTTCATTACCCGCAGTTTCTAAAATGAGAGTCTGGTGCTGAATACAGTACACATCAATGTAAACTGCGATTGAGAAGGAAGGGAGAAACATTCCTAAGTATGGAAAGAGCAAAATGCTTTCAACTACTTGCTGTAGGTTTGAAATCAAGGCAATAACAATATCTTATCATCCATATCAGGAAGCAGCCATATAACCAGCAACACCACCCCTATCAAGCAGAAGATACAACTGCAGGCATGGCTGGAATTTTACTGACCAAATCAACAAGAAAATACAGAGGACAGTACCTATATCAATAACCGGGGCACAATGTCTTACAGATGATTGCAGAAGTTTGATGTTTAAGGTATTTCAAGAAATAACTGGTATTTAAAAAAAATGCCAACTATTCGAAACCATGATTTCCATATTGCACAAAGCAAGTGCTTTGCTGCAGAGTCAAAGAGTTGAGTTGAACACACTCATTTAGACTGTAAGAATGGTAAAGCAAGCCACTGAGACTCACAAGAACTGCTGGCTAAGGAAGTGGCTTTTAACCTTGTCTGTCAAGCCCTGAAAGATCACAGATCACTCTGACATCTTTTGAAAGGTCCTTAGGACAAAAAGGTGCCTTTACTACAATCTAGTTATCAAGGTGTGCAACATCACTGAGTATGTAAACAAAGAAAAATAAAGCCCTTAAGTCCAACAGGCCCCATCATCTGCCCTGACAGCTTGAAAAAAAGACAAGTCTCTGCCCTCTGGAGCCAACACATTCTGCCTTCCAGCTCTTACAAAGGCTCAAAGATATACATTGGTTTTGGCTGGCTAGAAATGTAAACTCTTCTGAAAACATTTCCTAACAGGACTTAGGACAATTGTTCACTGCAGAACAAGTACTGTTAAGACCTCTGATGGAAAGTGCCAGTTAAATATGCTCTCAGTTTGCCTGGTGCACTTCTTGAGAAGAGAGCATGAGGAACAGGTGCAGTCCTCTGGAGGAAGGGCACCTTGCTTCTATGGGAATGCATGAGCACATAAGGAGATGGAAGCAGCAGCAGGGCAGGGTGTAGAGGATAGAAGAGTGCAGAAAGTGCAGGCTGATAAGAATCAGTGGTGAACATACCGTATGAGCACTGAGTAGGAAGAACTGGGGATCCAAGAAGCTCTTGTAGAGTTTGCAATAATCCAAAAATCTTGCATGGAAGGAGAAGATGACTGCTCACTCTAAGTTAGAGGTCTTGGCAAATTAACTTTAAAAATAACCTGGATTCTCATCAATCACTTTGAAAAACAAATACCTTAAAGCCCATTTAAAGAGGTCTATCAGCAGAAAAAAACTGCCTTTCACTATGCATAATACAGGACTCATTTAAATCATTCTTGTTACAAAACATCTTGCTAACACTCCCCACTTGTCTGCAATACTCCACAAAAATTCCATTACTATTCCTGTCTTCTTGCCTTAAGAAAATAAATTCATTGTCTGCGAGGTTTATGAGTGTTCAAAGTTGCCAGTCACCTACCATTTCCATGCAAAGCACAAACTGAAGCAGACTTGTCCTTGAGGGAGCTGTAGGGCAGCAGAGCTGGTGGTATTGACTCTAGGCTTTCTGAACCCATTCTGTCTCACAGGTTATCATAAAAATGTTGTTCTCTCTGTCAAAAGTGGCTTCCACTGAACAGCTCTGGGAAAGTAGTTCCCATGCTTCATATTCTTTGTAAGGTCAGACTAGATGCAAGGGATGCTAAACAACAGAGCTGCACTTTTGCATGTTCCACAGCAGCATTCCTTTTGCCTGCTTCTTTGAGTCCATACTTCTTCCCTTTATAGGGTCAATTCACTTTAAGGACATATACAGACTAGAAAAATAAAAAAAGGAGATGAGATCTGACATAGAACACAAGAGAAAATAAATACATGAAATGCATAGGATGCTGTGTAAGGAAGAGTAAGGATGCTTCAGGTAAGGAAGAGGAGAGAAGAGCAAAACAAAACCATATAAGGTTACAGAGGAAGAAGAAAGGAAGTAGCAGTATGGGAGGGATGAATGGAAAGAGATGAATCCCACTTCTCAACATCTCGATATCCTCCCAAGCTCCAACTAACCAGTTATATTTCCTTTGCTAATTACACAGCTCAACTAAAGCAGCCTGATTGGACATCACACAGAAGATAAAAGTCCTGAGCTTTGAGTTACTACTCGTAATAGGAAAAGGCCAATGTAGAAAGCACTGGAGAAGATGATTTGGCAAGAGACACCAAGACACCAGTATCATGGCACGAACTAGTATAGTAATTTGTTGCTTCCCTTCTCAAACTGTCTCCCCTCCTGGGGGCTAAGACTCCTCGCTGTGAGATGCCAATGAACAAAGGAGCTAGCGAGAGCTGTATTTATTTTCTGTCACCATTACCATCTTAAAGAATCTGAGTGGGAACTTTAAAATAAGGTATGAAGTTCAGGAAACAAAACTCCTAGTTACTTTTGCAGCCATGCAGAAATTTTTTGTTCAGATACTTTCATTAATATTCTGCTTAGCAGAGAAGCACAGATAACAATGACAGTGCTACTGCTGGCGTTATATGGATGAAATAAAAATATAAAAGTGTCAATGACAACATAAAGACAAAACAAAGTGAACATAAAGTCCCAGCACAGAAATTATTTCTTTAGCCACCACTATTTTGTACATTTTTTCCTCTCTGGCATGATTTTTTCAGGGACTGGATTAACCTCAGGATTGGTCCCATTGCTTCCAGTATAAAATAAACATCCATTGAGATTTGCATGCAAAAACTTAATTAAAAGTTGAATAAAATGACAACAGAGATCAAAGAATGTCTATTCCCCAAGTTCATGTCAAGATCCATATATATGTAATGTTTCACACAAACAATATTGGTTATTTCAAGATGTTCTTTTCAATAAAGATTATGATGAAGAATAAAATGTTCCCACTATCCTTTCCTAATAGATTTGTTCAAATTAAATCAGGAGTTAAAATAAGGAAGTTAAACACAAAATAATTACTCTGTTCATTGACATTGCCAGGATATCTTCATTTCAGTCAGATTGGCTACTACACCAACAGTAAAAGCAATAATTTTCCTTAAGCCCTTCCTCTGAAAAAGTATGTCAATTTAAGGGATCATTTGTGCCTAATAAAGCCCAATGAAAAGGCAGTGGGATTTTAAAGTTAGCAGAATTCAAACGTGGCCCGGGTGCTCTCCTGATTTGGGATGCTTCCATGAAGTGGGATTACCTGCCCTGGTTTTGCAGATATTCTGGCACATGAAGGGCTTTTTGCTCTCCAAGTGCATTGTGAAAGTCAAGACATGCACTCACCATTCATACTTTTTTCTGTGAGACGATATTGTATTATATTTTATAATGTAAAGAATAGTATGCAAAAAATCCTCACAAATCATACCCTGTCATTTCTAAACATATTTCTAAAATGGGGCACTTAATATCACATTCCTAAACACAGCTATGAAAAACAGGCTACTACAGTAGCAGCTTTCCAGTGAATACCCTTGCAAACTGTGGTGAGCATGGCTGTCTTCAATTCTAATACACAATTTCTATATTAGAACCAAAAACTGGATACTGGAAATATGAAAGAATGGATATAATCATGATTTTAGTATTTTTAAAAAAATACTGTAACATTTATTCTCACAAAGCTCATAAAAATAAATGCTTCCAACATAGTGATTTACAATACAAAACAATACCAATTTTAGAATAACAACACTTTGATATAAAAAGGCCATGAAAGATTGTCCAGCATTTTGTTATAAACATACAAATTATTTTGAAATTGCCATATGTGTGGGCTACCACCCCTTTCTTCAAAGATTTTTTGGGTGCTCATAGACACTTTAAAATAGACAGAAGTTTATTAGAGGGCACCAAAGTCCTGAAAGAGAAGAGGCTGCAATCTGTTCATGTGTACAGACACTGAGCTACAAATGTCAACATAGTAGTGGCTTTCCATTTACAAACATCCAACTTTATTCCCTTAATTTCACATCTATTCCTGAAATTAGTCTAACATTATAAGACTTCCTAACCATTTATGCATTCTTTGCAACTAAACTCCAGTCTTACACAAATTTTAGTCTTTTCTAGTGTATTATGGAAAACAATGAATTTGCAAGCAGATAAACAATAAGGGTAGTGAACATTTGCAAAGGTATTTTTGATTTGACTGATGGAGTCCTTTTATGAAAATCTGACTAAATGAATAGAGAAAATCTATCATGGATTATAATTATCATTACAGCTCTCCCAGACAATCTTAGTAAATCATCATTTCTTCATGTTGACATTTTAGCTTGCCAAAAAAACCCTCAACTCTGGTAGTTTGCTAGCTTCCCATAAAACTTATAATATCCCCAGCACACTGCAATTTTTATTTTCCCTGCCAATTCAAGCCAGTTCACTGAAAATCCTCAGGATGTCCCATAGAGGATAACACTTTACACCTAACAGTGACAGTGGCAAAGATCAAGGATGGAGAAGGAAATGTTAATTTAGCTGATGGGTTCAGCAGGCAGATACTTGGCAGATGTGACACAGTACACATATTTGTTCTCCTATTTTCACCACCTCCAGCCTTTTATCGATCACTTTAGGCCAATCATCCAAACCCATGAAGTACCATGGAGTAAGGCACAGCAGTCAACTCATCCAAAAGATAGGATGATTAGCACTTAGAATGCAACTCTGTGAACCTCTATCATTATTTTAATGGCACTTTATGTGCTAATTTTAAATACAACAGCTGTTTCTCTCAAGTTCTAGCTACAGGATTTTGCTAAAGATCACCTTTAACATTACAATCTAAATTCAGTGAAATCATACATAAACAGAAAGCACTCGTATTAGCAACTCAGTGAACAATAAGATTTGTGGGTCAGGGGATTCAGCTTTTTTAAAACATTCTATACAGACTGGCTAAAATCAGGAAATAAATTGTGGTACTGACACTGGCATAAAAGCCAGATAAACATGAAACCAAAGCATGTAAATAACAAAAACAGCTATAGAGCTATGCTCACAGTTCAAATCCACATTTTTCCCTAGGAAAGGACTATATAGTTAATTCCAGTTATGAGACACTGCACTTAAAATGAAGCAATAAAGACCCTGTGTAAAATATATTTTCATTTTAGCTGACCTCCAAAATGCCCCCAAAATAGAGTATCATCTGACCTGTTACTAAAGTTTCACAAAACAACAATTATTCTATTCTTCCTTCAGCACCATTGTGCAAGGAAAATAAAGTAAGTTCTGTCAAATTTAATTTAAATTTGAGATTGCCTACTTTTTATCAAGTAATTTGAGTTTGTCAAGAACTTATCAAGGGAAAGCTATCCTGGAGAAATTAAATCTTAAGGGGAGATCTTTACACAGTGCACCCTATGATCATTTCCTGCTCTTGCAGGAAAATGCTCAGCTAATCTAGGTTCAATTCACCATGGCCAGCACTGGCCTGGCTCCACTTGTCACAGAGCATTTCCCTGCTGTCAAACATGGCTGCTAGGAAGAGTCAGCAAGAAGAAGAAATGGTCCTGCAGGCAATTACATCTATCCTTCTAGAAGGGCTTCAAACAGGAGAGAGATTTTGACTGAGCCTATGCAGGACAAAGCACAGCTATGTAGTGACCCATGTTTCATCTGGACTGCTGCATTTGATGTTAAATGGAGATTATGGAGTTTTTTTAATGTATGCAGCCACATAAACCCATGCAAGAGATATGGGGTTATGATTTGTTGGGACTAGAATTGTAACTGCCACCCAGAAGCATTGTTTTTCCACCATAGCAGGTACCATCACCCTCCTCAGACCCAGAGCAGGCATATTTTCTATTGCAGCTATCTGAAACATTCACTAAAACTGGCAGAAATTTTCAAGGTTGCAGCAGCAAGTTGACAATCTGAAACGAGATGATTTATGCTGCTAAAATATTTTAAGGAGAAAAAAATGGTATGCTAATGTTATCAGGGACAACTCTGACTTCCCCTGGTCTCCTCGAATATCCTCCTCATTAGCCTTCCTTCATCTTTGGTGTCTAGCTACCACCTCTCCCTAGGAACGAGCGCAAGAAGGAGGGAGGGAAACTGTCCCTGTTCCCTGGGCTGGCTTTCAAATGCTGCTCCCCAGTTAACCACGCTGACCACTATTCACACTAGAACAGCAAAGTCATAAAATTAAATTTTAATAACTGCTGTAAAGTTCATCAAACTATTGCCACTGCTGGTCCTGTACAGTGCCCTTTGTGCTGTTGAAAAATTTGTACACTGATATTGCCTAGAACTAATGCTTCTTTATTTTCAAGTATGAATGATAAATGTTCAAAAGGTATGTGGATGTCGCACTTGGGGATATGGCTTAGTGATGAACAGCGTGGTGGTGGCCTAAGGGTTGGACTCAATAATCTTCCCACTTCCTCTCATCCCTTCTCCTGCACAGCAGTCTACACAACTTAAAACTTAACCCCCCACTCCAAAGCATTGTAACTAAAGATTTAATTTTTTCATGAGCTGGAAGGTTTCAAACTGCAGACACAAGTCATCGCCTCAGTCTCCCAGCACGGGGCCTGGGCATGTCCAACTTCATCCCTCAGCAGGAAGGTGGCCACTCTGTAGACTTACTCCTCAGCCTGACAGGAGGATCATCTGCGTGAACCTCTCCCAAGACTGCACAGATCCTTCAGCCTCAGGGAGCACCAGATCTTCATAAGTAAAGCAAGGAAAGCCTAATACAGAATACAGCAGGCAAAGAGTGGTATAAAGGGAGTATCTTTTTCTATTTAATGAAAACAAATGAATTAATTCCAATTGCATTCTCTGAAGGAAAAAGTGACTGAACAAAAGGAAATAGCCTCGAGCTGCACCAGGGGAGGTTTACATTAGATATTAGGAAGAAGTTTCTTCAAAGAAAGGACTGTCAAGCATTGGAACACGCTTCCCAGGGAAGTGGTTGAATCACCATCACTGGAGGTATTTAAAAGACATGTAGATGTGGCACTTAGGGTTCACATTTGGAGTCAAGGATCTCAGAGGTCCTCTCCAACATAAATGGCTCTGTGATTCTGAAGTTACTGTTTCTGAGTGCATGGAAGTTGCCAGAGCTAATGTTAACTCGGTTCCAAGAGGAAAGAGCACAATTGTGACAAGCTATGGCTTGTTTTGCAGTGAGCTGGACAGCTCCATACCCTGCAGTGCGTGCTGTGCTCCCCACACTGTATTTGGGCCCTTGCAAGCTCAGAGCATGCTGAGCCCTGGCGCTGTCTCTCGGGATTACTGCACAGTCAGTGGCACTTACAGGCAGCAACTTCCACTTCTTTGGTCCCCCATTCCCCTATTTCTTTTATAGCAGTGTATCTATTCAGGTTTCCCTCAGCTCTGCCAGCCAAGGGCTGTGTCTCTGCCATTCCTGCCCATGGCTCCCCTGCTCAGCCATGCTGCCTAAAGCAGGACAGCACACAGAATGGGCTCAATGGCACACCTCCCCCACCACATCACCCCAGTTTTCCTGAAATGCGAAATTATCATGGAAATGCATTACTTGATTGAGAGGAAAGCCTAGCAGACATATAATTTTTTTTTTTGGGTGCGTGGGGGTCCTCTCTAAGAGAGTAGACAAATCTCTCAAAGGCAACAGTGCAGCCACAGAATTTGTAAGGATCAGAGAAATTCAATAAAAACTGCCTGCAGTTGGGAATCACTATCCACTCACAAGCCATGCAGCCCTCCATATGAGTGCTCATCCCTGTCATGCAAAACACTGTGCTACAGAAGCAAAGGTGTTTTGTGCAAACCAAATCTCGAGAAGGGACAGCTAAGCTCTAGCCTGCCTGTTCTGTGTGCAGAATTTACAAAATGCATCAGTCAGCCATTTTGAGCACAGATTTGTGCCTAGGATGAAATCATTGAAGCTGTTGAAGTCCACAGGGCAATGGGCAAAGAGTGGGAGCCTGCACCTGGTTGCTTTTCTGCACCACCACTCCCACAGGATGCTGCAGGCATGCCTGGAGAGGTCGAGGCTGTAGTATCTCTGGTGTGATGAGATATGTCACTTCTCATAGAAGCCCAGCAGTTTTTCATCCCCTGCTTAGACAAATGTCTGGCATCTGGATAAAAGCCAGCTGGTGTGGGTCCAACTCGGATAAACTGGAACTGCCGGCCAGCACAGGGATGCACTGGGATGAATATCCAGATGCAACATCTGTTCCCTATTGCACATCCTCCCAAATCGCCATTGATTGTCAAACTTTATGTTTCCCATTGTTCCAAGATTAACCCAGCAAACAGATGTGTTAGCAACCCTCAGTGGCAGAAGGGTTTGGCTGTATGGAATGCTGCTCATCTTCCTAAGGAAAAAGGCTGACAACGCAGATGCCCTCCAACTCAGCAGAAGGGGGAGTCAACCTTTCAAGAAATAGGTCAATTGGGAAGATAAAACTAATACCAAAAAGGAGAATGGCTAGAATAGTGAATAGTCATCTAGCACAAAAAAAAATAAAAAAAATCAAGATTTGGGAAACTAATTTATTTGAAATTCCTAAAGAAAGGAAGAGAAGACAATTCTGCCTGCATCAGAACTAGAAACCTGCATGCTAGACAGGAGATGTCAGAACAATTAACATACAGGGGAAAATTTAGCTGATAATAATAAAAATATTGGGGTAAGAAGTAAATAGATTAGATTTTAGTAATTAAATTAGTAATGAGATAGTTAAAATGCATAATGAAGATTTTTGTTGAAAAAGGAGCATGAATGAAAACAGAAGAGTGGATGATCCACCACGGAAAAATGCTGTTCCTAGTTTATGACTCACTGGTATTTCATTGATATAGGAGAATACAGTAGATGGTGATGCACAGAAACCATAAACTATCAGCTATAGAGAACTACTATAAGAGTTAAAAGGATTCAAGAAAGTCAGTATTTGGCAAAATTAAAAACCAACAAAATCTCAATGCAGTTTTTTTAGGAAAAAGAATCACAATTGCCACCTGTCTCACTAAGTATAATGCAAAAAAAAAAAAAAGCAGTGAATACAACATTTCTGTTCTATAATTGAAAAAATATGGATGACATGAAATATCATGACAATAACAGTGTATTTCTAATTCAACAGTAACTGAGAATGATGTTAAAGCAAGATAAACAGTTCAGCATTAGCAGACCTACAAGACTTTGATTCAACAGCTAAGCCAAAAAACCCTCTCGATCATTAACACTGATTTTCAGTAACATTTTTATAATAATGTCCATTTTTCATTACTAAACTTTTTTTTAAAAAATAAGATCAATATTTATCTACAGGCTGCTCAAATTTAAATAGGATTAATTCCTTAACTTATGGAAATCAGAGGCTTGTCATACAAGTCATACTATAGGATCACTGCAGACACTTTTTAAGTATTTGACTGGTATGTTGAAGATAATCAGAGTAAACAGTGATAAACAGGAAGATTAACTGGAATCAGGCAGCTTGTTCTGGAGATACACACTGTGCATGACCCATAAAAAGAAATTAAAGGATCCACAGAGGTAACCGTCACTGTTGAACGGCCCTGCTGTCAAAGCCAGCAACACATGACAGTGCCACGCAGGAATTGCCCAAGGCCCCAGAACAGATGCTGAATCGCTGAGAAAGTCACTGAGGGTGAAGCAGGAGCCCTGATGCACTGACCAACAGGGCAGCTGCACCATGGAGTGGCAGGGAGTGGCATGGAGATGCTTCCAGCCCCTGCTGAGAGACAGACAGGCAGCAATGGGAGATAGTCAGAAGGAGGAGATGGCCCTTGCTGTGCCACTGAGGGTGCAGTATTTTGGCTGGGTTGCCTCTGGCAGTGCTGATCAGCTGCAAGTCATTTGAGAGCACCATGAAGCACCACCCTGACTTGGAGTCACCAGGACTGCAGCTATCCTTGGCAAGGTTGGAGATAATGACCCTGCCATAGCCGTGGTCCTGAGCCCAGCCTAAAGGAGCAGGAGAGACTCTGGTGTCTCTTTCTTAAACCCAGCCTAGCACCAAACAGACACCACCAGCAGCAGCACTTATACTCTCAGACTGGCCAGAGAGGGGCCACTCTCCTACATGAGACAAGCAGATAAGCTGCATATAAATTATGAGATTTGGCCAAAACAAAGTTGGGGAGTTATCATGGGTTTTACCATAACCTGCATGAAAGAAATAGGTACCTTGGTTTGCAAAAGCATGGACTGCAGGTCAGACTGGAACACCCAAATTAGATTGGATATTAGGAAAACCTTCTTCACAAAAAGGGTTGTAAAGCATTGGTGCAGGCTGCCCAGGGAAGCAGTTGAGTCACTATGCCTGGGTATTTAAAAGACATGTAGATGTAGCACTTTGGGACATGTTTTAGGGGTGCACTTGGCAATGCTGGCTTAACAGTTGGACTCAGTAATACTAAAGGTCTTTTCCAACCTAGATTCTATGATTAGTGTAAAGACACTAATCAGTAATAGGTGCAAAGAGTACCACAGATGAAATACTACAAAGCCCTTTTCCGCCCTCCTGCTCACCGTCCCCCTAAAACATGTATACAATTCCAAATTAATTGTTGGAGAAATCCCATCCTCAAGCAGTTCACATTTAAGGACAGGACCTTTACAAACATAAGTCATTCCTGCACTGTCCTGGAAAGCAGATGTGTGAAAGAGAAACCAATGCTGTGTTTTGCTATCTATGCCATCCTTACCTCTGTATAAGCAGACACAGGGCTACCACCAGCCTGCTGTGGGACATGACTGAGTGTGTGCATAATCCTCAGGCAATACATAAATGAATTGCCAGTGTCTTTCTTTAAGAACCAGCAAACAAGATAGGGAGAGCCATAACCACAGTCAAAACCCAAGAACAAAGGAAAGAGAGAGGCTGGAATAAGCAGGTTTCACCTCTGAAAACACATGGGAAGGGGTCCATAAAAAGCCACTGCTATGAACAGCCAGTTCCTTGGGGAGGAGGGACAAACCATGGTTGTAGTCATTGGCAAACTGAGGTAAACGCTTTCTTGTACCTTGGGAAACACAGAGCTATTCGTTTCCCTCAGCCTGCCTTAAACATAGAAAGAGGTGGATGTCTCCTCCTGCAGCCTTCAGGAAAATGCCAGGCAATGCAGCAGCTCTATCTTCTCCTGTGCTTGGAAATGATTAACAGTTTATATGAAGAGGGTTGCACAACCCACTGTGTGAGCTGGAGTATGTTTATCTTCTACTATGAAATTAAACAACTGCTGATACCACCGCTCTTGCAGAGGCCACTGCACAACAATTCCATGTTTTTTCTCCTCAGTCTCTCAGGTATTTCAATTTCTAGCAGAATTAAGTTGCCCGAAGTTGCCCAACTCCAGGCACATACAACAAAGATACATGGAAAAGACATGTACGAAACCCTCTGTGCATTAAAGGCTGATGCACAACTATTTCAGTTCCAGGAAATTTATTTCTGCAGGTGCCTGTAGTAACAGCAGAAAGTATTTACCATACTTTTTTAACCCTTAACTGCAAAAAATAAACAATCCATGTCACATCCCAAGGATTCACTACCTTCTTGTCATACCTTGAAATCAATAATGAAGACCTGAAGTTTGAAACGTGGGGTTTGCATCCTGGGACATGAAGTAGCAGATGAAAAGCGCAAACCGGCAAGAACACAAATAGCATTGCCCACAAAGTGACTCACCAACATTCCCCAAACACACACAGCTGGTATGCTATGTGCAGATACACAACTGATACACAATAACACTTTGTTTTTTAAATGAAAGATTTTCACGTGTTCTCAGTTGCAGAATACTCAACTTGACAAGCACATGCAAGTACAAAAGACTATGTGAGATAACAAAAACCAGAACAGACAAGAAAATATATCTGAAATGTACCCAATAATAGTTTCATTTGCCTGTTCCCCAGGGAGATCTGAATCATTTTCTGTGCAGAGGCTGCTAAACAGATTGGGAACTTAATACAGCCTGGTTAGAAGTATTCCACATGAGCTGCATAGGTACACAACAGCCTCTACTTACCAGAAGAGAAATTGCATCCACCTAATCAAACAGCTGGAATAAAACCTGGCAGTTTCAGCAGGAACAGTGATGAAATTAAGCAAGGCAAGCCATCCCTGCCTTAGGCACAGAACCTTCGAGGACCCCCACGCAAGTCAGGCAAGCTCCAACGGGGCCAGAGAAGAAGGTACCCATTTCAGCATCTCTGCATCTAAAACCCACTCAAAAATATAATGAAGTTACACTCACAGGCCATTGCATGGACCTATATAAACAAACAGTTCCTCTTCTTTCACAGGCTCTCTGATCAGAAGGGATACAATGGAAACACATGTTCAATACAATCATTTTATCCTTCACAATTACTACTCAACTGAATGAGCACAAACTGATCTGCAGCACATCAGAGCAATTACTCTGGCTTTCATTCTAGAGGGGTGTCATCAATTCTCATCTTCCACAAGACTGTAGAGACCAGGACACCTCTCTGAACCCCACAAGTGCAGTCATCATGACTCAGTGCCTGTGATGCAGCAGAAAAAGGGATTGAGTACACCATCACATAAGACTGAGTCTGCACCTTCTGAAAATATAAGACTTTGACAGGGACCACCAATTCTTGGCTTGCAACTCCCTCCAGGAAAGTGGAGGAAGCAATAAATCTTCTCTCATGTGTGACTTTTATAGAACATGTTTGTAAAGCTGCTAACGTAAACCAGCTGTTTCATAAACTGTGATATTGCCATAATGTATTTTGATGCAATTGTCTAGTTTAGGTGGAGATACTGTACATATTCTGAAACATAAATTACACCCATTTTGCTGGAAACTTTCAAATGATTTTTCGTATAAACTCCAGATTAGAGCTGGGCTGATGACAGATTTGGACACTTTAAGTAAACAAGAGAAGTTTTAAAAGGGGGAAGAGTTTGAATTTAAAGAAAACAGACAATGTTGCAAAATAACACAATAATAATGCAAATGATAAATCTTTCTAGGTCAACCTGAAGTATTATTTTCAATCCAAAATTAAATGCTTCCTTTTATTTTCAAATTATTTAATCCTTAAAATCATGCTTTCTTTAAGGAAAAAAAATACAGTAAAAAGTTCCAAAATATTTTGAAAGGAAAGAGGACGGATCTAATTTTGAAAGTGCTGAAATAAGACACTGCAGCATCTGGGGAAATCATCTTTCCTTTTCAGTCAAAACTACTGGCAATAATCATCCTTGAAAATGCACATACTTCTGATCCCTATCTAACTCTGTTTCTCAGCAAATTTATGACTTGTCAAAAAACCCAAACATTTTTCCCAGCTTTATATATGAAGACGGAGGTAATTATCACTTTCTCAGCCTACATAAGAGAGAATGTGTTGCTAATCAAGCCAGTGGGAATTACAAGAGATACAAAGCAGTTTGCACAACTCTCACAATCATTTCAGTCAATTGTAAATTATATTAGAACATCACTTTCATTAGTAGCAATGGAAACGCTCTCCAAAACTAAATGGAACAAAAAATCACATATGACATGTGAACTCTCAGAGAAAAAGGAACAAACCACCTTTTTTTTCACTAAAAGACCAAAGGGCTATATCCTGCAGTCTGACAGCACAATGTCTTCACTGATGCTAACAAGGTGATTTGGCAGGGTGAATGGTGGTTTAGCTTTGCCATTTTATGTCTGTTTTCAAGCAATCCGACCTCGTCCATTCAAATGCCACAGCTGGCGAAGTTGGTATTTTCCAACATCTGTAGTTATACCCAGATGGCTAATTTGAAATGACTGTTACTAATACAGGCACCAGAAGCACTGCTTTCTATAAATGCTGAGTATCAGTAATGCCCAATAAAATGAGCTACAAACACTTAATGCTGTGTAAAATAGGTTGATTAATAAGAGAGTATTTTATACCCAACAAGGACATTGGTTAACTCTGAAAGGTGCAAAAAGTTCCTTAGAAACATAATTTCACTTCTGTCAATTCATGATCACCATAACTGAAAACTATAGCTTAACTGAGAGAAAATACACTATATTGAAATAATACATTTATAAAGTATACAATATTTCTTCTTCTTTTCACTGGGTTTGAGCTTATTACAGTATTTTGATGTTATCCTCATTAGGCATTAGTCATGTTTGGAAATATACACATGGTAGGTGGTTCTGCATTAATAATGGAAAGCTCAGTTACATACATTTACATACAGGATTTTGGGACTCCTATGTTGACCCAGGTACAGTGGGAAAAAGTATCCTGCTGCTGCTGTTCAGATAATGCTTAGATTGTCCTAATGGTCTTTGCCTGTTCCGTCTGTTTGTGGATACTAAGAGGTCAAGGAGCAATTTTGCAACCCAGGAATGCATGCATTGTACTGGGGTACATGACTTAATACTACCTTTTTTTTTTTTTTTAAATTGATGCAGAATTCTCTTGATATTATTGCCCATTAATGAAATATATCATAGTCAAAATTATAGCTGTCTAATCATAACTAAACTGTCCAACACTTAAAAGAACAAGGAAGTTCAAAAAGCTTCTAGAAAACTAAGTTCCCTTTCCCACTGAAATATCTCACAATCTACCAGAATCATAAAACTACATAGATAATATTTCAAAAAAAGCTACTTGAAGAATTTAGTAATTCAGCATTGTACTTACATATACCAAGACAATGAGATTTAACCAAGCCTATATAGTTTTGTGTACTTAAATGCTATCCTGAGTTGGAGTAGGTGGTCTCAATTCAGTATTTAAATATTAACTGTAATGTATTACAACAAAAATCTTGCCAAAAAGAAATGCTATGCTTCACTATGCAAATATATATAGTCAGGAATGCCTTAAATCGTCAAGGATACAACTTCCATTACACCTTATCCCAGACAGCTGAATGTTGGCAGATAAATTTCCACACAACATTTAAGATGAAGAAAAACAACAGCAAAATTCAAACTTTTGAGAGATATAGTTTGCATCTGCCACATTCTATAAAGACAAATGCCAGTAGAAACCACATTTGGTTTTTATTATACCTCAAAACATGAAATATCAGCAATGCGATTCAAAACAGCTTGAAGAATAGATTCAATGTTGATGTTGGGTACCTACACGGATACTTCATAATGGCTTTTACGTCTCCAGATTCCCTTAATGTGACCCTAAAAAATCCTTGCTCAGCTCCGTCAGCCTCTGAAAGCATGACACTCTCCACAGAGTGAGCAAATTACAATTTCCATGTCAAGTGAGCTCCCATAATGCCTGAAATTATAGTTTCCGCATCTTCTTCTTCACAGGATAATGCAGCTGGAAGCATTCGATCATCACTCAGAAATTTCAGACAACCTCTGCCTAAATAAGTCCATCACATCCTCGAGTTTACTCTGAGATTTATTTTTTTTTCCTGCCTGGAAATTTAATTAAATCAGTCCTTAATGGATTTTAAGAAGAACAATTGTTACTGCTTGGACAAACTGCACACTAGAGGATATGTGACCCACTGTTCGGGTAGCATTGCAGAAGAAGGACACACATTTGATTTTACCTGCAGTCTCTTCCTCATGTGGAACAGTGAAATGCTCCCAAAAGGAGAAGTCAAGAAGACCCTTCCCTAGGAAGACAAGTTTCTGTAAGCTGCAAAGGTACAATTTCTCTTCTGCTTTCTCTCATCTTTGTCCAAAACTTTGTCAGTAGAAATTCCACCACTGTGTACCATGACAAGAGTAAATACCATTGCAACCATTGCAGTGGTGTGACTCAGGGACTTCTTTTGTGACATGCAGGTGGAAGATGGGGGCTTGAATCCTCTACGATTAGAGTGGAACCTAAGTCCTCTCATACTGACAAAATGGACTACGAGGAGCACACAGATTTTCAAAGGAAAGTGTGACTTATCCCATTCCCTGTCCCACTTACATTTGTTAACAAAAGGTATGTATGGTCATGCACCTTCAGAAGAGGAATGCACAGTGTGGAGCTGGGGTGGAAAACACCATATTTCTGCAGAACCAAGAGAACCCCAACTCACCACACTTTCAATGTTACCAACTGGCTAATTCAAACCTAATGCAAGTGGTGTGCCAGCAACACACGAGCTCTTGCTGAGTTCTTTGTCCACCTGAGATCTCACCTTGCACCAGTCAATTCTCCTTGTACACTAAGCAGGGAACATGGGCATCTAACATGAAGTCTGTGTTTGAGTTTGGGTCAAGCATACTAGAGAAGCACCTACTTTCTCAGCATCAAAGTGCAGATCTAGTCCAAAATGGCAAAACTAACATTTTCAAAACTAATGTGGGTACTTACACCTTCAGATCTCAGTGAAAAACCCTGTTAGATTTCACCTGCCAGCTTTTCCATACTTCTTGTTAAAAGAAGTATTTATTGGTTTTTTCCCCAGCATTTATCATACTTGAGTAGCTCCTTCAGATAAAGACTTTTTAAAGAACCTGAACTTTTTCTGTTCAGAAATTTTAGATGTAGAACTGCTAAAACAATAGTAGCTACATTTCTAACTCTTACACATGCTATGGATTTCTAATATTACATTTATTAGTCAGAATTATTTTATATGCAGGCGAAAGGTATTTCAAGTTATTCCCTCAAGTAAATACTTATTTTCAGAACTGGTAAATACCTAAAGGCTGCTAAAATTAATTTATTAATTAAATATACTACAGAACATGGAAGAAGTTCCACCACTGTTATTTTATTTAGCACTGGAATTTCCAGAGTGTTGCACTAAAAAGACTTAGAGACAAAGCACAGGCTCAAGGGCCTACTGGTCTTGCAAATAACCTTCCTCTCTGGAAACCAATCTTTATAGAATCACCAGGAAAATTACAAAGATTCTTACACATGATTTGAAAATATGATAGATAATGAAACAATAACAGCGTTAAAAAAGTCAGGCCAAAGTTTGTGGGGTTTTTTTTGTGTGTATACTCTGAGCTGTCAATCTCAAATGAAAGCAAAAAGAAATCTGAAGTGCAACATATCCTAGCCTCCTGAAGTTCTGCAGAGAAAACGTAAGCATGAAATTTGAGCTCTTTTGAGAAGCTTTTGAAAGCCTGAATTCATAAAACTTACAGTAAAGATCCTCCTATTTGTTTCAAAAGGGATCTACTTCAAGAAAGTAGGAAAAATTAAAAAAACCCCAGAGTACTTGCAAGTTGAAGGATGACTTGCAGAAGACCCTATGGGCAAACTTGTGCTAAATCTTACCATCTTTATGCATGAGAATGTTCTCTATTGTAGGAACCTGAAGATGCCATAGCACCTGAGCTATTGCAGTTGGACTGGATATACACACTTAGATGTGGGAAGGGGATTTTTGAGGGCTGAAACATAAGGCACTTGCCATGTGTCAAATGTTTGTCTAATGCTCAGCACATGCTTCTGCAACAGAACTCAGAGTATAAAGAGTGTCACAAAATATGTTTTTCATGGTTCTTTCACTGTAGTTCGATTCTCTTGGGACTGATTTTGCTTTTGTCAAGCTTCATATCTCTCAGAATGTGCAGAAAGAGAAAGCAGTATGTATATGAACACCATATGTGCTTTTGTGTGTGTGTGTGTATAAGTGTACTTTCATCCAAAGGTCTCACCTACTAATACATGCTCACTGTCTTAATACCTGCATAAACGTGGTACACGATTTTTAAACAAATATAAAACGTGGTCATAGCAATGTGTAAGCATAATGCTGCAAAGCCACCAAAAAGACAAAAGCAGAATGCATAATGAAGTGCTGTTTTTCCTGTCAGTAATTACATTTGCATGAGAGCAACTCCAACCACTATCATTTCTGGGGATGGAAATCTGCAGTTGTATGTTACATATTCTATCCAATTAAGAACCCTCCTGCAGCATTAGAAATGTTTGTCTTAGCATATTACAATATCCTTGAGAAGTCTTCAAGAAATATGAAAAACATACAGCTTGCAGTACTTCATAATTTACCAAGCACTGTAAGTTTGAAAGGCAATAACAATGCAACTGGCTGCCAGCCTAATCTCCCTAATGACCTGCATTTCACAGTTGTTAACGTAGTTATCAGAGTTGCACTATCACCAAAATTCTGATGAAACGAAGTGAGAACAATGGCAAAATGTTTCTCAATACTCATTTTAATGTGATTTTTTCCAATGAGCTCTACTATTTCTATTAAGATGCAAGCTGCAGCAGTGTTTTCACTAGGGTGCATTTTTTCAAATACTTATGCAGATGCTTGGAGAATCAAACCCTACAAGACTAATTGATGTGCACAAAAACCAGAGAAAATTATTCATATCTAAGTAACTTTTGAAAGAATTAACACATGCAAACATACTAGATGGCTCATGCTAATACACAGAAGATAATTAAAACACAGACTTATGAAGGAAAACTCATTAAGAACCAACTATAAAACAGAATGTGATCTTGTTTGAAATCTTTCATCTCAATCTTTAAAAATTTTCCTCGTCTTGATGACTTTTGCTTCTTTATAAGGCTGGGACTAATTCAACCCCCAGAGTGAATTTCACCTGGATGTCTTATATATGGCATTCCTCTATCTGTGGTGTAGTAAAAATCCCTGTACTAAAAATTGTTAGCAAGTAAAATGTCACAATTTTGTACTTTATGGTTTAATAACTTCCTTCAAAACAAGTGTGATACTTAATCTGGGCCCAAGCACTACTTCTGCATGTACAGAAACAGCGAGTATTTGTAATTTTTAAAGTATTTGCAAACGTATGAGTCACAGAAATACAAAAGGTCAACTCAGTGCCAAGTCCTATGTTAAGCTCCGGGCTGGTAGAAAGATCGAGCCACTTAGTAGTTTACCTACAACATTGTTCATTCAGAAGTTAAAGCTGAGCAGGGCATAAACCAAGGTTTTCAAGGTTCCTTCACATCTTTTGGGATTCATTTTGCTTTTCACAAGTTTTATAACCCTCATGATGCTCAGAAACACACAACAGTGCCTTTCATTGAAACCTGTATCAAAATACACCTGCATCCAGCTTAATATTTCTCCTTCATCCTTGATACCTACACCAAGCAATTGTGGGAGGCCATGAAAAACTCTCACAGACATGGTGTTTTCTGAAAATCTGACTTGCCAGTCATCTTTCAACCAAAATTCTTCTATGATTCTCTCTTCACTTCACTTCCTGTTTTTAAGGTAACAACAGAAAGGTCACTTTAACCTCCAAATAAAATAAAAAAGCGTGCATTAACATGACATGCTTCCCATTTTTCAGATTCTATTAAAATACGGTTGATGTTTGCCACCGTGTAAAATTCTTTGCAGAATCCTATTTTTCAACACTGAAAACCAAAATTATTTCAGTGAGTAACTGGTGATTAATCATGATCAACTGTGATACTTAATTTAATTTTGATTAGTTAATAACGTGGCGCTGAAGAAAGTGTAATAGCATATCTAACATCCACAATTTTTTTTCACTGAGAAAGTAGTAGCCTTAAAATACTGAACTATTGATTCTTTTTGCAGTTATTTACAAAGCTACATGAAATACAGATATATTTGGCATTATTTTTCAATTGCTTTCATTTATTGCTATTTCTATAAGTCCTAGCAATTTATAGTACTACATTTAAGTGTTCCAATTGAGAAGATGCATCTTTGGGAAGAACTCATCATACCTGTTTTCCTTCTATATATAATAGATCAGACCTTATGAAAAAGCTGAGCTTACTTCAAAACTGGGGGAAAATAAAGAGATTTGTACCTTGGAAGAAGGAGCTTGCTGCACATTCTTCATACATGTCAGAAAAAAAGACACATGGACAAACTGAGAGAAGCCATCATGCACTACAACAAAAGTGACAGGCACAAAAGGAAGAGAGAACTGCAGTGTAACTCTGCTCTGTTCAGCTGGTACAGCTGCCTATGTATACTTACAGCAACAGTGAAACTACTAGCATGGTGTCATTTAATGCAGTGCATCTTTCCCATCTTCCTAATTTCGAGTTATATCCCTTTTCATATCTGCACTTAACAAAATTATTAAGGCAATTTTTTAGTCATCATCACTATTCTTTCAACTCTTGGCTTAAGTCTGCTACATAATTCACAATGTTAGAATGTGGTAGGAACCATACACTGAGCAAAGAGTTAGGAGTCCTCAAATAAATTAAAAATACAGTTTAAAGGTTTGGGGTGACACAAGGAAAACTACATAGATCCCCCAGGAAAGTAAAGCTATTATCAATTACTTGCTTGCTTAATAGAATGGTTCACTTACATCACAATTTGACCAAAAGCACTGGAAGTTCATACTAGCACTCAATGATGCATTTAGGAAAATAACATTGCATTGTTTGAAATGTTGAATTTTTTAATATAGTTAAATGACTTTGGGTCTACCCTCTGCCTGGGAAAAGATGTAACTGGGTATGCCATTCTCCTGAATTACATATGCCTCCATAGAACTTCAAAACTTCTATACATAACATGAATTCTTCAACATACGTGTGAAAATTACATTATTTTATACTGGGTGAAATATTGTAGGGCTATTTTCAACTGCAACAAGACTTTAATTCCTGAAACATTAAATTTATCTTTCACAAATATCTAGTGCAAAGCAACTAAGATATTTAGTGAAAAGACGCAACTTGATGAAGGTCAAAACCAAATTCAATGGCAAAAAGGTATTGCTATAGAAACATGATTCCTAGTAGTTAAACCAAAAAAATAAGTCTGGAGAAACCAATATCTTCCCACCTAACATCTGTCGCTCAGAGTCTCTCTCCTTACAGCTTCTTCTGGAAAGTTCACTTGCTTTCTTATACTTCAATGTCAGGACCCAATGTCAAGGTCAGGGATTATGTACCTTTCCTTGGCTCCAAAAATCTTAAGCAAGAAGTGTGGCCAGGCAATATGAGGCTCTGCTCATTCCCATCAAATTCATCCTCACAGTAATTGGTTCCTGTGATGGTGTAAATCCAGAAAGTTCCATGGCCAGTAGAGGGGAATTAAAGCACAGAAGCCTCACACTCAAGTCCTGAGGGAAAATCATGGCACCCTGGCTCAAAGGCACACTACCACAAAGCAGGATAACATTTCTACCCTAACCTTTTTAAGGGTCTAAGAAAAAAAATAATGACAAGAATCAAATTATTTTTACCACATCCTGCCCTACACTTGGTTTGTATCACTATTCTTTGTCTAATATTCCTAGAGACAATGAAAAGAGACTGGAAACTCGCTCAGAGCCCATGGAAACTGTTCACTATGAAGAGGCAACCCGGCTGGACCACAGCTGTAAATCATGTTTTCCTTCTATTTTGTCCAAGACATAAGGCTTCACAGTTTGCATGTGCAAATAGGATTCACTGCTGCTCCTGAAGTCAGGGTTGTTTTGAAAAAGAAGAAAAAAACTACCGATCCAGATCAACGTAAGTGGTGGGTGTTGGTCTCTTCTCCCAAGTAACAACAGATAGAAGAAGAAGAAATGGCCTCAACTTGCTCCAAGGAAGGTTGAGATGGAATATTAGGAAAACATTTTTCGCTGAAAGGGTTGTCAAGCATTGGAACAGGTTGCCCAGGAAAATGGTTGAGTCACCATCTCAAGAGATATTTAAAAGATGTGTAAATGTGGCACTTTGGGAGACAGTTTAGGGGTGGACTTGGCAGTGCTGGGTTATCAGTTGGACTCAATGATTTTAAAGGGCTTTTCCCACCTACATGATTCTATGAGTCTATCAGACAATATTACAGAAACCGTTTCAGACACATTTGGTCCATGGTTTTCTTCACATTTCTGGACTATCAGCTTTCAGTCACCTACTCAGGCATATGCCTCAGGAAAACAGTTTTGCTTAAACTCACAGCATTTGGATTTTAGTATCAAACTAGCTCCCCTGACATAGTTTTCCTTCTGTTGAAGAAGCTCAAATATGTTTATTTCTTGTGGTTTTATGTCATACTTGAGCATCTCATGAAGAAGACTAATACAAGGATATTACACCCACATCCTTAGCTAATTTTCACAATGCTGCAAGGACTGTTTCTTCACTGTATTTTCCAGCTAGTTCTGGTACCTCTGCAGTTTAAGGAAAAATCTTTTATTAGTCTTCCTGCACCAAGACTATCTCTTTCAACAGATACTGCATTCTCACAAATGGTGTGAGAATAGACTTTATTCTCACAAATATCTCATTGCTTGGCCTGTCACTCCACCCCAACATTCCCATCATGATTATCAGTGATTATTTGCACCAGCATATATACTTGCCAATCAGCCATGTCAAGACAGAAAAGTCTGGGCTTCCTTTTAGGTAAGAGCTTTCATCTGCCTTTCTCACAAGTCATTCTATCCCAAGTTTCCACACCCAGCTACAGGTTCCTGAGTGTTGCATTGGTCAGTGCTTCTCAGCTTTCATTCTCCTCAGATCTACTTCTGAGTCTCACTGGCCAGTGTCAGCACTGGAGTGGCAAAGCAGGGCCAGCTGAGCTTGTCTGTTCTATTTAACCCTTTCTTTAACATGGCAGCTTTGGCAAAGAATGCTATAGATATAAAAGTGTTTAGAGTCATGTATGAGGTAGCTAAATTTGAAAACCAAACGAAACAACTACTGACCACGTACATATTGATTTACTTTGGGCTTTATTGTCCTTTTCATATGGACAACTGTTTTTGCATGAAAAACAATAATGTTTAAATCATGGGGATTTCTAGTATAAGATACTATTCCATGGTCAATAGATAAATTTAACAGGGCTCTGATTTCATCTACGGGTCCCTTGCTAATAACATCCCAGGGGGAAAACTAAAATCCTGAAACAAACTTAGGATTCTCCACCATGAAAACAAACAGCACCTATAGTCAGTAGATACATCTGTCTAAGACAGCAAAGCAAATCCAGGAGAGATGACCAATCTATCTGGGCATGGGGCATGCTCCTATCTACATAAAATCATCACAAGGATAGCCACCACAGCACAGGCACCACCTATGTTGGCCCACTGATGAAAGGGAGGACACTCCAGTGGCTTCCCAGGAATGCTGCTCCACCTGTGCAGAGGAGAGGCAGCACAAAGAGCTTATTCCCAAGGCTGTGACTCTCATCTCATTACATTGTGCTCTATAATTTCCTCCCAAAAGCAATGGTTCAGATTAGCCAGCAGCACTGATACTAGCACAGTCATGCCGCTTATGAAATACAATGCATCTACAGCTATCTCATATATAATACAACCATCATATACATATGTGTGTGTGTGTGTGTGTCTATATAGCATTTGAAAAGCTTCACAATCAGACCCTTGACAGCCTTTCCATACTAAAAGGATTCAGCATATGATCTCTTTTTTCTTGTATCTGATACATGCTGCACTCTAGCCCCAGGGATTCAGATTTCCAGCATTTGCACCTACAATTTTGGTCCTCCAAACCTTGTTTGAAAAGCTACACAGAATGCTTTCAAAACCAAATCTGAATCAGTAAGATCAGAAACAGAGAAACAGATGTGGCTGTGCTCATTGGCACAGACACCACAAAAGGAGCAGCTGAAGGGGAGGCCAAGAACAAAACCTTAACGTAGTTCATGATTCAAGGAGGTGGTATTAGACAAGCAAATGCTTCTGCAATATGCTGAATCCATTAGCAACTTGAAATCAGACAGACAGTCCCCATGGATTCATGTCACAAAACCTACATTTACAGGAAGACTATTCCCATTTGCAGGAAAGGCTTACCAAGAATAAAACCCCTTGTAATGAAAACCAGCAGAGAGAATAAATTACCATAAATTCTTTGTATTTCAGCTGCTCGGATAATAACGTATGAGACTGCGCGCCGCACAGGAACGTTCCTGGATATCCTGATGACACCCTGATTGCAAACAAGGATGAAGGAGCTTTAATGCCACCATGTTTTCTCTCTTTCACTTACAAAATCCATGGTTGCTGTTCTTCCTATTTAAGACAAAGTTGATCTTGAAATAGGTCAGATTTTGTTTATCTCAACACTTAATTAAATTTAAAAAAACCTTAACAGTGCATACATGTCTCCCTCTCCACATTTGCAAGAAAAGTCGAGATCCATTTCATAAAATGTGTAGTGGGTATGTTTTCCAGAAAATTCTCATAAGGAAGGAGGATTTGCTATCATTTTCCAAGTCTTCATTATGTCTATGGAGTGAGTACAATTTTATTCATCTTTAGCTATGTGCTGTAAAGCTACTATGTTTTACCTATTCTATATTTATCATCCAAATTGGAAGAACAGTGGTTGTGTTTTTGCTTTCATAACTTCAGCTCTCAAAGAATTACAGATTTAGGACTGACTCTTCAAATGTCCTGCAACACTCTTCCTTATATTACAGTATTTTTTTAAACTATGGGTTAATCTATGTATTGAAAGTTAATCTTTACAGAGGGTTCCATTTTCAATCTTTTTGCAGACAGATATGCAAGAATACCAGTGTGTCTGGTTGCAGAGAACATGACTGTAGTAATAAGTTTATCTCACTCTTCTAAGGAAATTAAAATCTAGAATTATTCCTTCCTACATAGTGCAAATTTTTTATTTACAATAAAAAATTGGTATTTGAACAATTGCATTAGCTATAACCTCAGCAGTAAGATAGCCTCTGTAGGTATGTGTCTATATATGTATATATATAGACACATGTATAGTTACATAAACACATATATCCTTCCTTTTTTATGGTTTTAAGATGCTTTAACATTTTCCAGAACAGTGAAAATTAAGTGCTGAACTTAAGTTTGCTTTTCTTGATTTCATTCACAGACTTCTTGAAAGTAGTGCATGAACTGTGTATAGTCCATGAGTCACTCATTGAATTTTTCTGCTATCATCACTTGTTACATCATTACGTTTTGTTGGATGATACCCAGATTTTCCATCTTTTTATATTGTCCATAATTTTGCAAGAGTCTCTTGGTGTGTAATTTTTGGCTTTGTAATCAATGCTTAACAGTCCTAAAGTTTGTTTCTGAACAGTAATTTCCTACTGCATTCTTCTGGTATTCACCATAATTTTTGACATCTTCAAGTATTCCTCTGCCTTCATCTGTTAAGGCACAGGCTTCAGATATCACTGCATTTGATGTCTCAATGATACACAACATATTAGATAGAAAGATAATTCTTTTCTTGGATAAGAAACACAATTATTTTAGTTCAACTTACTGTTTTTCGTCTTTTTTCACGTTCAGTCACAATGAACCTCAAATATTAACAGAGTGAGAGCAACAAAATTAAATCACATTCTGATTCTCATACTTGGGCTTATAATGACATCTCAATCAAGAAAATATCTGAAAATATAGTTACCAATCAGCTTAAAAAATAAGTAGAAAACTGTATCAATAAAGAGGATCTGAAAATTCTTTCGGCTTACCATAAATCACTCAAATGCCTGAAAACACAAAGTTTCAAACAGGTTACTGAGCCTCCTCTCTTTTGGTACACGTATACAAAAACATCACCATGAGACAGACTGGGGAACTAATGAGGGACAATCATAAATACAAGGCAACTTCACTCTTTCCAACATCATCCCTCTGCTACTTCCTCTGCACGGTAGCATGGAGAGTAGAATTTGCTGTGAAGAGATCACAGGAAATGTCACTTCACTACTCTAATTATGATTAAATAGCAGGGTGGGAGCTCATTACAGTAATTTTTTGGCTCTTGAGTAATTCCTGAGCAATACCTAAAGGAGAGAAACTTCTCATGCAGTGAATGAGCATATGAATGGATGTATGGTGGTGCTGAGTGCTATCTTCAGTGGGACAATACAGTGGAAATGTTAACTTTGATCCTAATTTCTTCTAAGACAGCCATAACATTTTATCTGTGCTAAGACCATACAAGTTTAAAATTGCAACAAGCAGAAAACCACACACAAACAGATCAGATTTTTTTGATTTGTAATGGGTATTTAGCCATCAGGCTCCAAATTTTCACTAAACATAGAATCAGCAAAAGCAAAAAATCCCCATGAGCTAATACATTTTTCCTTTTTACATGCCTGTATTTTATGTATTTATTTATTCTCAATATAACCAACCATAAAATCCTCTACTCTAGATACCATCAAAGTAGTTTTAAAGTTTCCTATAGACACTTGGTATCCCACAGATGTACTTCAATAATCTGGGTTTTTTTGCTACTCAAGGCATCACTTAAACCTGAAAAACTGGAAAATTGCCTCAGCATGTTGACCTGGAGTTCTCAAACTTCATTGCATGTACAGATACAATATGCAAACTCCTTCAAAATGGTACATAGTCCATGTAGCTAATGCCCATTCAAGAAGGTCCAACCTCCCCTACTGTCCAATGGCAGACATCAGGAAAAGGTTTGGAAGTCTCTTGCCTGTTCCATCAGGGAACCATGAAAAAGAAATATCTTGGATTCACTACTGCCTTTGTGATCTCTACCCAGCTACCCATTTGCAAAAGTATCAGCACTTCTTTTGACAGTTAGGTAAAAAAAAAAAAAAACACCACCAAACCACACAGTAGACCGTAACAACACAGCAGGTATGAAATATGCATTGAAAATCAAACTGACTTGTTGGGAGTGGTTAACAAACATTTGACTTACAGCTACAAAGAGATCTGAAATCTTGAAGACATCTGCAAAGCTCAGTACTGGGCAAACCACATCCCAGCCCAACCACTGCAAGCTCTCAGTTTGGGTAAATTGTGAGGATGTGAATCCCATCAAAAATAAAGGCAGAGTTTATGCTCACATCTGTAGGGACAAAGTGAAAACTGGATGAAGGTTTTCTGTTGCATTGGAAAAAGGAGATCTCCACACTGTGCTTCTGCCACAGATGCAACAAAAGCGAAGTCAGTCTTACTCCCTGGGGCTAAAGTTACTACCTCAGTGCAGCTGTCAGCCAGCACGGAGCAGCTGCTGTTCAATATTACACAGCATATGCACATAAGAAGTGGCTCTCAGACTTGCATTTGCAGGAACTGCTGCTGCTGCGGGTTTGGTGGCCTTGCCTGAGCCATCCTGACAAGGTCCATGCAGCACTGAACAGGAAACTCTGTTCATCTAAAAGGGAGCTCAAACACTTCCTAAGGCATAACCTACCTTCCACGGGCTCCTGCCAGCATTTGGAAGGGCTCTTGCTGCCTTGGAAGCTCCATAACATTGAGTAAAAGTGGCTGTCGGGCACATTTACCACTGCGTTACACAGCTCCAGAGTGAAAACACTGAGAGACAAGATGTAACTAGACAATCTTCTGGACTGATGAACTTCCTACGGAATTCCTCCACCAACACTGCACCTTTTTTTTTTTT
>WBMV01001668.1:555703-728503 GCA_013396655.1 Campylorhamphus procurvoides | reverse complement strand
TTTTTTTTTTTAGTATTACAACTAAGCCTAAAACAGCAACAGAATTCCTGTTTCCTCTGTTCCTTCACATTCTTTCAGAAAAACAGGTATTAATTAGAAAGATTATGTCTGCTTCTTTCTGAAGAATGCAATTTCTTTTTACTTTCAAGCTTTGGAGTTTTTTTGTCCAATAAAAAAACCTTGCTCATATTACGTATTTGCTCAGGCTGTCAGGTTTTCTCTCAATTCCTAATTCCTTTCAGCTCAATGAAACAACAATTGTTGTAAATTGTAAATCTATGCTCAGGTTCAGCAACATGGAGTCCTGACCCACAGGTGCTGTAACAATTTATACAGAAATTTATGTATATAAACATGCCACTAAAGGAAAAAATACATAAACCTGGTCATTGGAAAGTTTAAAATACCCAAAGGTGCCCTTCTTTTGACCACTAGGGAGAAGGCAATGATATATCAACTTAAACCTCATAACACGGTAGAAAATTTCATCTGTTATTAATCACTGGCTTGTGATACAGATGAGAACATGCCCAGAGTACCTTTGCAAAGCTGCACTGGTCTCTGAGAGTTCACAGCACATGCTGGATGTCCAGAAAAAAAACAACAAAACTAAATTCCAGACAGAATTTCTTCTGCCAGACAGAGCTATCAAATTCTAGTTCATTAAAAGTACAAATGTTTTCTTGAGAGCACTGTGGATTTAAACTGTACTTTATTGGTGACATTTACCAATGGACTATGGTAATGCAGTCACTGGAATAGCTGGTATTTCTTTGCTTAACAACTTTCTCTATTCACTGTTGAGAAGTTAAGGCAGAATAAGCCTGTTAGACGAAGACTATTTCCAGTAACATGTTTTCCTCACAAAACTATGTCTAGTATTTTTCTTTTCACAATCAATCTAATCTGGGGCAATTTTTCTGCCCCAATACACTTTCAGGGAAGTCTCTTTTTCTTCTAAAAACATCACTCCCAACAGCATTAATAAAAACTTCAGATGAGCAGTTCAAGGGATAAGATCGAGAGGCTGCAGTGGAGACTTACATAATACTTTCCCTTTTTCTGTAATAACAACTTTCTGGGCTGAAGCTTTCTTCTAACTTTGGCCCGGGGCTGAATATGTTGAGATGGCATCTTAAAAGGTTCCTAAATATTAGAGGAGTGTACTTTAAAGCAAACGCCTGAAAAAAGAATGGAGGCAAAAAGGATGAGCATCTTTAAAAGTTCATATCCTTACAAGATGCCAACAGAATCGTGGCTTGTATAAGAAATTTGTGGCCAGCAGGACTAGGACAGTGATCATACCCCTGTACTCGGTGCTATACTTGGTGAGGCTGCACCTCAAATCCTGTGTTCAGTTTTGGGCCCCTCACAACAAGACAGACCTCGAGGTGCTGGAGCGTGTCGAGAGAAGGCAGAGAAGCTGGTGAAGGGTCTGGAACACAAGTCTAATGAGCAGTGGCTCAAGGAACTGGGGTTGTTTAGCATGGAGAAAAGGCTCAAGGAAGACCTTATCACTTTCTACAATTACCTGAAAGTAGACAGGTTGATCTCTTACCACAGGTAACAAGAGATAGGACAAGAGGATTTGACAATTCTCAAATTGTGCCAGGGGAGGTTTAGATTAGGTATTAGGAAAAATTTCTTCACAGACAGGGTTGTCAAGCATCGGAACAGACTACCCAGAGAAGTGGTGGAGTTACCATCCCTCAAGGTATCTAAAAGATGTGTAGATGTGTCATTTAGGGACACGTTTTAGTGGTGGACTTGGCAGTGCTGGGTTAATGGTTGGACTCGATCTTAAAGAGTTATTTTCCAACCTAAATGATTCTAAATAACTGTAAGAATGGGGAAGTGACACAGTGGTTATGGTAACACTGTGGTAAATCAGTCTGATGATGCAGAAGGTTTCATTAATTTATATTACTAATAAATTTATAAATTTTTAATATACACTTTTCCCTTGAACAAACAAAAAAGAAGAGTTCTGAACCAGTTTCTTTTTGCTTATAAATTGCCAAACTTGGCCCTTTGGGACAGCTTCCAACCAGGGCAGTCCTTCTTGCATGCCTCACTGAGCAGCCGTCTCCTCAGGCCAGCAAATCTCCTGTGGGGAATGCAGGTAGGGCAGCAAAAATGAGTTTCACTTTTGTTCATTTACTGACAGCTGTTTGGAGAGGTGCTGTAAGAGAGAGACTTTCCTGCTTAGGCACCACATCTACAGCAAGACTTTCCCATGGCAGAAACACACCTGCAGCACCACAGTGGCAAAGAATGAAATGCAGATAGGCCACTACTCAGCAGTCATGCTGGGAAACAGATTAAGCTGCAAAAATGCAGAAATCTGCCTAAAAATGCAGGTAGGCTTTCACCCCTATTGCACACCGTATCTCAGATTTAGCAGATCCCCTAAGTAAGTATGCATAAAACACATAAGAACATGACTCCATTCTTCACCTGAATAACCATAGCTCATTTCCACTTGGAGCCTTACCCTGCAATACATTCCTAAAACATCTATGTAAGTAGTACTATGTAATTGTAGACTTTATAGGGGACAAAAACTTTTCATTGACTGACCATTTTTAGCTTCTACTGTTCAACTCTGGGCAGCTTGGGTACCTGTTTCTCCTCACATCATGTGTGCCTTTCCAGCAGAAGCCATATCTGCTTCACCTCCAGCTTCTCTCACATCCCCCTCATTGCGTATCTCTCTTTTGCCCCTTGTCCTCTTCCCCATTTGCTCTGCAGAGCTCCCAGCAGTGCTGTATCTCCTGCTGCCGCTGCTTATTCCCCCAGCTGCAGCTCAGCTCTCCTTCACCTGCTACTGCAGCACCCCAGAGCACTGGGGACCATGGGCACCACCAGCTGACTGCAAAGGCATGCAGTGAGTACCATCTCTTCTCTCCTACCCCATGCCACCCTTGTCCTTTCCGTGCTTCCTCAGGCTTCATCTCCATTCCATGTAATTCTGTGGAATTAAGACGCTTCGAAGTAACCAAAATTTCCATGGGCACCAGACAGGCACAGGCAGAGAGCAAATTGGGTTGCAAAGAAAAATCCAGCACTGTCACTAGAAGGCAAGAATGGACACATGGTTTTGCAGAGTGCCAAAATTTGCAGTGCCAGTCCCACTGCAGCTGATGCATGCTTCTGCCCAGTGCTTGGCTCCAGCCTGCCTCACACCTTCTGTGACACTCTGGGATGCTCACCCAGACTGGATTACAGGGGTATTTTTGAATCTCTGTCCTCTGAAGTCTGCTGTAAGTATTTGAAGCAGCAATGACACTGAAAATAAACTCATGAAACATTTGCAACGCACTTCTATCCTGCAGCAATGCTGACACTTGGAAGGATGTTTGTGCAACACCCTATCTGTGAGCAACTCTGGGGTTTCATTATTTACAGCTCAAATGTCTTGCCTGCATTCGTATTAAAACTGGCATCACTTATCAATAAACTCTTTTTCTAAAATATCTTCACCTTTAATATTCAGAGAGCCTAAAAACTGACACTTAATAACCTCTTCTTTTTTAATATATTTTCCTTAGAATATTTTTAGGAGGAGAGAAGCATATCTATTCCCACCAGGCCACTAGGGACAAAGTCAGAAACACTTGCTGAATTCTTGTGTAAGAAGTTCAGCAGGAATCAGCCAACAATGTCTGCAAATCTGTATGTGCTGGGACTTCCTACATGTGCTACACTTCCTACGTTTTACATGTGTAACTGATATCAGAGCTGCCATATCAGCTATCAGCTACTAATATCTGATAGGTAAGGGATAGCTAATGACTACTTTCTCTTGATATGATTGCAGCTTTCTCTTCACACCTTACAGGCGCCTGCATGTAACTATATCTGTTTACCTAAATCAAAGATAATTTCTCTGCAGAACTCCACTCATACACGTATTCTCAGACCATGAGGGCTGCAGCAGTGCTCCTAGTTTAAGTAGTACATGCTTGATTTGGAAAGTGTTTTTATGTCTTACTTTTCTGTCAAAGCTTCACACAGATTGGTTAGAATGCTGCTGTACTTTAGATCATCCTGAATAATTAATAAAGAGTTTGCCAGTTCTTGAATATATTAGCAGTGAAGAAATACTGCTTGAACTTGTGAACTGTAATCAGCTTGCTGCAGAAGAGAAAATCCTTTCTCCTCCTTTCATTATTTCTTACAACATTAAGTTCAAAGAATTCTTTTGAATAAAAAGACAATATTGCAAACTAATAATGCTCATTAAATAAGTCTGCCTCTTTTGTTCTACACATACTCAGTGCTGGAAAGCCTAAGGCGCAATTACAGAAGGAACATCTTAACAAAAATTCATCTCTCTCCCTTTCCTCCAGCAATCATAATTCAGGCATTTACAATTTCAAAGCAACCTTAAAACAATCCTGGCCAAAGGCATTCTTAAGTGCAAATAAAAAAGTCAGTACTGGTGAAACATCTAGAAAGTAAAAAGTCATGCATGTCTTCTCTGCTCTCTCATCGTCTTTGCTAACTTCAGCAACTGTTTCTAACCAGTGATGAACAAACGGGAATAAGGAGGCCAGGGCTGTCCTTACTCTTTTCCTTCATTTTCTTACCTGACAGTCTCTCAACAAAGTATTTTCTTTTTAAAACAAAACAAAAAAATCCAAGTACCAAGGCATGTTTTTTTGGTTTGATGTTGTTTGTTCATTTTTTTAATGATATTTACTACTTTACAAGCACTAAGAGCATTGTCAAAACTTCCCTTGCTGACAGATGCCCTGAGGACTCTCTCCTGTCTTTCCCTGAAGTACACTCCAATGGCTGAGGAAGGGCTGCAATGCTGAAGGTGGTCCTCAAGTTCCCACATGCTAGCAGAAAAGGAAGTTTCCAGATTTGGCTTCTACTCTTTATTCTTTCACTGCAGTTTGTTTACTAAGTCAGAAGAAACACAGAAGTCATTTTCAGAAATATAATGCAAAAAGCTTAGAGACGCGAACATCTTGGATAAACAGGTGTTGAGTGTGAAAAACCTCAAAGCATATTTCCAAAACCCCAACTGAATGCACAAAGCCAACAAATCCATACTGCCTGCCTATTTATAGAATTTACCAGACACTTAAAGCGTTTTATGACTATTCAGAACTAATTTTAGAAAGACAAGGAACCAACCTGTGTTCAAAAGTCCTTACAGATACTGTTACTTCTGATTTTTACTTTGTTCAAAACAAGCTGTTGCCTCAGTTCTAGTCCTGTAAACTTGTATTTTTATAAACAACTTACTGGCAAAAAGAGACCACATAATTAGAATTACTATCCAAATAATATACCAGCTAGTTACTTGCTGTCACAACCAGGGAGGATTCTCTGGAACACTGGCAAGTTTGTAATAGGATACTTTACATACAGCCTCGGTGTCAAGTCCTTAGCAAAATTTTAAATTCATGCTTTAAAAAAAAAAAAAAAAAAGCTCTGAGTTTGTTTATGTTATAGTTGCTTGTGCACAAAGAAAAGTATAATCTACATCTGGCTACATTCAGAATTCATCCTTTGATGCTTTAGGCCCCTAACCAGCTTTTAGATAACTGATCATCTTGTAAAATGGAGTGCACCATTCTGCCTTGAAAGCTTGCTTTATCTCACTGTATTGGAAACATACTGGGAGCATAAAAATATATGTCTGCAGAAAGGATCTGTATGCGCAGCAGGTGATAAATTATCCTGAAGATATGCTATAAAGCTTTGATGGGTGAAAGGCATACCACTCAGCTCCTCATGCTCTGCCCTGTGTAACTACAGCTGACATCTTTATCAGAGTGCTCCTATTCTGTTTCCGTTATAATAAAATCCAGACTAACTTCACTGATGTGCGTATGTTAAAATATGCATTCCTGTCTCTAACAAAGAGCCCCATTTCTGTAAGTAACTTTATACTACAGACACAGCTTCCTAAAAGTCCTATTCTTCAGGTTAATGAAGAAAAAAAAGCCAAACATGTCCATACATAAATTAACCACAGTCAAGGCTTTGCAAAGCAGTCCTTGAAATGCAATTCTTAAACTATAAAGTGGTTAATTTAGCTGTAATCCTCACCAGCTTACACATTTCATCAACTTTTCACTATTGTATCCTACATATGTATATTGTTCACGGATGTACTTAACACAGTAATTACAAATTGTACAATTTTTATTCCGCATGTATATGCAATGTGATTAACACCAGCTCTTTGGTATGCACAGCATACTGTTCAGTGCCCAAGGTCTTACAGGAATAAACTAGGGGGAAAAACACCACCTAGTATTACACCACTGCAAAATAAAATCATCCTACAATACAAGCAGCTATATGAAGAGCCGATTCGTGGTTGCTCTTACAATTTCAAACGTGGCCTTTCCTTACATTCAGTTGGTCCAAATATAAATATCCATTCTCTCTACACCTAGTAATTCTGATGCTGATAACTATAAAAACAGCTACTACTTCAGGTTCTTGATGAAGCTTTTGATTGACTTTGTTCTTTGGGAATAGAAAAGAGATTAAAAAATTAAAATAATATATAAAAATTAAAAAAATCCTCAGTGCAATTTTTAGAAGCTAATATACCTTTTCTCTTTTCAGAACTGCTTAACTACTGTCAACATTGCTTAAAATATATATAATACACGTTTATATGCAAATACATATAGATTATCACAACTAAAAAGAGACTGAGCCAGCAGTATTTCAGCTCAAAGGTAAAAGCATGAGATATTTATTCATGAAAGAAATGGGGTAGCTACAGCATAAACTCCCATCTACCATAAACATTTTAACAGCTATTAAAAAAATGTGCAACTGAAAAATAGCATAGAAACAACATGCTGGTGTAGAAACAATACACTGGTGTAGAAAATAGGAATGTTTTTTTGGTTCTTAACTAGATAGACTAGATCTACATTCAAACCATGTCTCTGCATCTATGAGAAAACAATCTTACGCAGCATCGTTCTTGCAAATTGCATCATCAAATAACATAATACTTTTCTTCTATGGTTGCCTGTTAATGAACACAAATACAAAGCTTTGCCCAAGCTTGGTGACATGTCGATTTCATTACTGAAAATGTACTGACCTCCAAAATAAAGACTCACAAAACAAAAAATGCAATACACATTAAGGGAACTAATCTAATAGTATTTTAAATTTCTTGCATGAGTAATTATTGTGCACTTCTTGTTTGCCACATATTTTGCCTTAAGAGGGAGTGGTTGATACAGTGGAAATACAGAAGAATACTTGGTGCACAGCTGCCTCAGCAGACACACTGGCCCTGGTACCTAGAGAGCATGGAAGGAGTGCAGGGGCAGCAGTGAAGGACTGAGAGGCAGGGAGGTTGGACTAGAGATATTTGAAGGCCCCTTCCAAACCAAACCATTTTGTGATTCTACCGTTGTGCTTGTCTCCTATGAATAGCATAAGTTTAAGGGTAGAGGACAGAGAAGGGGACTAATATTCCCATCTGAAGATGGCCCTGGAGGTGAGGACAAGAGAGGTAAGGGTTATCCACTGCAAGGTCTGACCTACAGCTGCGGGAAGGAAGAGCAGCACTGGGTCACTGACTGGGTTTTGGAGAGCATGTCCACAATTATGTTATTTTTGCCTTGAAACTATTTCAGAACACTTGATTCTCCTGCCAGAGGTTTTAAATTACCAGCTAAGCACACAGAGACACAGCTCTCCTTTCTGCTTTGAAAGGTTAAAATACAGCACAGGAAGAGGGGAGTGCAATTGTTATAAAATACAGTATTGTCTGAACATCACCCTGCTGGAGAGAATTGCTTTTGGAGGGTTTCTAATTGCCCAGAAGACGCATTTCTGTTTATCATTCTTATCTGAAAGAAATGAAGTTACAAGCTTACTTTGTCAAGACGGGCATGAAAAATGACATAACATAAAGTAAGAAAAGCAGATCTTTCCACTTGTTGATATACAGTTAACTCCATGTCATTTGTTAAAAACACAAGACACTAATCAATTATGCGGCATACCTCTACCTTTTCATGGTAGGGCCTGAAAAACAGTAAAGAAATTATTTTGCGGAACTGTACAAGAGCACAGGATTGGTGCAAAAGAAAAAGACCCTAGCACAGACAGGCTGGGGGCAAGTAGTAAAGCAAGGAAAGCTGCTTTTGGAGCAAAGGAACTCAATGAATGTGCCAAACCACATGACTAGCAAGTTAGAATGGAAGGAGATCTTACAGCTGATGAAGCAGCAGGAGATTGCCAGCTGTTGGCAAGAATCCCCTCCACACTAACAATGTGAAGGTCCCTCCCTGTCCTCAGATAGCCTGATGGTGTTGAGCAGTCCATAAATGGTGTCTGAGATGCAAATGCTAAGGCCACAGAAACCAGAGAATTAGCTAAAAGAACAAAGGTTTTACTCAAAATGGTGGAAATTCAGAAACCTGTCAGTTAGGACAGTAATTCCAGTCCAACATGCATACGGCTTACAGGAGAATACATGAACACACCTCTAGACTGTCTTTTTTTTTATCAACTGTTAATACTAGAGACAAGCATAAGGCACACTAATGCAAAAAATCAGTATCATGCCGGTTCCTATTGGGAGGGAGTGGGAGGAGAGAGGAGTCTCAAAGGAAGTTATTTCAAAAGAGAAAAAAATCACTAGACTGAGTTCTGTTGAATGATGGAAGTGTGAAAGAATTAAGATGTCTATGATGTATAAGATTATTGATTATTCCCAGAGAAACTGTATTTAACTGGAGCAACAACTCTCATCAGTGAGACTAAATTAGTGCCCAGATCTGTCTTACAAAGACATCAGCAAACAAAAAGGTTGCTCTATTCACACCAGAAAAAGAGAAAATGCTGACTTTCAACCTGATAAATGTGTAATAAAGCTACCAGAATAGAAACATTTTACACATACGAGAAAAACAGACATTACCCAGCTTAGATTTGACAGAGAAGCAACTCTACAGAGGAGAGGATGATTAATAAATATTTAAGTTCATGTATTTTGAAAAACATGGCCCCATACAGCAATCTAAAAAACAGGAAAATGCATTATATAAGTTTGATTGCAGTGTTCTTCTCTTTTTCCATTACTGACCTCACTGTATTAGCATGTTACCCTTTCATGCTTCTGCAAAATAAAACACTAATTGATTTTGAGCTATCCTGACTAATAATCAAAGATTTCCAATTTTTCAAGCTAGGCTGATAAAAATAGTTTCATTCATGTACGGATGTATATGCAGCTGCACAGTACTCAAGATAGAAAACGGAAGCTTCTTATTTGCAGACATATAATGCTACTACAATGTTGGAAGTTGCCACCAAAAAAATCGAGCCAAAATCCCAAATCAAACCTTTCTACGCAGAGAAAAAAAAAAATTACCAACCCAACAGAATTTTTTATTTTTAGAAAATAAAGTGTGTTCATTCCTGAAGAGGGAAGGTGCCCTAGACAGGTTTTCATATATCTGCTTTAACAATCACACATGACTCAGAGTAAGATGCAAGTAGTATTTTAAAGTTTTGAGCAATAAAACCAGAGACTACAAAGATTTACAGTAACATAAAATGCACACTAACAGGCAAATTAACTTCACAAGTGTGGCATGAGAGTGCAGCCCTGAAAAAACACACACTATTATCCGTACCTCATCACACACAACAGCCTTTGGCATCTAAAGCACAGGTAAAAATAGCTCACAAAGGACAGGAAACAACAGAAACTCGTCCTGGATATAGGTCCTGCATAGCACTGTCAGCTGTTCCCAGTAAGGCAGAGCCTGCACTGACCCAGGAGGGACCCCTCTGAGCGGTTAGCAGAAATACAATGCAATTACAGCCCACAATAACTTTAGCACTTCTCTTGGGGAAAAAATCCTCCTTTTAGCAGTTTTAAAAAAAATTAAAAACTCAAACAAACAAGCAGACAAAAACACAAACAAAAAAAACCCAAACAAAACCAAAACGGGAACCTGTCTTTCTAGCAGGAGCACAGACTGGGACATGTAAGGATGTTCACTGAAAGAGTCCCTGTATCCCTCTGTATCAGGAGTTCTTTGTTGCCTGGCAGTAAATTGGAAAGACGGTCATATTTAAAAGTAAAAACATCAGGCTGTGGCTCTGGAAGGATGCAAAGGAGCCCCTGAATGAGTAAGAAGGAAAGCACGTTACCTTTAGCAAGTCTCCTCAGGATCTGACAGCGGCATTTAAAAGAGACAGCTATCATTCTGGCTGCTTGCCTCCCCTGGCAAAGCGCGCTCGGGGCTCTGCTCGGGTGAATGCAGCAGCAGCCTCTGAATTCTTCCTTCCACACATACCAGGCGAAAGGTAGCCCCGGCGGGGAGTGACAAAGCTTAATTCCTCTTGGCTGATGCAGAGATCAGCTCCATGTCATCCGGCAAAGCTGTGTCATTCACTACTACCGCCGTCACCACCACCTGCACGAGGAGATGAGTGGCTTACAAAGCCATATTTCCTTAAAAGCTAGAAAGCGTCCAACTGCATACACAGGCGTGGATATCAGAGGGAGCCCAGCCTCTCGCATTCCCTGACCCTGCAGGGAGTGATGGTTGCTGTGCCAGGCAAAGGGCCCCCCATGTTTCAGCAAGACATGGTGATTTTTCTCCTCTTTCCTCATATCTTTCCTTTCCCTTACTGTTCCCTCTGGATAAATAGGGCAAAACCACCAGGAATCCTACTTCTGGGGGAGAAGGAGCCTATTTCAAATGGAAAATATTCTAATCAAAGCATAGTAAATATTTACTCTTACAGATCTGTAAGGAAGAAGAAAAAACCTGATTTGATAACCAGGAAATCTTTTTGACAATTGTAGACAAGTATATTACAGCCATTGAAGCACAGACCACAGGGGGAGGGAGAGAGCTGGAGGGAAGTGATGGATTGTTGTGTGTGGGCAGGATCACCAAGTATTTGAACACACCAAAATAAAATGATGCTGCATAGAAAACACACAACGAATCAGGTTTTCTCTCCTCACTAGAGGAGAGCAGATTTTAGTGCACCTGAAAAATTTATTTGGCCAAACATTGCACCATTTATATGGTATCTTCAGCTCACCAGGAGTTTTATGTTCTCTCATGCCTATTCAGACAGCAAATTAACCTGCTTTTACAATTCATTCAGAAAATTATGAAATAAGGCACATCTCTTAAAAAAGAGCTCCATCCCACCTTTATAGAGCCAAAAAATTACTCAAGGACAAAATTCCACACCCATTCTAAAAACCAAGGAAGCAAATCAAAATAAGCTATATAGTTTGTCATGTCAAATCTATGCACAAACCTCACAGCCTGCATCAGATACTCTCCTTTAGAACAGATATTTCTTTCTCAAGATATATGCTTGAGTGATATATTTAAAACTGTCTTCCTATATTCTGTCCCATTCATGTGCTTTGATTACAAAGTTGTTTGGTTTATCTTCTGCCATCTTTTATCCATTGCTATACTTATTGTTATGGTCCAGTGTAATGGTGCACATCTTCTACTATCATCTACCGAAATCCTGGAGGAGGCATGGACAGCTTTCAGACTCTGAGCCTCTTCTCTCTCCCTGCCTGCTCCACACTGCATCAGCAGGTCCATGCTTCCCATATTCCACCTCCCTTGTGATTGTTTTTCTTATTTTTGTTTTACTGGTTAGAGCAACAACCATATTTCCAAGGGCAAGGTGAAACATTCCATCCACACAATTGCAATCGCTCAGACAGAGCTGGTGAAAACTGATTTTATTTCATTGTGATTAAAACCAGATGGGGGATAATGGAGTCATCTGTTTGCCAACCTCGTTATCACTTCTTATAGCTGCTGTTGTACCAGACAGCCATAAAACCCAACCAGAAGAAAAGCAGATGCACCTGAAGCCGTGGACTGATGGCTTCAGCCCTGCAACGACAGACCTCCAGCTAGGGATGGACAGGGAGAGCAAGGAGGGTGGAAATCACGGGGAGAAGGTAGAGTCAGTGTAACTCAGTGGTCCAGAAAGAAAATGGAAAATCGTGGACCACCATGGAGGGGGAAGGGGAAAGGAGTTGTGTATTGTTGTTCTCCCATAAAGAAAAAACCAAGAGAAGGGTAAATGCCTCTCTCTCTGACAATATGCTTTTTGAGGAAAAAATTTGCCACCATTCTTTCTGGCCACCTCCCGCTCAGGTAACAGGACTCCACACCAATAATACCAACAAATACCACCCTATATCTGCATTCCTCTCTCACTCTGTTGTTGTGGAAAAGCTGTTCCAGAAATCATCTCGAGGCTAAAGACTCAGCATGCAGTCCCTGCTCACAGATCTCTCAGGTTTGAGATGCTGAAGCTGCCAGAACTTGCTGCTCTCTTTCTGCAGACTGGTATCCAGAATCCTTATTAATGTCATTTCATCTGCTAGATACCTGTCCTGGATACCATATACCTTGCTGTACCCAGACAGACCCATTTAAACACTTCCCCTTAACTCAAGGGCAACCAGATGATACCGCAAGATGATCATTTAGCTGTCCTAATATTTGTTCTTTGATTCTTCCCAGTCAACTGTGGGGTCAACGTTGTCTACATCAGGCAGGCATATCTCTATTCCCACCTCTTTGCATATGGACCCTGCTATCACCTGCCAGCATCAGAGCCAGGTGAGCCTACAGTGCTCCTCCTGCCTTTCAAAAGAAGGTGATTTTGGTGAGCAGCTCTCAACTCCAGTCTGCTTTGGTACAATTTTAACACCCTTGAGGACTTCCAATGTGCAGAAAATGCCAAGAGGTTGTATCTACACCATGAGGAAGAACAGCTTGCTGCTTGCCTTTGTCTTTTGCAAACTAAGTGTGCTCTGTTTTGCCTCCTTTACCAAGGGGGCTGAACCAGGGTAAGTCATGAAGTCAAATTACAGACTTCAGACACAGGAGAAAAATCGAGGACTTATGTAATGAAATGCTGAATCCCAATGGGATTAAGAAAAAATGTGCAACACTGTAATAATTACAAAGAAACTGTGATATTTATGCAAAACCAGTGGAGATCTGGTCAGATGAGGCTTTACTAACAGTGAAAAGATACATTCCTTGATCCAAAAAGCTTATTGTATTGTTTACTACTTTTTCTAAATAATTGGTGTATGTGCTAAATAGCCTGTGAAGCATTGCAATAGTCACTTCCAACCAAGTCAACAGGATTAATTTTTGCTTATGTTTCTTCAGATAGTTTTTCTGTCCTTGCCAAAGGAGGTCATGTGTGGATTTGAATTCGTCAAAAATATTTTGGAAGACAAAGAATTCATACTTCAAGTACAGCACGGAACATAATGATATAGTCTATGTACTGCACAGTTTTTTTCCTCACTTTTGCTAGGTCAGTAAAAGATCAGGATTCATAGAGCTGTTTTGGTTCAAAGCTCTGCTTCTGAAATGAATTTAACCATACCTTGCGTGTTACAAAATATATATATATATTTTAACCAAATTGGGAATTTTGTGATTATTAAATGTCTCAACATTCCAAAAGCCAGCCATCATTTTCTGAGGTGTCAGTCATTCAGCTCTGCCGCTGGACTCACCTGGTTGTTCAGGAGAAAAAATGGGGACGAGGTAAACACAAAAAGGGGTAGGTAATGTAATATTAAGAAATCAAAAACCTTCAAACATAGTGCAAAATTATACTCTATATAAAACAGGTTAAATTCTTTAGTAATTACATTTCTTCCTTATTAATTAACAGAGCTACACATTTTGTTACTATTTTCCCTGGGCTCATCTCTAAAAATCTTTTTTTTACTATGATCCTTTTGGACAGCAGCATGAATTTGTATCATTTTTATTGCTGCACTCCTTCCTTTCTTCAGGAGTCTGAAAGGTTATTTATAAACTCTAGAATATATGTAACACAAATACTTCCTCAACTGAATTTATATTCATAAGTACTCAGTAGAAGGTCACTAGATGAAAGAAGCTTAGATTTCCATATGATAAGACAGGCAGTATATTATATGTACCCTATTTAACACCATCTTCTGGTTAATCTTATCAGATCACATTAGTGGAAATAAATTAATAAAAAAATTTACTATCTATTACATTTCTCTGTAGGACAAAAAAGTTTGTAATGAAATTTCTCTAAATTAAAGATTATAATCTTTATATAGTGTGACATTTGGATACAGTCAGGAAATTTCCATGAAGAATGTTTCATGTGCCAGGAAGTAACAATGATATCTACTGGATCTACCTGCATAAGAAAACTGAAACAAAATATTATGAAGTCTGAATGCATCAAGATTTTGTACAACTCAGTATTTTGTTTCATCATTTTACAAGCTACTGTTGGCATCTACCACATTTTCAAATGGAAAAGTCCAAATTTTAAGGAAAAGACAATTAATTTAGCTCTGAAAAAAAAAAACCCAATGATTGTAAGGATACTTCTGTTTCAAAAACCAAAACAGTTCCACTACAGTATTTGATACAACCTTGTATCAATCAAGAACTAGCAACAAACCTAGGAATCTCAATCTTAACGAATCAAGATTTTTCAGCCCAAAGAGAAGAGCTGTATTCCCATGTAGCAGCAGGCTCAGTCAGTTTAGCATTTTGCAATGGATGCTGCTCTATTACAAAGATTCTCCTTCACTAAAGGGAGAGGGAACAAAAAGGGAAGTCCAATAAAGACATCCTGTTGTTCCTCAGTGCCCAGATTATCAAAACAGACAACTTGTCAGCTTTGCATAATTTGATCTTGTAAATTTATGTTTTTATTAAATCAACCACAGCAGCTATTTTCTAGCTATATTAACCATCTTTGCAACACTATTGAGCAATTTCACAGAAACATTGCAGCAGAATGCTTTAAAGGTCATTAAGAATCATAAAAGGTGCTCTGGCTTCAGAGGATCCTCGCTGGAGAACATGCTATGAAGAAGATGCAGCATGTTGAAAAGCACAGATACGTCTGTGCTGAAAGCGGTAAGAGATGAGAAGAATACACCTGTTAAAGACCTGAGTTGATGCCAAAACACCACTGCATGGCACCATGCAAGTATTTTAGCTTCACTGCCTAGGAAGAGATTAGTAAAAAATAATTCAGGGGCTTTCTGGGTAGAAAAAAACCAAAATCTTAATTTATTGGCTTGGCTCCAAACAAAGTTAGCGTTTGTGAATTGGTGTGTATTAAACAAGTGGTTTAATATAAAATCAGTCAATATCACTGCATTCTGAGATGGCTTTCTGTTGAAGTGCTTTGTAACACAGCAGATTCACATTTTAATTGATTTTTTTAAAGTCTGATTTAATGATATATTTTATAAAATTTATAATGCAGTATTACAGGAAACAGAACACACACACCTTTCCTGTATGAAAATAACTCTATGGCACACACTACCCTTTAGCATAACCTAAGGAACAGCATTCCCTACATTACCCTTTACAGCAATCCCACACCAGAGGATCAAAAAGCTTTACCTTACCAGTCTGCTTCGATTACTGGCAAGAATTAAACCTGTCCTTTTCAGTTAAATTGTGTTGATATACAAAGATTGAGAGATGGTCTTACTAGAGAAAGATCTCAAAAAAACTTTGAGATATTCCTAACTTCATTCCAGCTGCTGGCAAACAAGCTGTTCAACTTTCCCCCTGGCTTTCCTAGCTCCAAATCTTTGTTTAAAAATAATTAAGTACTTTATATGATTTACAAAATATGAAGGCACATGTATTACAAAAATTAGAAACTTTTAGTAGCACAAGTATGTTGCAACCTCTCAAAGATAATTTCAAGCATAGTTGCAACCGAGATTTAATTCAGAAAGAAGTCATCATCATCATAATCTTCAAATGGTTTGGGCTGGAATAGACCTTAAAGATCATCTAGTTTCCATCTCTCTGCCACCCACTACTCCAGGCTGCTCAATGCCCCAACCTGGCATTGAACACTTCCAGGGTTGGGGCATCCACAATTTTTCTGAGCATCCTGTTCCAGTGTCTCACCATACGCATAGTAAAGAATTTCTTCCTAACACCCTATCTCTCCTCTTTCAGCTTAAAACTGTTCCCCCTTGTTCTATCACTATCTGTCCATGTGAAAATATGCTGTCTCTGTTTTTTATAAGCTCCTTCTAAATACTAGAAGGGATCTCTTTGGGTCTCCCTGGAGCCTTCTCCTCTCCAGGCTGAACAACCCCAGTTCTCTCAGCCTGCCTTCCCAGAAGAGGTGCTCCAGACCTTGGGCAATACTCATTGCCCCCCTCTGGACTCACTACAATAACTCCATGTTCTTCTCACCTTGAGGGCCCCAGAAGTGGATGCAGTTGACTCCAGTAGAGTCTCACAAGAGCAGAGTAGAAAGGCAGAATCATCTCCGTCAACCTGCCAGCCACACTCCTTTTGGCACAGCTCAGGATGCTGTTGGCTTTCTGTGCTGCAAACACACACTGCTGGGTCATGCTGAGCTTTGCGTCAATCAACACCCCCAGATTCCTCTCTTCAGGGCTGTTCTCAATCCATTCACTGCCCAGCCTGTACTTGTGCTTGGAATTGCCCCAAGCCACGTGCACCTTGCACGAAGTCTCTTCATGAAATCAACAGCTTATGAACCATTTAGGTATTGCTCCACTTATAGTAAGTACATGGGTCTGTACCCATCTTTGGTTTGGTTTACAATGACAGAAAAGAGTGCTTACTTTTTGGAGCACTACTTTGTCCTTGCAGCTTCTGAACTGGCAATTAGTAAAGAACATGAAATTTTTCAATATATAATGAAATAAACCAAACCCAAGGCAGTCTGTCTGCTCTCTCAGCGGAAGCAATAGCTAACTACTAGGTACCATGAACAGGGTTGTGCTTTCCAGGATGCTTGTAGGTCTCATGGAGAGAAACAACAAATAACAACCCTGTTCTATGAACACAATCAGCCCAGCATGGGCTGCTGCCAGCAACATGCATATAATTACAGGCTTTGGGATTTAATGTAATCTCAAAACTAAAGGATGACTCTGTCTTACAAGTAGCTTCCACATGTTGCACTACATGGTTAAAGACTCCTGTAATTACAATTTCTGTAAGGCTTTGTACTTTGTAGAGGTTTTTTCAATTAATTAAAATTATGACCTTCCAATTGCTACATCAATCTCTAACAAAACAAAGCTAAGCATTCCCTTAGAATTACCATACCAGAAGCGAGGACACTCTCTTCCACTTAGCAGAAAACAATTGTTTTTACTCTCATTTAAACCAAAAAAAGATTATGATTCTACTAAAAACACATGAACAAAAGAGGAATAATTATACCTCTCTCTAGCTATACTTCTTTGTTTCCATATTTTTCTCAACCTATTTAGCAGCCATGAAATTGGAATATCACACTAGAAAATCAAATTTGTACTTGGAGGGATGAGTCTAGAATATAATGTAAAGTCATTTAATCTACTACAAGAGATTCTTTAGGAATTAACTCAGTAAGTTTTTATGTGCGAGATGTGGTCAAAAGGGATGGCAATGGAAGATAACAGCTCAAGAGATGCAGCACATAGAAGGGATGGCACCAGTAGTTTCAACTGGCAATAGGTTCAACCCTTTATAAGGTGCAGGGAAATGCTGATTCACTGATACCTCTGTGCAAGCTGAAGGAAGACATGGTAGCAGCTGCTTTTCCAGAACAGAATGGACTTCTGTGTTGAAATTGGGCACATGCTGGATGTTTGCCTGCAGTATGAGCAACAGCCAGCCAACTGGCACCAACCACTGCACCCTTCCCAGGCCACATGGACTAATCCATTCCAGAAGCCAAACTGGTACTGGCAGTACTAGGGAGTGTATCCCAGAACGTGTTGACTCTAAATATGACTCAACAGATGATTCAAGGTAAGCAAATGACCTGCAACTGAGACAACAGGTTTCATGCAATCATTGCATGAAATGCAATAGGGGAAGACTGAGTACAAGTATTGAAAAGATCATGAGCTGCCTTGTGTAGGGAGACCTATACTAGAACTCCATATTCAGCTCCGGTATCTATGACGGATTTTGCTTGGTATAGATTTGTTTGTTTTTAAAAGGTTGAAAAACTGGACAGAGTGCAGAGAAGAGCACAAAGTATGATTTGAGAAATAAAAAATGCCTTGTGCAGTGCAAGACTCAGCAAGCATAGCATCATATTGGAAGTGTTTACACCTGATTACACAGTGCCTAGAAGCTGTCATAGGAAGGACACATTAAGTGCTCAAGAACTTCTATGTCATTTGATGAAAAAGCAGTAAAACTCAAACTAATCACCACTTGCTGATTGGAAGATCTACTGACAGATAAAACCACCAAAATGGCTCTCTGAAGAGCCACTGCCTGCCTGTATTTCTAGAATATGCATTTTTGCAAATTGTCTGTTATTGAACTCGCTGCAACAGTAACAGGCTGAATGCCTGATTACATGGGAGATAACCAAACATCTACATGTCTTCTTTTGTCTTAAAAAGCATGCAAAGTAAGAGATGAGATTATGATGGCCTCCTAACATGTATCTACCTAATGCACTGGAAGTCTTTAGGCTATTTTCATCCTTAAAATATTAATCAGGTTTGCACAACACTGAATTCTATACAAATGTTATTAAAATAGAGAACTAGTTATACATAGCTAAACATAACATTTTAACAAATATGTAATTAATACTAATATAAAAATCTTTTTATAATCAGAATCCTTAGTATGTTAGAAAAATGGCCCCATTATACTCCACAATTGGTCCACATTCTCAGAATGCTGACACTTCAGACACCATCCTCAGACCCACACATCCTTTCCCATTCGCTGTAAAAGAAGGGACAGGATCCACAGCACCAGTCAGCAAACACATATGTGCAAAGTAGCACAAAGCATGTTATCACAACCATCAGGAAAACAAACCAACTATAACACGTATGGCTCAAAGAAAATTATCACCATGCTTTGCTCTCAGAAAAAAATCACTGAAACAAACGAAGGAAAAGTTCCCAGGCAAAGGGTTGAAGTATTCGTAACGTAAGTCTGAAAAGTGAAAGGTTGATAGCTTCAAGCTTGTTTTACTGTTATTCCTCCATGGATCATTAGTGCTTTAGTGGTGTCCCACTGCTATTCATCACACTTCTAATAGCTCCTTCTAAAATACTCCTAAAAAAAGTTTGCAGCTTGGCCAGACAGCACTCACAAGTCTGTAGACAATATTTATCAGTTTAGTTTAGCTGTGCCCCCCCTCCCCCACCCCCGCTTTTTTTTAAAAGAATCATGGAAATCCTACAATCTCTTAAGGTAAACAAGATGTTGTATACAACAGCGATCAACAACAAACTGGAAGCACCTAGATACAAGGGCAAAAGAGTGCATTCAAGAACAGCCCAACAGATCATTAAAATACACCAATCAGCAAAACAAATGTTACCCTTGGAAAATTAAAGGGTAACTGAAGAAAAACCAAAGTGCTAGTCTTCCTGTATTACTGTGGATCTATGACTTGTAAACCAGCAACTAGTAGTAAAGAGTCCCTGTTTTAACTAGTTTTCTAAGAATTCAACAATCTTATACAAAAAACTCTCTCACACATTTCTTTTGCACTGTCAGATATGAAATTATAGCTTTGCAACAGACAATAAACTTCCAGGTTCTGTATTACATTTCCATTAACCAACTAGTAATTTTGCCTTGAACTTGCAAATCCATTTTAAAAGCACAAACAACCCCGCTTTGAATTCCTGATGAGTTCAAAGGTCTCAGACTGGCTTTAGGTTCTTGAGAAGAGTTACAGGCTGGGCTGATCTGAACGTCCCTGCCAGCTGGAGACGGATGGGCTGTACTGGCTGCAGCACACCTCTGACATCCCGACACTGCTCTGAAAGCTGCCACCTTGCTTCTTCATGTCACACAGTCAAAAATCTTTTTTTTTTAAGATGTTTCACATGATTCAATATATATCAGCAAAAAAATTTTAATAACTCACTTTATTTTTTCACTTACTTTTCTGCAACTATTGTGACCTTTCACATTTTCCCTTAAAAATTGTCTTCTCTCTCCATAAACATCTGGGTTCTTCTAATAATTATCCACTGGATACAAATCTGCTATACACATGAACTTTTAACTTTTCTCATAAGCCAGGCCTGAAATCCATCTGCTGCTTATTACTGAACCCTTTCTGTTTGCTCCTATGTTTTAACAAGGGAAGCAGCCATAATTTAATTTAACAGCCTTGGTGCAGACCAACAGACACTGAAGTAAGTGAAGGGTAGTTATCTATGCTTCTGACATGATCTTTCTTAGTACAGCATTAATAACTCCCTTTTTTTAAAGTGTTGCTGCTATTGCTGTATAGCAAACTGAACTGCCATTTCTACACCTCTGCAGGTCCCTCTACACACTGCTGATTTCTCAGCTTTTCACTCATGGTATATAACCATGTCTTGGATTATTTCCCCATAGATATATTAACTTGCCAAGTCATATGATATTCTTCTGCATATTACAGATTTCTAGTTGTTTTGAAGACTAATTAAAGACATCTCCATTCTTATTACTATGTAGGTCTCCTGATCTAATTTCATCTGCTAATTTTATCAACAGTTAACGAGGTTGTTAAGTCACTATTGCCTGCATTATCCTTGAATCAACTCCTGGGGGTGTTTCTCAACCAACTCTTTTTGAGGTATTTCCCTTTTTAGATCATGAGCATTTAAAATTCACCAAACACCTCAGAAGATGCATAAACATCCTGAAGAATTGCATCAAGCCCTAGTATTTCTTCCATTAATTTTCTATTATATTCCAAACTGCGACAGAGTTCATTATTTACAAATCTATACTGCTTATTAAGTACAGTCACATTACCTTCAAAACCTGAAATCCCTCTCCTCTTTAATGTTTAGTCAATATTTATTTCATTACTGAAATTTTATAGAAACCAGCAGTAAATCATAGAGAAGACAGGGCAAAGGTACTTCATTCTTTTTTTTTCTCTCCTCTTTTTAAGTGCACGTTAACCTATTCCAAGACATGTCACTTGCTTTCCATTCAAATATAAGGTCAAACCCTACCAAAATGAGCATAATCAGGCTCCATCTATAGATGCCAAAGATCAGTATGTTCACAGGCAAAGTGGCCAATACTGTACATTTTAATTTCTTTGCATTTGTTCATGTGTCATGGACTTTATGAAAACCACCTCATACAGCAATTGTTGTAAAGAACTTACTTTTTTCTCCCCAATGCACTTACTTCTTTTCCCCAACATATCTTTAGGTTTGCATCACGCCAGCTGCTGTACTTCAACAATGAAAATAAACTTGGTACCCCAAAGAGATGGCTGTGCGCAGATTCTCTCCATGAACTTACTTGGAAAGAGCTACATAGGCTTAATTGATCAAAAGGGAGTCACAAAACAATGAAATATTTTGCAGAGGCATATGCTAATGGTACTGCACCAACTTTGAAGACCTGCTGCCTTACCGGAAAGGTCCATAAAACTGTTGAGGTGATGGAAATGCTCCCAAGCTGCTGCCTGGAATGCAGAAAAGGGATGGTAACAGTGCCATTTTATTTATTTATTTTAAAAACAAGGCAAAGAAAGGGGCCTAGACATTTTAACAGGAAATTAGAAAACTAGCTGTTATAAATTCACCACCTAGCAAAGCTTTAACAGCCCAGGTTCCCCTCCCCCTGCTCCCCATTCCCGATCTCTCGTCTGCATCTGAATGCTCACAGTGCTGCTAATGGATAAAAATGGAAACAAATGTATGCAACAAATCACAGCCTGCTCCTGTGCCAGCTTCCCCTTTCTGATTCATCAGACCCAGATCTTCATACTGCTGCTACGTATTAAAATCAATGTTCTGCCTCTTCATTATTGTCATTATTTCTCTTTCACTTCAGAAGTTTCCTTTCCTTCAGACTGCTGCCTGACCAGCTTGTCAGGACATATTTAAATCAATATTTTATGCGTATGAGTGTGTGTGCCGTGCATCTGGATGCCACTTCATTACCATCTGAATTCCCATCATTTCTATCAAGGCACAAAAACGTAGGGGTAAATATCACGTCAAATGACAGAAGATTACAGCTATCTATCTCCATAATTTAAAAATCTGAAGTTACTGCAGATATTGCCACCAGTTCATTTCATACCCGATAAGAAAACCTAAATAAAGACTGAATGCAGTACTTCTCGTGATGCATGAAAACGCAATGCAGCTCAAGCAGAAGGCATTAAAGATTCATCCTCTGCTTGGCCAGAACTGGGGTTTTAAGCTGCTTGTGTCAACTTTCCCTACCACACTTGGGGCTTACCTTCCAGGTCATGGAGAAACACCCCTAATAGTGCAGACTGTTAACAGGGAAATCAGACACTCAAGAGTCAGGTGAATGGTGAAATTTCTCTGGAAAGGAGAAGCCCTACAGAGAGCAAATGCAACCACAAGAGCCCATGTTTGCCGAGCAATTGTTACTGCTGGTTGAGCTTCAGGGCAGAGAAGCTCTGCTGGTACTGTGGTCCTGCGGTCCTGCAACAAGGATGCTGGCTTCTGTAGTACTGCCAAATGCACACTGGAGGAAATGGGTGAGGCGGCAGGGAGCTGACATGCACACTCTTACTGTAGTATAAAGAAACAGAGCGTAAAAAAATAATAAATAAATATCAAACCTCTGCTTGCTTTCATTTGGATACAATAAGCCTTCCAAAGAGGAAGCATCTTCCTTAAGTTGGTCAAAACCAAGGTACCCACTACACTCCCTCCCATAACAGTGTCTATGCCTTGATTTTTTTCTTTTAATTAGAAGCACAGCCTACTCCAGAAAGAGGTGCTTCATTTATGCCAAATCACATCTTACTAACATAAAGGTGATCCTACAGCTACTAATGTCATTTTCACATGAGGCTTCAGTGAGGATGCTCTATTTTTTTCCAAACAAGTGTAACAAAAAATAATAATCCACATTTACATACTACCCACTCACAGTGTCAGCACATTTTTCACTGACATGTTAATTTCAGGCTGTGCAATTTAAGTCTGCAAATCTATGAAAAGGGGATGACCAAGGACTCTTCACTTGGAAGATCTCCAGGTGGTGCACCTGTAACAGCATTTTGCTGACTGAGTGGTGTTGCACTTCCCAGTGGACTCTTCCTGGGCATTTTAAATTGACAGATTTGAGATGTGCCTTCACCTGAGTTGTAGACAAATCTTTTCCCTGTCTTTTGCATAAAGTTGGGGCAGATATTAGCAACACGGCTTGGAATCCTGAAAATATTGAATTTACTACTCCAAGATATTATCACAAAAAGCAGTAAGTCATTTTGATAAACTCTGAAGTACTTAATTTATATTCATTTTGTGTGTTCTTTCCTAGTCTGTTTTCTCTTTCTCTGATAAACACACATAAACCTCATCTGCAAAATAAAAACCCATTGAAATAAACCATCTGGGTCCCCTATCAACATTGAATATTGATTTGTTTCTTGGTTTGTTCCCTGCCCCCACCCCCATATAAACCTTGGAAAAAAATCCTGTATTGACTGTATCCCTTTAAGCTCTGAACAGAGGTAAACTCAAGTTCCTCTCTCCACTTGCTCACATAGGAACTACTGGCCCTAATCTTTGATGTAACATCTGGAAGCCTGTATGAATAAACATATTCACTGATATTTTCCCTTAAAGGGTTGGGTTTCTGAACTAAAGTTATAATGTAATAAGCTCCAGCACTGAGATGATCAGAAGCACAACAGACGTCTCATCCAGAATTTTGTGGCTGTGAATCTAGTCCTTGGCATGATCCAGTCCCCAAAGGCCCTTGTTCTTTGTTTTAGCTCTTTAAGCCAAAGACAAATGGGAAGAAGGATGGAACCATCTTGAAATGCCTACACTGAGTCTGGAGTTCAATCCCATGGAGAGCTGCAAACCAGGAGACGACTACCCACTCACTCTTAAGCAGAAAGAAAGACAGAAGAGAAAATGGCAGAGAGGACTACACAGGTTTATTTTCTTAACAGAGTCATTGATATTCAGTTTATTCCACCTGAAACATTGTTTTAAGGGACTGAATCACACAGAAGATTGACTTTGATTTTGGGAGGCTTTCATTTGTAAGCTGTCAGTTTGGATCCAACTGAGGGAGGTACTGACGGATGGTTTCTAATATCTAAGAGTTGCTTAGTGGCGTATGACAAATGACAAAGCAGTTACAGACTGAGTTATATAGTGAGTCAGCAGTCCTTTCCCAGAAGGTTCGATACTAATTAAGAGGCAACTTGACACCCTTTGTGTAAGGCCGCTTGGAAACTTATGTCCAGATACCAGAAACAAATCAAAAGTAAATAAATACCTTAAGCTTCAGCATGGAAATAAATAACAGCCCTACAGCTATATTATAGCACATGCCTCAATACCCCTATTAAGGTTTTATTTGAACAGTACATTTAACATGGTTACATGATGCCTGACAAACAAAACACTACTTTTTGCCCACTCAAAACTAGTGCCAGCATTGAAATGTTTGCCTTCTATTTAAAACCGCACTTTGGTGAACAGACTTCTTCTCAAGTCTGTCCTCCAAAACCACCAAATGCAGTTGTATGCTAAGCACGACAAAAGATGAGGCTGTGGAAAAAGGCACTGAGCTAATGCTGGTGTGTAGCTCACCTCTGCCTGGTTCCCCAGATGACTCAGTCCATGCTGGGAGCAAGCCCTGTCTTTGGCTCTGGGAGGAAACTCTGCCATTAGCAATGGAGTTGAATGATTGTTTATATCACATCTCTTCCTCTCTGTTTAATGCTCTGTGGCGAACAAAAAGCTCATTTCAGTCACATTTCACAAAGAGAGACTGACAAAAAAGAAAAGTACTTTTTTCCCCCTTTTCTTTCAAATTGCACTGGTCATACAGTATGTGGTGAGGAGGAATGACTAACACCCAAACCCACCCTCAAGCCTTTCACAGAGAATTTTCTCCTAGTTTTAATCTATGCCAGCTCTGCTCCAGCTGCAGTGAACTTGCCCCAGGTACTTCAAGCAATGCAAAATCTTGTCTTGGGGACACTGGTTTCTGATCCTAGTTTTTTATCAAATGCAAGAATTTCATGAAGGAATCATGTAAAACTTGTGCTGTGCATTTAGCAGCACAAAGAAAATTGCATTTCAGAGATGGGTCATACACAATTGTGAGGAAATGAGTTACAGCGAAATGGCAGTACAAACCAGTGTAATAAAAGACAGCCTCAATTAAAAGTTACAAGAACAACGCAAGGGAAGATACAATAAGATGCACATTAGTAGCCTGCTCAAAATCTCAGCACAGAGCAGTGTTAGACACAGGAAGCCATCTTCTGAAAAAGCTAATGAATCGTTTAGTTAATGAGGAAAGGTCATGTCTTTGATCAGTGGGATCTAGGAATTATGATTAAGCAGAAGACTCATATTATATACACTTCACAAAAGGTTACTGTGTTTTAGAAAATTTTCTAGTTTGTTTTTGCTTTGTTGTTTGTTTGCGGTTTTAATACTGTGAAGAGATGTTTGGGATTTGCTTGTTACTGGTTTAAGTTTTACAACCAGTGTTCTTTTTGTTCCATTCTTCATATAATATTTAAAACATCTCCCTGGCACCAGTGACTAAATCTACCATTCTGTCTTTCCTTTCTTTCTTCAGCTGCTTGTGAACGATTTGGTGTTTCATTCATGAGTGGAGAGAACATATAAGTTAAGTCAATAATGAACCAGCTCAGTAAGACATAAAAAGAAACTCAGTTAGACCCAATTAGAAACTAAAAGACAAAGAAAAAAAATCCCAAAAGCCTATGTAAAAGGAGGTTTTGTAAATTTTACTGCACTAGAAATATGTCTCCCACTACTTTTTAAGCTTAGCCATCAATACCTTTTTTTTTCCCCCCTAAAACTGAAAGCATACTTTTTTGGGTGTTTTACACCATGTCTCTGTTGGAGAGCTGTAAGAGTTGACATGTCAAGAGAAAAAGTGATTCAGTAGACTGTTAAATTTGTTACCATATAAATCCTCTTCATAGTACTTTTCCCAAGATGATTTTCAAGGTTAAGAGCTGTTTCCCATACTCCTCTGCTATGTTAGATTATTAAACAGGTGTCATAAAAGAAGGCTTTGATTTTGTAAGAGAGCAAAAATAAGTTTTCCTTCATCCCTTTATGCTACAGAACATATATTCAACATTAGAGCACTGGTGAACCTGCTGCAAACAAAAATCCCTGACGATGCAGAAGCTTCCTTCGCTCTATGCGGGGTGCAGGAAACAAGCTTCCAGGGAAGGCAGATGTATTTTATTTTGTGCTGTACAAACAGCTTTTAGGGAACATCTATTCATTTCACATTTAGTCAGGTTCTTATACTGCTCTTTTTTCAGCATCTTTTGGATGTTGCTGAAACGAAGCTTTCCTGCTCCTCCTCCTGACTTTAAGAGTGTTGAAGCAACAACGGAAGAAAATGCACCTGGACATTTCTGCACCAAGAATTTGGTAGGAAGACAAGATGGAAAAACCAAGATTGCTCCATGTTTGGAAAAGGAAACAGAGAAGGCTGGAACTGTCAAATCCTCTCCGAGTACGAACCAATTTTCAAAACAGGTTCGGAGGTGGCTCTGTTACTGTCACACATTGCAGTCTCCTGCCTCAGACTGATTGAACACCTCCACAGGGTGGATTCCTTACAGCAGCTCAAATGTCTGAAATGAGATGGTGCTTTACCTCACCCAAGCCTAGGACACAGTGTACCCTGCAACAGCACCACAGGACTTGAAGTGACTGGGAGACAAACCGAGTGATTAACACACAAAACCCCATTGTTTCAGATTATGTAAAGATAAACAGGAATATTTTCTGGTAAAACATAATGAAGACTGGTTTACTAATGCCAAAGCATTACTTAGGTTTTTTGGGTTTTTTTAAATGAGACAGCTTGTTTCCAAACATCTCAGGAAACTCCACCATGAAAAAAGAAAACCAATTCAGGAAACAAAGTCACAAATGTGGAACAACTGCAACCTTTCAGCCAGCAAGAGGACCATGCTCCTTCTCAATCCGATGGCTCAGTAGATGGGGAACAGTTTCCTGACACTGTTCAATTCAACAAAAATACTCCACTTTGGAGGAGCAAGAGATGCTGAATCTAGGCATTGGGAATGAGTAAGATGTGACACAAGCTCCTGGGTCCCAGGAGCTAGTCTTCTGCTTTGGTTAACACACCTCCTAATGTACTTAGCAGCCACTATCTTAAATCTGTCCTTCCCTACAGACAGCTCAGTCTGAAAGGCATAAATTTAGCATTGCTGGGTGCAGCAGCTCCTCCTCTGCCAGGGAATGCCCTCCTATAATCAGTCCTTTCTAGCTGTTTCCTTCCTCCTTGCCTTTCCCTCCTACCAGAGCTTCACAGCAAGGTGAACTGAGCAGCCTCCGGGACTCTGCCACCAAGGCAAGAGTGATGACAGGAGAACAAGGAGCCTTCCACTCAGATTGGCCACCTCACTGCCACCCTCTTCCATCCTCCCACCCAAGTCCCTAGGGTGCATTAGTAAAAGTCTGCCATGCTGCGGGGTGCCCAACCCCTGCAGCCCACTGCTGCCCTCCACGCCCACAGCCAAAACTCTGGATCCTCCTTCATGCTGCAGCACACACCTCTTCACCGCTCCATCAAACATGGTGGCAATGGCAAGAACAAGACTTCTTCCCTGAAGTTTGCTACCTGTCACTCTGCCTTACCTATTGCAGCACCAAGAGAGGCCATTTTAAGTGGCAAACAGCAGGCACTTAAGACTTGTAAAACAATGATTAATAATGGCTGCCCAGTAAATTCACAAATGCTGCTAGTTAGAAGAAAATTGGTGCAAATATTAGAAAAGGCAATCTTAATGACCAAGAGTTTGGCATCAGTATAATGTTCTTTTAAAGGCTAAGACTATCATGATACTTCTTTTTTTTTTTTAATTTAAGGGGGTTTCAGTGAGGTTTAAAAAAGATTTTCTGTGAACAGAACTGAGTAACAAAGACAAAAGACCTTCTTTTACTAAATCCTTAGATATTACCAAAATTACAGCAAAATGGTGGAAACAGGCATCTTGTGATGTGTCTGCAACAAGGTGATAATTACTCTCTCATCCCTTTCATTTAAAAGTGATATGTGGTAACACTGATGTATTTATTCACCTTTTTTGATCCTTAAACACAAATCCCTATCAGGATTTTCTCAATAGAAAAGACATTTCTGCAGAACACGGAAAAGTTCACGCATAGTAGAGCACACACCCCTGCAAGCACCCCTGTACACAGATGAGGAGTCCCAGATCAGTGTCCATCGACTCCCTCTGCTGGCAAGAGCTGCCACTTTCCTCTTCCAAAAAATAACCACCTTTTTGCTGGCAGTCCACAATATGAACATTGCAGTACATAGCACCAAATCTTACTCGGTGCTGGTGGTTGGCTGCTTTGCAGTGCACATCTGGAAATAAGATAACTTAGAATCTAAGAAGCTTCCTAGCACATTCCAAATAAGCATTGAATAAGTATCCAGTATTAATTTTAATTATAGTTTTCACAGTAATGTTAATGGATATGAAACTGGGTTCTGTTTGCCTTTCACTCCATGAAAACTTTCAGATTTTTCTATTAAAGCAGGCTTAAAGTAAATAATGCAAGATTCATGAAATGGTACATTGTGTTTCATTTAAAATATTTATGGAATTCTCTAAAAAAGGAAGTCACTACTTGCATTTTACTCTGAAATTTGACATGCAAGAGGCTGGATACGCATGAGGGAGCCTGAAGAGCTGCAAAGCTGCCCCAGCCCTACCATCCACCTGCCTTTACTCTCCCCTGGGTCTAAGGGACCTGCCGAAATCAGACAGCTACATTTTTGCCTAAATTAATTACAGAGACAAGGCCGTTACTTGCTCTGTCTCATGACCTGCCTCTCACTTCACACCGATAAATTGTTGATCTATTGAAGTTTTTTTGTGGCTGACATTCTAACATATCATGGAAATGCTGGATTCTGCTAAAGTAACAACCACACTGCTTTCACAAATGCGAACACCCAACAAACCCCCTGTTACAGATGAACTTAGAAAATATTGGGAAGGGAAGCTGAGTGAATACAATACACACATAAAATGTCTTTTAATGTTTCCTGCCCCCTCTTGCCCCCTGCCCTCAGCCATAAGCACCATGATGCCATGATTGCTGAAAGGCCCTGAGACACAACTGCATCCCACTGTGTCAACAGAACTACAGGGAAAGTGAGACTGAACAGCACCCAGAAACCAGAAAGGACAGGGTCACTTCACAGGAGATCACTATACGCTTCTGGTCAAGGAGGAGCCCCATAGCCTTCAGCACCCTTATCACTCCCCCACAGCACCGGGCTGCTTCAACACAAACGCTTGGGGATAAAAAGAAGACCCTCTAAGTTTCTCAAGCAAAAATAAATGAACTTCCACACTCAAAAGAGCACAGACTCTCTAGACTTTAGACAAAGTGAGAGCGGCCCAAGAAACTGTTTGTGCATGTAAGTGTGTGGGAATGTTCCCACAGGCACAACCATTAAACCAGATTTCTGACGACAGTTCATCTTGGGGGTCAAGACTTCATCAGCGGAAGGCATTGTAAAGTACATCAAACAGAGCGACACTTGCTTTGTCCCAACCATCTGTGTGTTTTGGTGTGACCACAAGAGGATGACCAACAACCACACCTGGAAGTGCACAGGCTGAGGGCCCAGACCTGCTGAATGCAGAACCCCTTTGGCTACCTGTCATCACCACTACACCACCACATCTAGAAGTGTGCAGCTCCCTGTCAAGGGCACAAACCTCATCAATGTGGGACCACAACTACAACTACAAAACATTGCAATGCTGCTGTAACAACACTGCCATCCCCAAAGGCTTTTCTTCAATTTAACAGAAAATTATGAAGATCTTTTTCCTTTTTTCAGGACTAACCTGCACCTGTAAGATACACCAAGTAGCTTGCTTAGGTCTCTGCATACTTCTTTTGAGTTTTTGGAAGAGGATGGAAAATTGCTGTTTATTTTTAAGTAAAAACAGGCTCTATGCAACCATAGGAGTCCAGGAGCTGGACCCATTTAAGAAATTCCTATGAGCCCCTACATAATAGAAAATCAATTTTGAAGTAGCAAGAGAGGTACATAGGAACATGTCATTAAGATGACAGAGAAATTGATTTTATGGTTCTTTTCAGTAAGTTGTTTTAAAGCTTGTTTTCTGTGTTTCAAAAAATATGATTCTAAAAAATTTATTTTGTATGCTGAAGCAATCATAAGGTTGACATAACTTCACAAGCCTCTGCTACACACACAAGGAATTTTGTTTCACATTGTTTCTATAACATCCCTCATACCTAAACACACAAACACCTACCTGTACACTCGGTGATTTGCACACACAGTAAAAATGGGATCCAGACATACACATTATCAACTTCTTCAAACCATAAACAAGCCTGATACTAAAAACCACCATTCAAATAATCGTAAAAAGTTATGGTTTTTGCTTGATTACTACTTTAGTTCCACACATTCACTTTATTTTTAATTTAAACTCTCTCACCACATGCTTCTTCATAAAGGCCTTTATCAGAAAAATCAGAAAATAACTGGATTTTATAATATTCCTGTTTTCCCAGGCGGCTTTATATATAAAATAAAAAAGTGGAAGTGCTGGCATAGTAACTACTTGGGCAAACATGGCATATGTGCACCATCAAGAACAGCTTCTACAGGCATGAACTTGCCCTTTCCCCCCAGCCCTCCCCTTTGAGAGGGGGCAGAGAGAGAGAGAAGGAGGGAGAATGGGAGTATTTGCTACAATGCTGAGGTTATTTTCAAATTTCTTTCATAAAGTAAATATGGCTCCTGAATTTCTACAGAGACAGATGCCATGATTGGGTAAGGGGATCTTTATCACAACCAAAAGATGTTTCTACTCACAGAAAGTATGGCTGTAATATTTCATCACATCTTAGCAATACAGCAACAATACAGATCATCTTAAAAGCTGGGATGTTAAAACACGCTGCAAAGAAACTCTTATAATGAGAGGCAATTTCTAAGATACTGCAAGCTGGATTCTAGTTCTGCACTGACAGATTAAACACTGAAGATACGGAGGAGCAAAATACAGTTCCCAAATTCGGTAGGCAGGGGGCAGCATGCTCCAGCCATCAGCGCTGTCTCAGGGCTTTCTGCTGCTTAATTAACATTTCCCTCTCACCAAGAGAACATCATCTTTGTGTAATGGTGAGTGAAACCTGAGCATATTTAGGTCATTTAAAAAGGAATCTGACTGCATACATGTTAACAATTCCAAAAACGTGGTTTTTTCATTGCAGGTGGCATCCCTATGTAGCGTAAAAGAAATTAGGTGGTGGTCTTAGTAAATGTTATTCTCAAGTCAATAAAAATTCTGCTCCAAAATGTGACTGCAGATTTGCAAAAGGAATACATAGCAGTGATGAAAACCATAGTCTGGGGAAAACAAACATGCATTATAAATGACAATTTGTCTCCTCCAGCTCAATCATCTTTTAAATCCAACAAATATTAGTGCCAAAGTCATTCTTCTTGTGGAATCAAAAAAGTCTGAAGGATTTAATCTTAAACAGATCATTTTTTTAATTAACTCAATAAGGCTGTCTGCAAGAATTCGACATTTGCATAAAATGATAATGTATATTAGACAGCAATTATCATGGACTTTTCTTTAATTATAACTGATAACACAAATAAATCCTACATTCCCAACTGAAGAACGTAATTAAGTCTGAGTAGTTCAGGGAGAGAGAGAAGATACAAAAACATTGATTTTAAAATCAGGTGAATGGCACACTAGACCCAAATTCCCTTCCTCTTTCCACTCACATCAAAGAGCATTAAAAAATCCATCTTCTCTTCTCTAAAGAAAATGAAACTATCAACCCTGCTTTCTCTGTTTACTAATACAAAATGTTTTCTCACATAGTTTTATCCAGGATTTGCCAAGTCTTCTTCACAAAGAAGAGAAACTATTTTTATTTTGACAAACGAGCGCAGTGGAACGAGCAACCCCAAGCAAAGGGAAAATTGTTAATGAATAGGGAAAAGCAACCTACTGGGAATGGAAAGATGGGAGGTTACATTATTAGAACTCAGTAATTTAAAAACATATGAGGAAAAAGCTGTCATCTTTCACAGGTATGTAAGTCTAGCCTTGAAAGCAATACCAGTAATACCAGCAATAAATTTACAGGATACTAACATATTGGATTGACAACACACCCCACAAATACGTCAAGGCAATCACTGGGATGGAGCCAGCTTATCCACAACAACTTGAAAGAAGTTTGCTTATCTTTTTCAGTCAGTCAGTTATATGCCGCAGGAAACTCTGGCATTCAAATGGAGAAAAAAAATTAAAAAAGGTTGTGCAAAGGCAGTATGGAGTGAACTTTCAATATTTCAGGCCATGCCATTCTCTGTGGGACTGACTAAAGCCGACAGTCCATTAGCTTGACCTTCCCTGAACAAGCACTCCCTATGAATTCTGGCTTGAAAGCTCAAGCTTTACATTTTGTATTGGCTGGTGTTGGAACAGCCCCAGCAGGAAAAGTTCAGTATCTCCACTGAGGCTCTGCTCAGCTGGGCTCATGGCCACAGCCTCTTTCAGGGATGTGAAGAAAGCCAAAGGTGATCACACCAAAGTCACTCACCTTCAAAGCATACTAATACATCCTCTGGAGAAGCAGAGAGAGCCGACTGGCTGTCTTGTAGAAGGGAGATAAAGGAGATTTCTAAGGGAAGAATTTGCACCAAAGTCTCAACTTTATGATTAAAAGATACCAGTCCTAAACTTGTAATTCCTTCATCAGGTCCTCTGTCTGACACGGTTCTTTCTGCATCAAAGAATCACGAGACATCCTGTAACACAAAGTATTTTCTCTGCACTGTAGACATCTCTCATCTACATCATTTTTGGTTCAGCTATGCCTGAGCTATGATGCTGAGGCACACAACCTTCTCAGTTAAGTATTTGAGATTGTCATGGTTTAACCTCAGCTGGCAACTTCGGTACCACACACCCCCTTGCTCACTTCCCCCTCCTCCTCCCCTCACCTCCACAGTGGGATGGGGAAAGAGAATTGAAAAAGTACAAGTCAGAGGACTTGCAGGTTACAGTAAAGACAGTTTAATGGAATAGAATCGGAAGAAAATAATCATTGTAATGATAGTAATAATAAGAGTTAAAACATATAAAATGAGTGATGCACAATGCAGGTGCTCCCCACTTGCCAAGTGGTGTCCAGCCAGGCCCTGAGCAGCAGTCCCTAACCAGCTTTGCTCCCAGTTGATATATTGAGCATGATGTCATATGGTCTGGGATACCCCTTTGGACTGCTGGAGTCACCTGTCCTGTCTGTGTCTCCTCAAAATTTCTGGTACCCCTCCAGCCTTCTTGCTGGCAGGAAATTATAAATTTAGTGTAAATACCATGAGCAAGAACTAAAACATCAGTGTGTTGTCAACATTACACTCATACTGAAGCCAAAACACAACACTGTACAGTTCCTAGGAAGAAAATTAATTCTGTCCCAGCCCAAAGTAGGAGATGGATAAAGACTTATATGAAGCAATTATTTCATATGCAAAAGGGACTGCACACAATAATCTGACCTACAAGTAAAAGAGATAACTCTGTATAATGCTACAGTTGGCTTTTTTGTTGCTTGTTAATTGCGTGGGGTTTTCTTAGAAAAAAAACACCTGCACTGGCATTAGCTGCATGTGTATACTGTCAGCATCTCAAGGGCAGCTTAGTCAGCAGAACGTATTGGTCAAATGAGATTCAATAAAAACTTGTATTAAGAAATGGACTGTAAAATGGCACCACAGAGAACTTTTGTTTACTGTTTCTCCATTTTTGTCTCAAATATAAGAATTTTTCTTTGTTTTCTAGGTGTGGGCATCAGGCTTTCCCCCGTCTCTTCTACCCTATGCAGTTTGTAACAAGACTCTTAGAAGGCACATGAAGTGATTCTCAAACCCTCTGCAGCTGGAGGCCTTGCACAGCTCTCTCTGGCTCTGATGGAGTGAACAACACTGCCAGCATATAGCACTGGGAAATATCAGTCTATGTTATATTGTTATACTGGTTTATCAACATTTGCAAGAAGTTGAAAGGAAAGTGACCTCTTTTCTGAGTGAAAACAAGAGGAAATACACAGCCTGGCAGGCCTACCTGCTGTGTAAGGAAACTAACCTGCTGATTTCATTCTGCATGTGGCCAAATGCCACCTGGCTGAAAAGGCCAAGAAAGTACCTTCTTGACCATCTGCTGATCCCATGTCCCCCTTCTCACTAACTCTGTCATGCTCCTGAAACGAACTGCCATTCACCTCCTGGGAAGCAGTGCCAAACAAGTTTCCCCCACAGACCACAAGCACTCCTTTGGGACTTCACTCACATCATTAGCTCATGCAAGAGTATGTTGTACATCTGCAGGCTGCCACTGGAGATTAAAAAAAAAAGAGAAACGAGCTATGGGCTATGAAGGAAAAGGGGTGGAAAGGGGATGCTTAGAGCAAACAATAAAAAAGTCTCCCTCATGCTTTTTCTTCCCCTCTCACATACGTTGCACACAGTTAAGTGAGAGCTGTTTCCACTCTCCCTGCTCAGGAGATTTTACTGCTATGTGTTCTGCGTGCATCAGCAGCATCAAGTTTTGAACCAAACCCTAATGCACTGGCAGGTGAAAGGAATACTATTTTTTTTTTGTAAAGCGCAATTCCAGTGACTTTAGTTACACCTGGTTCAGAAGCACTTCTTTAGTCTGACAAACAGATATTTAAAATATTCACCCTTATGCTCTGTTACAGAATGTAACTGTTTGCAACTAGTTTATAGTCATCTCAGCACTACAAAATACGCCAGAGGTATTTCATACACAGCAAGGCATTGTTTGGAACAGAACAAGAAATTCTGCAAATAAAGCAGATACTGAAGCAGACTTTATATGGAATAGCCTGGGAAAATCTGCATAGATATTATATGGCACACAGATTCTCACTCTGTCTTTTTAAAACATTAGTCATTCCAGTTCCTTCTTGCNATTCCCCCCCCCCCCCCCAGTACATTCTTCATTTTATGAATAACTACTGCAATGCATCATAATGCCATACAGAAGTTTCAACATGTAATAAACTATCATTCCAGTCTCAGAAAAAAAGATCTTCTGAGACATGAGACCCAAGAGAATTGAAAACCAAAGAAGCTACCATAATCCACAGCCAATTAATATCATCAAAGGCTCAATAACTGTGCAGAAAGCTTCTGAGCTTGAAATGCTGCTCTGCAAGGCAGGGACTTGCATATGGGACTGAAAGCAGATGTTGGGTGGACACTTTCCACCAGGTACCATCGGTCTCTACAACACATAGGTGATCTGACAGGCTGACCAGCAAGAAGGCTGACAGTTTGCTGACCTCACCTTCATAGGTGTGGCACATTGCCCTGGAAGATGATGCCAAAGTCTTCCAGAGTGAACCACAGACTGTAAAGAAGGAATGCTGTCATCCAAAAAAGTGCATCAGGGGTAACCTAAGTGCATGGACAAACTTCTCATTGACCAAGATGTTTTTTAGAACATGAACAAAATGGTAATTTTGCGGAATCTGAGTAGGCATTTTTCCTAAGAGAAGGGGAAAAAATACTAAGAGGAGCTGGAATGATGCAGGTGTCTGAAGGATGTGTAACTGGCAAGGCAATGGCTGGGACTGTCTCCTCTGTAAGAAGAGGAAATGGCAGCATGGCATCAGCTTGTGTGAGAACCTGGAAGGCAAAGTCTCACTGGCATCATAATTAGGGGTTGATTAAATAGTAAGGTTATGTGCAGCACTATTAATTCCAGCGGGGGAATAAGTAGTAGGAGTAGCAGGGTTGGATTAAGAATTCAAATTCTCTTTGCTAAGAAAACAGTCAAACCCCAAAGCTCTTCAAAGTTTTTCCATGAATTGTACAGCTCTTTGAAGTATTTTTCATTTTGCTCAGCTTCATAGTCTGTAATTCAGCTGGTGCCAATTCCTGCACCTTCTTGTACCTAGTCCAGTGGATCTGAAAATGCTGTATTATTAGAGTAATGGAATGTTTCGTGAACTGACAAATCCAAAAGAAGAATTCCTAAATTCCAGTAAAAAAAACATTCCTTCATTCCTGTCTCACATCAAGTTTTCTAAAACAGTCCTCCCTCCCACTCCTGTATTCAGTTTGCCTCTCTCTTACCTAGCGTGATACCAAACACAGCAGACACCATCCAAAACAGCTTCACCTGGGATACAGTTTTTATAAAACTAGCGAGACTTGTGCTCTTTGTAATGGAACCACACTGCTAAGCTGCTTAATTTATCACCCACTAAAAATGAACACTGATTCTCCTCTGCAGCACAGCTTCTTAGCTTCTTATTTTCTATTTTACATTTGATTTTTCCTTCCTGACTGTGGCTTCCACTGAATACCATCTTCCTTATTTCAGACCCTTATCCTAATTTATCTAAAATACTTTAAATTCTGTCCTGTCTTCAAAACATTCATAACCCTTTTCAGCTGAGTGCCATCCAAAATTTCCCGTAAGTATTTTCAAATTTGTTTCAAATGACAAAAAAAATGTTGAAGAAAACAGAGCATGTGACAGAGCCATAGAGAAAACCAACTGCCACCACTTGGGACTATCAAGTTATTGAAAGCCAAACCTTTGCCGCAGTCTTTCAACCACTGCAGAACTCACTTTAGAAATACCTCATTTATATTACTTCCCTGGTTTGCATAGTACAATGTCAAGTGAAATAGTGTCAAACGCCTTACTAAAATCAGAATAGATCACATCTAATACTTCTTTCTTAGACTTTCTGCCAGTTAGTCTGTCAACACTGGAATTGGACTAGCTCAATGTAATTTGTTCTTGACAAATCCATTTGGGTATTCCCTTGCTACTTGCTAAGTACTTGCAAATTATTTAATAATTTATTCCATTTTTTGGTAACACCTGGTTTAGAGTTACCAGTAACAACTTCTCTTTCCCTCTTAGGGAAGGCATTCATCTCTGTCCCTCCCCAGTCCCCTCAGAGCGCATCTCTCTCCCTCCATTCGTTCTTAAATACAGCCCTAATGAGTCAAAGATTGCTTTAGCTAATTCCTAAGCACCCTGAAGTAAATTCCAACAGACACTCCTGGTTTGAAACCACCTAAATCTTTAGCTTCCTCTTCTTTATTCTTCCCGCACTTTTGGTTTCCTTCCCAGAAAGCCCTGAGCACTGACCACATAAGCTTCTCCCTTCCATTTCTCTCCTTCCCATAACAGTATCCCTTATCCTCAAGGAAAAGTTTTTCAATGGCTATAGGTTATGTCATACTATAAACTCTGATTTTCTTTAAAAACAAAACACAAAAATAAAAATAAAAAACTAACCAAATGAAAGAAACCACCCAATGTTACAGCTGGGCATGGCTGCTGACACACTCTAACTTGGTCAATTTTGAAGACATTTTGTGGCAATGCCACAAAGACACCTCGGTGGGTAGGAAGGCTTGGAGATACTCCTTTTCTCTGCAGCTGGCTGGAGCTAGCCATTCCAGAAGGGAAGCAATACCTCTCTGGAAAAGAGAAGTGATGGCAATGCTGCTGCCTTCTCATGGTGAGCAGGGAGGGGATGGGCAGCCATAAGTTCCGATTCAGGAGGTCATCCACTTCCTGACAAAGCACTTCTGCAAATGTCTGTGTGCTTCTGGAAGGGCCCCAAGGGATGCATCTGGGCCCTGGATGTACAAACTCAGCATGGACACAACAACAGAAAGAACACTCATGTTTTAAAAAGCAATGTTACAGGTTTGGCACAGTGTTATTTTTGCTTTTAAACCAGCATCAAGACCGTGTGAAAACCAAATTGTCTTGTGGATGCTAGTTAGAGAAAAAAACGTGGTGAGTGGAGCTGCAGCTGTGTGAAATTGGAGTACAGGACTGAAGAACTGACCCAGCAGCCCCGTACACACAACCCCAGTGCTGCCAGCATCACACCACTGTGGTGAAGAAAACCTCCTCCTGTAAATCCCTTCCAGTGGTAGAAAACCAGATGCCAGCCTAACATTGCTTGCCAGTGATTTTCATAAAAGCCAGCTGAAATAGGAAATTGGTTATTGTTTTAGTTCATTCATTCAGGAGCACAGTACATATGCATTTTCAGACTGCTGAACAAGGTAGAGAGATGCAGGTTTCTCTCAAGTGAGAATGAGACTGACATAAAAGAAAAAGGTGTATATTCAATTTTCTATGCCCTAATGCAGCCAAACTCTAGTGCCCAAATATACAATGCTCCTTATCATTTGAACTAAGCAACAATTTAACTGTTCAGCAGTTGCAGAAAGCTGTTTCACCAAGGTGCATTTCTGAGGAGGTTGGAGGAGCTGCTGCCTATTGCCCGAACTGGATTTATGAATCAGGAGCAGAGGTAAACATGAAAAAGCTTCACTTACATGAAGTATTCTTATGAGGGGACCACCTGCAATTTATGCCTAGAAAAGAGCAAAAAGCTGTGCTGCAGGTGCACAGGATGACACTGATTTGTGACAAACCTTCAAGAGCCACTGGAAAGCCACAGTGTAGAAATGTGCACTTTATCAGTTCTTTGGACACAAGGTAAAGCAAACAATGAGGTGATGACTTACATGCCAGTTCAAGAGTAATTAGCCTGGGAACTGCAGCACTTTCACCATTACAGTGAAGTGCACTGGAGGGTGCTCATACAAAAAAGAAGTCTGCAGTGCTGGTTAAGTACTCTCAGGCTAGGAGGGAGGGTGGGAAAAAGGAGGAAGAGGAGGGAAGAACAAATCTGGTGTGAATGGGAAATTATTATGCAACAAGCAAGCATGACATGCTAAGATCCTAAGACATAACGAAATAAAACCTCTCATTTGTTTTTGAAGCATATTCTCATTACCCCACTCTGGGCTTTACCAGCATTTTCATCTATTTCCAGGAGTTTATAACCAAATTCTACCAACCTGTTTGTACCAAAAACTGGCTTAAAAGCCTCAGCCTGAAAGAAGCTTTTCATTTCTGTCAAATAATTTGTCTGAACAAAATAACAATAATGAAAAATGGTAAAATTTTGAACTCCTAACCTGTATTCTCTATGTTCAAGGCCTTAAATTTAAGTCTAGTGCACTGCTGTTACGCTCAACAGTGTCTGATTTAATTTTTTCTTTTTGCAATGGAACATTTTTGTGCTTTACTACTCTCTTCCTATCTCCTCCTTGCACATTTCCTTTCCATGCATGCCACATTTTTTCCATGTGAATTCAGCAAGTACTTCACATTTTCTTTTCTTTTCTTTTCTTTTCTCTTTTCTTTTCTCTTTTCTTTTCTTTTTTCTTTTCTTTTCTTTTCTTTTCTTTTCTTTTCTTTTTTCTTTTCTTTTTTCTTTTCTTTTCACTCCTCTCTATCTTGTTCACTTACCTCCAAAATACACTCTTTTCCACCTCCAAAATACACTCTTTTCCCACCCTCAAAACATCTCACCTCGCAATGCACAGATCTGTTCCCTAAATCTATATTGTGCCTCTCATTCATCATGACAGCCAAACTAAAACAAACACACAGGCAAAAGAGCCCTTACCGTATTGATGTATCCTGTAGTACCAGAAAGATCCTGTACTACAGCTACTAAAGAGGAACTAGAGGAACTGCTCCCCCGCATCTCTCTTGACACATAGAGATGAAGGAGGTAAGTTGCAGCAGCCCTGTCACTGTGCCCAGTATGCCTTAGGTACAAGGGCATTTCTCAGTGTTTTGAAAAGGTAGGATGAGGAAAGGATAAGTTAACAATTATATCTGATTGAAGATTTTATGACTGACTTGGTTAGACAATGTTACTCTAGCAAAACTGAAGCACTAAACCTTGGATGACTCCTCAAGCCAAATACAGAATAGGTTTTTGAAGCCTTTAGACAGTCAAATGTCTTGAGTGTTTCTGCTATTTTCAAGCCCCAGACACCTCCATCTACTCATGGCTTTAGACACTACCGCATTATAAAATACTGAAAAATCATTAATGCAAACATTAGACCTGTAAGTTGGCATTTCCTTCCTTTGCAGATGTTTCACTTTTAATATTAATTTCAAAAACTTGGAAGTGTTAGGACCTGGGACTTGTAACTGGAAACACAACTCTTATAGCATCTTTGTAAGAATGGCACAAGAGATTGGTCACAGGTCATTTTGGGGAGCTCACCTGGAAGACTACGTCCACCTTAAAAAAACCTAACAGTTAAGTATTTAATTTTTAAGCACAAAGGACTATAGAAACAAATCTTCTAGTTGAACAACAACAAAAAATGCCTCACCACATTAAAAAAACCCCAAAAAAAACAAGAAAACGCCATTCTTAGGAGTAATGTCCCAGAACACCTCAGCTATGTGTCATCCTGCTGACAGCCAGAGTGCACAGTTTATTTACTTTCTTGCAAGCGTGGTGGGTAACTGGCATGGCTCACAGTGTATCCCATAGAGTGAAGCTATTGCCACACATCATAAACAAAATTTTATCCTACTGTAAGGCTTTGGAATAAACAGTATTTCTCCTCCAGTAACACACTTGCTGAAATACATGGAGTATGGACATATTTCTACTTCTGAGGCAACCTATATTTATTATAATTCAGCTCCAAATCTTGTATGCAGCTTTCAGGCAACTCTGGAGATGGCACACTGCAAACTGAAATGACAGCTTCCCCCTAACAGCACACACAATATATGCTTAAGTCTTCATTGACAATGATTTTCCTAAGGCCCTTTTTTTTACCCACGCAAAAGTTTCTGAGTTGCAACTCAAATGCCCCTGATGGAGGCTGCTGCCGTTGTGATCTCTCAGCTTTGTCCCTTTGCCCATTCTGACTCCACAATGCTTGCCACACCTTTCATTAATGCATCTTTTACATCCTTTCTGCATTTTTCCTCTCTCAAGACATACTACACCTATACCATGAGCCTATATTTATTTCATCCTCCTCTCTTTTATTCCTGAAGCTTGTTTTAATTTTCTCTCATTTCTGTACATTAAAGGCAAATGGGTAAGATCCTCCAGCTGATACAAAACTGAGTTTCATTCCTCTGGGATATCCCCTACAACTGTGTGACCCTTGGCAAATCACTTAGGTAGAGTTTCAAGACATAAAGTATGTCTAGCAAAATCACAGATCCCACACCAGACAGCAGCATTTATGGTGGGCTCTGCCCACAATCCCACAGTGTCCTCACCAGCTAGTGAGAGCAGGTTCTGGTGGCATACACCCAGACACTCATACACTCCAGAGCATCCTGAGCACTGCCCAACCATTTCTCAGAAAAAGAGTTGAGATTTCAGATTTCAGTTCTGAAAGCCACAAGTAAAGGCCAAGTACCATTAATGAAACACGATTTTAAGTCACTGATGATTGGTAACTTAAAGAGCTAAAAAGTCAGATAATGTTTCAAAACATAATCTGAAACATGGAGCATAGCACAGACTGTGTGTGTGTGTATGTAAGTCCCAAAGAGCCTACAGGGCTGAGCAACAGAGGAGGCAGCACAGGGGTACATAAAGATGGCCAGAAAGGACAAGAAACCTGTCAGACTGCTCTAGTCCAAGCCTGTTCACGTCCCAAACACACCAGGAAGCCCATCAACAAATAACTCATCATATCAAGGGTACCGAAATACAACAAGGTTTTATATCGCATTTCTACTGTTTTTCTAACAAGACGTAGATAAATAATTTAAACATTTGTCAAGATAAATAATAAATGCAATTAAACAACTACTCCATAGCTCTAGATAGGATACGTTTCTATCTTCAAATTTTTCTGGCTTTCTACACCTCTGTAACAGTGTATCTATTTTTGTTTTATCTTTTTTAATTAATTTAACTGCATATTGCTTATCAGACAACAAATACTTCTTAAAAAGGCATTTAAGTTTTTCATCTTTCTATATTTTGGCATAACTAACTTACCAAATATCCATTTCTTTAAGCTCTGCTTTGTATGGTTTTCCTTCTCTGGCGCTCACCAAAGTTAAGACAATATCAATGAGGCTTACTTTTGCAAAAAGAGAAAATAAAAACTCAATTAATTAAAGCTTTCTTTACAAAGATCATATTTTTTACTCTAAAAAACTGAAGCTGCACTTAGCCATTTGCAGTTATAATGAAAAGAAATCAACCAGATGGCTTAAAAAAGGAACTGATTTAATTCCACTGTAAAATAAAACACAGAGATACAGAAGATCTCCAGCAGCATCTGCTATGAAAACCCTAATTCTAAAATTGTTGAAAAGCACCATAATATGCCTAGTCAGTTTTCCCAATCCAACAGAGAAATAAAACCCAGCTAATAAATAGCATTTTTTGAGCTGACTGACAGGATATTTAAAAAATTCAATTTAATAAGTTTATCGAGGTGGCGACCAGGGTATCTGGAATACAGCACACATTTTGAATAACACAAGAATGATATAAGGAACTGTGAGAGGGAGCTGGGCCTGTTCAGCATCAAGATGAGATGACTGAGAGGGGACCTCATCAATGTATGTATGTGTCTGAAGGGAGGGTGCCAAGACGATGGACCCAGGATCTTCTCAGTGGCGCCAAGCAATAGGACAAGAGGCAACAGGCAGAAACCGATGCACAGAAAATTACACCTGAATATGAGGAAGAACTTCTTTACTGTGTGGGTGACCATGCACTGGAAAAGACTGCCCAGAGAGGTTGTGGAGTCTCCCTCACTGGGGATATCCCAGAATCATCTGAATCCAATCCTGTGCAATGTGCTCTTGGATGACCCTACTTGAGCAGTGAGGTTGGACCAGATGACCCACTTCGGTCCCTTCCACCTGACCCATTCTGTGATTCTGTGAAGAGAGCCATGTTATGTTAAGAGCCAACCAGAAAGTTTTGTTGGGTTTTTTTTCCAACTGTGAAAAAAGGATTAAAAATTCAAAACCTGAATATGTATTATCATAAATTTAAGTAAAGTCCCAGTGTGTAGGAGTTCAGGAATTGTGCAACTTGGGAACATTTTGAACCTACTCACAGAAACTGTAACTCTCAAAATTATGAAAACCACAAACTTGAATTAAGTATTTTGTAAACCATAAGAGACATAATAATTGGAAAAAAAAGAGTAGTGTCTCTAAGAGTCCAGATGAGGGACTGAGGGAGAAAGAGGGACAAGAGAGGACACAGCAATGAAAGAAATCAAATTTTGCTGAATTATGACACTAGACAATAAAAATGTACAACTGTATTAGTATTACAGTATACTGGAGTAGATACCACAGGAAGCATAGTGAAAACTGAAGAAACAAATGGCGTAAAACATATTAGAGTTTCTATTTATTATTTTCTAAGATATAGACATTTCCATATATTTTTGCTTGTCAAGGCAGACTTCAATGCAAACTAATCTCTGGACACCACAGTGTACCACGACATTTTTTTCATGCACTGTCAGTTATGAACCAGAATGCATAAGCCAATGATTGTTGGGTGACCCAGGGAATTCATTCAAATAGAAATGAATATGTGTATGAATACTTAATTAACACAACAGTAAAAATAATTGCCAATAATTTGTAGCATAGTGAAATATCAAGTAGTACAAAAAAAAACAACTGTAAGGCCAAGCACGGGCCTAGTGCAATGAGCACAACACTTGACGTGACTATCACAACAAATTAATTTATTTCAAGTCTGAATTTAGCATCTACATAATGCAATGAAACATTATTTTCCTTTTTTTTTTCCTTGGGGAAAGAAATAACAAAAACACCATTTCAACGGTTATGAGACATTCAAACTTGAAGTGAATTATTATATCACACTGAATATGAAAAACAACAAAGAATAGAGACAGCCAAGTATAATTCATATTTGAAAGAGACGACTAGAAAAGGAACAGTAATAAAACATAAAAGGAACTTGCCCACGTGCTCAACCTGATCTTTATTGTATTTTTGAAGCTTCAGTGAAACCATCAGCGGAAACTGTATATAACCAAAAATCCCAAATTATTGTCAATTTTGTAAGGTAAATTGCTGTTGTGCCTCTCTGAAAGCTTTTTCTAATGAGTTTAATTGTTAAGGACGGTTATCCTTCAGGAAAATGAGGCTTTTAAATATTTTATCATTTGTCTCAACATGTTGCTAAGCCTGAAATGATTTTCAGTTCCTTAGATTAAATTACTTCTACTGTGTTGAAAAAGAACAAAACAAAATGCTTTATCACTGTGGGTTTTTTACAATTGCTCCATGAAAATAAATTTTGTCTTAAAGTCATGCTAACTTTGCTTTATGCACAACAGCCCTCTGTGATGGCTTTTTTGCAATGGTTTAAGCCCAGTCAGCAGCCAAGCCCCACGCAGCTGCACCAGCACAAACAGGGAGAGAAACGGGAGGGTAAAAGCTAGAAAACTCATTGGTTGAGAAAAAGACAATTTTAATAGAGAAAGCAAAAGTCACGCATTCAAGCAAATTAAAACAAGGAATTAATTCACTGCTTCCTATGGGCAGGCAGGTGATCGGCCATCTCCAGGACAGCAGGGCCCCATCACTTGTAATGGTTAGTTGGGAAGACAAATGCCATCACTGCAAACGCCCCTCCCTTCCTCCTTCTCCCCCCGACTTTATATACTGAGCATGATGCCATATGGTCTGCAATATCCCTTTGGCCAGTTGGGGTCATCTGACCCAGCTGTGTCTCCTCCCAATTTCTCATGTACCCTCCATTTCCTCACCAGCACAGCCATACAAAAAGCAGAAAAGTCCTTGGCTCTGCATAGGCACTGCTCAGCAATAACAAAACCAGCTCTGTACTATCATCACTGTGTTCAGCACAAATCCAAAACACAGCCCCACATTAAACACAGTGAAGAAAATTAATTCTATCCCAGCAAAAACCAGCACACTCTATTAAGTCAGAAAATTGGTTAGCCAAAAGAGTTAAAGGCTTTTCATGCTCAGTATTTCGTTCTCCATCTTTCCTTTTAAATATTGCTCCCTATATCATCTTCAGAAACATCCAACCACTAGTGAATTTTGTTCTTAAAATTAATTGTACAGGAGAATATTGCTGCATTACAAAACCTTAACAAACGTCAGAAGATAGCATTAGATGCAACATCCACACTACATCTTCATACCTTCTACAAAAATCACAATTTTTACAGGACCATAAGGGAAGCTGTAGAAACTGTGTCAGCTCTTTTTTGCCTGTAGCCAGACCAACATATTGAGATGTCTTTCTAATTGAAAGTAATGTAATGTCTTGAACAGTGGAAAGTTCTGTATAGCACACGCAATCCATAAGAGGTACAGCAGAGCCAACAACTTAGTCAGCAAGGACAGAGGGGCAAAGGCAGCCTATTCATTTTAAACAATGGAAGAAATAGGGCACAGGGGAATATTGTGCCAAGGAGAGGATTTTCTTTATTATCAGGTCACATTAAAATAATGCTATTATTCAAAAGTATTTATTCAAAAGTGGGTAGAGATTTGGGTGAAGAAATATTGTCCAGGTTGTAAGATTTGGGTGACTAAATCTAATTGCCAAAACCCAAGAGACCTGAATTTCAAAGACACAGAGATAGTTATCACTGATTTTCACTGTTTGGGGTAGCCTGGGAAGTTGAGCAACAGATTTTACAGCAATGAGAAATACCACTTTGGAGAAACTATTTATTAAAGAAGGAAGAAGGACATATTTCCTATTACTATTATCAAGAGTGGATTCATAAACGGCACCTGTCTCTCATCAAATCTCTCAGCTGTGAAAATCTCAGACTGCCTGAGTGGGTTTATCAGAATTTGCTCAACAGTTTTCCTAAAAAAATGAGATTTTATCAAGATTGATAGTTTGTACAATTATAACTAATTAGAGGTAAGTTCACAAGCAGCCTTCAACAGCAGTTCTACAAGATATGTTCTCATGAAAGCATTCAGTGACAGTTGGAAATTCACCCCTCAGCACAAAACCAGTCATCCATGCATCATACAAGTACATCTGAAAACTTTGGGCCATACAGCTCCATCAGAACAGTGGTTCTTTGTGATCCTCTTTTTTTTTTTTTTCAGCCCATTTGTGCCACAGGCTATATTAAGGATCTCTCTGGGGCAGGACTTGCCTTTTAACTACATACACATACAGGGCGTATCGTTGCAGGTCCCTTGTCTTGCTGGGAGTTACGTGCTCCTCTAAAACATACGAGAAACAGGAAAGACAACAGTGTCCGTCTGTATTTGTGACCAGGCTTTCTCACACAAATGCAACATCAGTCTAAGGTGGTAAGTTGAGCACACCCAGGACTACTACACTGTGCATCCATTCCACATGAGTGCACATCAGCAAGCTGTGTGCAACACAGGCACCCAGCTACTCTCCAAGAAGTGTACCAACTGCATGGTACTTTTCTATGAGGAACTTGCATACGTTCTTTTCAGTCATTGAAAATTTATCTTATAAGACCTCTCACCACCTTCTTCCTGCGAGGAGACTTTGACTAATTTTGCTTGTTTCTTATTTACTACCCAAAATGACTGTCTTATGTATTACTTTACTTGCATTCACATGAGAGTGTACTGACATATTTTAACTTTCAGGAGGAAAAAAACCCTCAGTATAATATCTTACTTCTGACAATGTATTCAGAACCAGAACTCAATGAGTTCTTATGAGAGCTTGTACTCATTGAGAACGATGGCAAGTAACTATGGTCTGCAATGATCTTTGGCAACAGCAGCGTTTTTCCTACTAAAAAATAGAAGAAAGACAGATGAATGATTCTGTAATCCATTCACCTTGTATGGGAAAAACATATGGAATGATCTTTAAGGCAATTGCATAAAATGGCATATAATACCAAAAGCCATATTATCATCTAGAGGATATAAAATTATTTTCTACCTTTTAGGTAATAATACTCAATTCTCCATGCAGCACAGAGCCTCTTCCTGTTCTTGGGTGCAGCTGGCTATCAAGGGTATTTTGCAGGGGAAGATTTTGATAGCTCCTTTCTACGCGATAGCAATGGTGTATTCTATCACATACTACAAATCCTTCGATTTGTAAAAATCCAGCTTTTTTTAGAAACTACTGCTGTTTCACTAAACATGAACTACTTATGCCTCCAAGAAATCCTATTATTGTTCCAGTAAAGCGAAACACTAATGATAAAAGGTAAGTAAAAGTAGTAATGAATGTAATAAATGTTGTCAAGCAAAGACACTGGGAGTCGAGGTTATCCAGCAATATATAGAGAAAACACTATTGGTGTGACAACTCTCAAGTCAATACGGTTTTGCCAAAATTGATACAGCCCGGTGTCCTAAGCAGTCACAGTATAAAGAGCTGTTTACCACTATTTTAAAACAGTCACGTAAATTCAGAACTGCAGACACATTAAGAGTGCCTCATAGTTTAACACACGGATGAACAAGTAATTAGAGTTATTTGTTTGCGGATTAAATGCCTGTAAAAGAAAAGGCTTTTGTTCAGTCTGAGAAAAGGGAAAAAAAAAGCCCAGCCCAACTGTTTTCTCACATTTGCATTCTATGCTTCAAAAAAAAAAAAAGAACCATGAGATTATGCTTTAATTTTCAGTACAGCCATGCCTGGAGAATATTGGGAACGTTGCTAGAGAACAACAAAGTGCACTGTATCAAAACAAGAATTTTCAGGATTCTCTTAAACTCTGGGAAAACATACACATCATTAAATTTTCGGTTTCTTCAGGGAAAAGAAGAATATAACACATTCTGAAGAAGTATATCACATTCTAACCACAACACCTCCTTGCCAGGTCATGTGAAAATACTAATGAATAGAGCAAGAGATACCTCAGTTCCTTGACTTCTTTTCTTAAAGGAGAGAAAAAGATGATCTGAGACCATGTATGAGCTAAATCCACCCCACCACTACTGTGTCCCTGCCCACAGACTTTTAGCTATCAACACAAATGGAAAACATTCAGCTCTCAATGACAGTTCCAAGTCATGGACTCTGAGACTTCATATTTTAAGTTTCACTAAGCAATGAGTAACACGTCCCTGAACATCCAAAAAAGAGGGAAATCCCCCCCCTTTTTTTTTTCCATGAAGTAAGTATCCATGAGACATAATCTGTCAATCATATGTAAAGATGAAGACTTCGTATGGTGGGGAATAAATTTCAAGTACTATAATAGAGGCAGTAAGGGGAATGGAAAGATACCAGGCAGGATAGAAATAAAGATAAAGCCCCTAATTTTAATCCTTTACTTTTTAACATTGGTACATTTATTTTATACAGCTACTGTGCATCTATTTCAGTATCTTCCTCAAATACAGTATTTAATCAAAAGAGGAGGAGGATAAAGAACATGAGCAGAAAGAGAAGTACTCAGGTGAAAACTCCATCCTCCATTTACACTTTATATTGTGGGTTTTGTTTTATTAATATTACAATCAGATGCGCCATGTTGAATATTGTGTGTTCATAGAAATTCCCCAAATAGATTCTCACTGGAGACAGAGGAAAGATCTTAATACCCAAAATATATAAGATGTAGAAAAAAACCCAGGAAACCAAGATGACAAAAGAAGAAAACAAGTACACGTACACCACTGCTCTCGCCAGGATGTGTCACAGCACAGTGGACTCAAAGTTTCCTCAGCAGTCTGACAAGATCCATTAGCATCTCATAATAAAGCAAAGAGTATCACAAGGCTCTGGAAAAACACCATTTGGATGATTTCAAATGAATGAGTCATTTTATCAGCTCATATTTTGAAAGTAATGAGGCTATTTCAGTCCAGCTAGAAGTGAATAAATCTTTAACTGTCCTCAACAATCTTTTGCATTTTTAGAATAAACTGCAAAAAAGGATTGAAATGTTCCTATCACAAATATAAAGCTTCTATAGTTCTGGAGATATTTATTTAAGTATTTTTCAAGTGCACAACTTGAAACAGGAGTGGTTTTGCCTGCCTGCCCACCAGTGAGGAAAGCACATCACAGCCTAGCAAGGAGGAGGCAGGCAAGATGACAGGAGCTGCTGCTTCCCCCATGCTAAACATTACTTGGTTCTCTTTGGATCCCTACACTATACTTTTCCTTTGTGTTATGAGGACAACTTCAGAAAAAGCCAGACAACATAATAAAGCTTGGGAAAGACAACCCTGTTATTACTGCTGCAGAAAATAAAACATAGCTTAATGTCACTAAGGCACATGTCAGAAGAGATAATAATGATGCGTATAAATGAATCTTCTCATCAGGAGCAAGGAATGTAACACCACTGAAAACTGAGTAATAATTACATACAAATCAAAAATGACATCACCAGCTGCTAAGCACACGTTATTCTCCCAGATTACCAAAGGGTTTGTTTTCCACTTTTCCCCTTAAAACTTGATAAGTCTTCCTTTTCTATTAAAGTGACAGAAATTATAAAGTAGCGAAGTGGGCGCTTATACTCCCTAGGAAGACAAATGCTGGCACCATTGCATAGCCTGCTCCTTATTGCTGCTGTCCACTGTGCCACAACGAAAGTGCAGATGTGCAATGGAGGCTGGCAACAGAAAAAGGCTTTTCGAGTCAAAACAGAGAAATTGGTTATAGTTTATGATAAATGGTCAATTTTCATTTTCTGAAGCATTTACTAACAATGCACCACATACTTTTCAAGTTTCCCTCTGACTTCTTAAGATTCGCATTTCTGCATGGTCTAATCACTGATGTTACACTAAGATTCAAATGCAGGGCAGTCACATTCAATCAGTCATGCCCTCCCAACCTCAGCCAACAAGAGTCTGGCATATAAAATTCTGCTTTGGTTGTATTCCACTGATTGCATTTCTTGCCATTTTTAAACTCACTATTTCATCTATCTTCCAAAGACAAGATCAAATATCACAACTGGACACTTTTTGAACTAATAATTTCCTTTACTCTGATCCTTTTGAACTGAAATTCTATCCTGAAGATATAACTGAAAACAAGCACCAGACAGCTTCTAAGCAAGCTATTTACCAAAGTCATGCAATTAAAAATCTTGTATCAAGAAGACAAGGCCTAACACGATATAATAAAGAATCAGGAAATGTTAACTTTTACTGATGTACACTTTTATCCAGGAATTTATCATCTTTATCCAATCTGTCAACTGAGCAAGTCAAGATTTTATTACTGAAATGACACAGTAAGAGTTTGCATTAGGGAGTCAAGATGCTAGAAAAAGACTGACCATTTATGACCCAGACAAGAGAATTGCTTTTTCCTGTAGAACCTGGCTTAGAAATCACCACAATCAGTTTTGCAGTCTGTAGGTATGGAGGTACATTAATCTTTCTTCTTCACATTTTATTGTACATGACCTGTGAATAATTTCCTCTGTCCCATAAAGATTACAACCTTCCTATCTATATTATTATACCATTATAATTTTAAAGTACATATGTGATATTTAATAAAAAGGATTATAGTAAACAAGAATAATCACCACAAGTAAAAATTAAGTAATAGTTACGGTAGTAAGTGTGTGAAGTTTATTGACACATTGACAAAAAATAACACTTGTGGTTGGATGTTACTATGCCCTTTCTGCTAGCAACACACAGAGGCACGAGCTACCTTCATTTACTTCCCTCACAAGACTGCTGAATTTTAAATTCTTCCTGACAGTACTTAGGATGTAATCATTTCTTTTTTGACAAACTGCTAAAATCATGACAGCATTCTTAGCAGAAACTGGCACAACAGCAAAAATGAAAAATAATCAACTCACTTTCTGCTGAACATTTATTTTCCGTTGGTCTGTAAAAAAAAAGATCAATTTGCTACTTACAGTGATTAATAACTTCCTTGTCCTTGATGAGGCACTCTGTAAATTGTTACAGACAAAATAGTACATACAATACTGTTGTCTACTTATTGTGTATTTGTTAATATTTTATTGTAGCAATCTCTTCTTTTATACTTGTGAGACATTTTTCTTATTTTGAAGTGGAATTTTTCATATTTGTTCCCATTGCCCTTTGTCCTGTCACTGGGCGCCACTGAGAAGAGCCATCCTCTTTACTCTGTCTCATCACACACATTGATAAAATCCCCTTGAACTTCTCTTCTCCAGGCTGAACAAGCCCAACTCTCTTACCTTCACCCTCCATATGTCAGGTCCTCTAAGCCTATGATCATCTTCAGGCCCTCACTGGACCTGTTCCAGGATGTCCATGTCTCTCTTGTACTGGGGGGCCCAGGACTAGATGCAGCACTCCAGGTGTGTCTCAACAGGCTGAGCAAAGAGGAAGGATCACCTCCCATGACCAGCTTAGCCACAAGGACACATTGCTGCCTCCTGGTCAGCTTGGTGTCCACCAGGGTCTCCAGGCACTTTGCTACCAAGCTGCTTTCCAGCTGGTCAGACCTCAGAATATAACAGTACATGGCGTTACTCCTCCCCACAGGCAGGACTTCGCATTTCTCCTTGCTGAAATTCATGAGATTGATGTTTGCCCATTTCTCCAACCTCTCGAGATCCCTCTGCATGGAGCACAACCATGTGGTGTATCCATCACTCCTCTCAGTTTTGTGTCAGCAGCAAACATGCTGAGGGTGCACCCTGTCCCATCATCCAGGTCATTAAAGTCTGAGACAGTACTGATCTCAATATCAAACGCTGGGGTACACAACTTACAGCAGACCTCTAGCTGGACTTGGTGCCACTGATCACAATCCTCTAAGCCTGACAGTTCAGTTAATTTTCAGTCCAGCTCACAGGCCATTTATCCAGTCCATATTTCAATAGTCTGTGAAAATGATAGAGACAACAGTCTCAAAACTCAAGATAAGGAATATCCACTATTCTGGCTGCTGTGCTTAACATGTTTTTGAGCCATGTTCTTGGTGCAGTGTGTATGAAAAGTTAGCGAGCCACCACTACAATGTCTGGCAGAGTCCTGACAAAGGCACCTCTCAACTTGCAGCTTTTGGCTCAAATGTCCCAAGAGAATAAGGCAGAAAATACCAATACACAGGCATTTCCCTTTTCCAGAGAAGGCTTTTAAACAGACACACTAACAAACAGATTTAGGCCCTTTCTCACAAAAGATATTCAAAACACTCTGACCCTCTCAACTGTTACAGAAGATTGAAAATAGCAAAAGCAGCTCATGCCGTTAGAACAGTGACACAATATGGGAAACACTATAGACTTTAGTGTAATCTGTCATATCCCATCATTTGGCTGGAGATACATTTCTTCAATATAAACTTCCACTGTGTTCAACGACTAGAAGGAACACATATGCTGGACATTGCTAGAGTAGAAGCCAACTTCATGCTCCATCTTTGCAGGCAAGGTTCAGAACACACAAGAAAATTTAGTAATTTGACTAAAAATGGTCCTGTGACAATTGGATAAAAACATCACCTGCTTTCGTACTTCAGCTCTCTCAGTCACAATAATAATTTTATGGTGTCTCCAACAATCAAACTTAAGTGTCACATCACACTATATATCTCCTGCAGTTTATATATAATCTTCACTTTCTTTTTGCTTGGATTTAGCTAAGACAGTTTTACAGGGATACCTTGAGGAATTTTTCTTCAGTAGATTAATTTAAAAGCCGAAATACCACTGGGTTGCAAAAGCTTTGTCTTGAAATTTAATATGCATGGACAGCAAATCTACAGCAGTTTCTTTCAACAACAGCAGGCTTATACTTGCACTGCATTTCAGAGCTCAAACAGGAAGATGATACAGGAAGCACAGGCTCACATATTGCATCCTAGAACATACAGATGATTTCTTTGGGGGATCATCTATTTCAAGATCTCCTGGTTTCAAGCACACACTAGTCCATCCTTTGACTAAGTACTTCATGGCACAAAAATGGCCTGAGTTCCTCATATCACTAGAGTATGAAGGTCATTCCAACAGGCTAGATGAGTGGTCTGTTTAAGAAGCTCACCTATGCTACCAAACTGTGCAAACTTCGACTGGGCAAAAGATCCAGCCGTGTTTCCAGGCCTGCAGCCATGCTTACATGCACAGTAAGTTTCTTTCAAAAATATATCTTGGAAATTCTTTGACATTTGTGTCTAGTTCACCATACCATTTGTTCTGACTCTCACTGTCAACTCAAAATGTCAAAATTTCTTTTGATTTGGAGTCTACAGCTATTTTGAGCTTTTTCTGCCAACACCCTGTCAAAGCACTGGCTTACAGTAAAAAATAAAAATTACAATGATTTCAGCTGATAATTTTGTCACCTTTTCCCCTTACAAACAGACATATCTTCAGTATCAGCAAAGCTGAGTGCAGAGCTTAGGGGCAGTTTCCCTATCTCCGCATAACTATAGTGATCTGCTTTATGGGTGCTGCTGCTAAAACCAATCTAGAAGAAATGACTGCTACTCATTAGGGAGTACTCTGCAGCCAACAAGAACTACTGGGATGTACTTTCTGCACTATCCACCTATGCACTGTCTTGAAAGCAGGTGGTCGTGGTCATTTAGCTGTTCCTCACAGGCTGGCACATTAGGGAAGGTGTTTGTTACTGACAGGGAAAGCACTGAAAAGTAGGTCAAATACAACAAAACTGAGGAGAAGAAAGATGTCCAAGAGGCAGTCCAGTTCTTCTAAGCATGTGCAAATGGGAGAGTTAGTAGCTGTGGCATTCAAGGACTACTGTGTGGAGGAAAGCAAACAAAAACCAACAAGTAACTCCCCATTGTAGCCACAGAGGAATTTATCTGTCTTAGTCTCTACTATCTACTACTCTGCATTTCCATTTTGCAAGTCATCATACAACTTCGGTGCTACTATTCCTAATTTAATTATTAAAAGCATGTGTATTTTATCAAGATTGGTTCTCCAAAACAGACTGCTCTCTACAACTTGCAAAACAATTCACTGATTGCTACAGTAGCGCAGCGCTACCGTTGTCCTGTCATACCCAACGGAGGTAAAATATTGAGAGCAAAGACACTAGCACAGTTTCTAACTTTTATGGGGAGTACCTAGAAAACAATTTTAACCGTCCAGAAAACTGAAAATTAGTTTCATACTTACATACCTACATTGTATGTATGTACACTGATCTCATGTCCACACTATTTACTTGTTGGGGGGGCGGGGGGGGGCATGCAGGGGCAGGTTCTTCCCCCATAAAAGGAGTTTGGGACAGCAGCAGCTGTGCTTCCAGAAACACAGCACAAGGGAATGACCACTTCTGGAAGCATCTTTACCATCTGGACCATTTTTAGAACTGCTACTCAGTGGGGCTAGAATGAAATCAGATAAACATTTAGGAAGACCTATAAAGAGATGAGGACAAAAATGATGTCTGTCTGTTTCTTATAGTCAGTAGAAAAGGAGAGTGGGGTGGGAATGTACTTTGGTTTGTAGGTTTACGGCACTGTTTGACCTGGCAAGTGCAAAACATGACCCCATGGAGCTGGGGCAGCTCTCATGTGCTGTGGGGAGGTAGCTCTTTCTGGACCACTGGCCAATACAATGCTCTCCTATAGATTAATCAACTCTGGCGATTCACCTCCCCATTCAGTTCTGCATCTGAAATTTCGGAAGCAGGGATGAAGGTGACTGAAAGCAAAAACGCTCTGAGGAAACTAAATTAATCCCTGAGGATTTCCTGACAGAAGAGCCTTTCAAGGCACTCTGACATGTTCTCGGGGCAAAACTACTGTCATGCCTGGCAGTCAAGGCTCAAGCAATGCCTTTGTGATGTTTCATGCTTCAGTGGAACACGTGGCTGCACTGCTCAGGGCCCAGGCACATAGCTGGCACTGCTTTAGCTCTGCCTGCTCCCTCCTTCTGATGTATTAGTGCTTCTTATAGATTTTATATTCATGTGTGTTGATAATATCTAGATATATACAATAGATACAGGCATACACATAAGAAGAAAAACTAACAAGAAAGGGTCACATTTTGGGGGAAGCCCTGTATACAGCTGCATGAATAAGAGCAAACAGACCCAAGTCCGCTCTGTTCTGCTCTATCTCTCGTATTGGGTGGAACTTCCTTTTTTTGTCAATTTTGAACAAGGACAACTAATTAAGTGGTTATAAGAGAAAACTACATAAAGCAAATATTATGAATGAAAATAGAAAAAATGCAATGATCTCCAATATTTCCATCCCTGCTTTACTTTTCACTACTCTGAAAATCTTGTACAAACATGAAAACGTGTACAAACATGCATATTATCCCCAAACTTCAGAAGAGCAAAAAGAAAAGATTTGGAGCATCTTTGCATTATGGGAAATTCTGGCAGAGTAAGCCTTTAAAAAAAAAAAGTCACTGTAATTTCCATTTTAGGTTTGTTAGTCACACGGCAACATTTAATTGCATGCTTTTTTAATGTACTTTCGTGTTACCTCCAGAGTTGAGGCATTTTCCAGTAAAAGAAAAATATTCCCCATAGTCACAAAACACTTTCAAAGCCTCCAGTGACAGCACAGTTTCAATGATAAAACAATATGGGTTTATAGCACACAACTGCCTCTACTACTACTACTCTAATACACTCTATTAATTCTTGCCCACTGACATTACAATCACCCTCTGCATTGTTTGTATTTTAATAAACTTCTCCAGAGTTTGCTTTTAATTAGAGCTATATACAAACACCCTGAACTCCTGAATTTTACTCTTTTATAGGATAATTTTCTTTAGTGTTCAAGAAGCATTGAAAATTGCCATTCCAGCCAGCAAGATCTCCTCGTTATCAATAAAAGCTTTGATTTCTGCAAATCTGCTTAGTGCCCAGCACTGTGACTCAGCATATCTAAGACCCAAACATTAAGCCCACAGAAAATACAAGGGAAAGAACTGTTACTTCATTGCTTCCAAATAGAAATCCCAATCTTTTGCTGTTTTGGAGGTAGGTTTTTTAAGAGTTGTTGATTCTCCTTATTTTTTTGGCCATAAAATAGTTCTACACAACAGGGATACTGCTGAAGTCCTGACACATGTTCCAGTAGCACAATGATGCTGAATCTATAGCTCACATCCAACCAGGTGCTGCTCTCCAGCTGCCTCCTCCTCCAGAGGCCTCTTGGGCAAAGCCCATTGGCTTGCCAGCAGCAGCCCAATGACCATCCTTACACATCTGCAAGTGGGTGATGAGGACATGTCAAATGGAAGAGCAGTTACTGGCTCTCTCAGAAGGAGAAAAGGTGGAAGGTCAGTGTTACAGCCAAAACAAAAAGCACCAAAAAATAATACAAGAATACAAAGTATTCTCTAACTTTATTAGACTTAATTAGCAACTTTGTGAAGCCCTGGAAACACAATGTTATGAACAAAACTAACGGGCCGACAGGAGACAGGCAGCTATAGAGCAAAAGGAATTCTTTCATTACTTCAGTATGTTCACTGCTTGGATTAACTATGATCTTTGCAGAAGCAAGCGTAGTACCTTTTACCTGTTTCAAATGCCTCTTACTTAGGCCATGTTTCCACTAAGTTGAATCAACATTTATGTTGCGAGTATTTCTGTACACTACTAATATAAGGTTATTGGCATTTGTGTTTCTAAAGAAGCATATGGCTTCTGAGACATCAAAATGGAGCTCCAAAAACAATTACAGCCACCACAGATCCTCCTGCCTTCTCATTTGTCTTTCCAAGGCTATAGTCTTTTCTGATGCTGGACTTTTGGCAATTTCCATCATATAGAACTACAGTCTCTCTTTCTTCCACCCCCCCCAGACTTTTCAAGCTGTGCAATGCAACTGCCATCTCTCACATGAGAAGCTATGGGAAATATCAAACGAATACAACCTGGCAGGTTACCTTGAGTGACTTGAGTCCACAAGGAAACAAGGCTGTCTACTGACTGAGAGCTCTAGTGGCCCTCTTTAGCCCATTAAGACACAGACCTCTCAACACAGCATCCCCACTGCCCAGAGCATCTTCAATCAAGCACCAGGCTGAGCCACAGGTTTGCAGAAAGCCCACTACCGAACCTTATGTTCTGGTGTCCTTTCTGACCTGCCTACTCCATGACTGTAAGGCAACTGCATTACACAAATATTCACAACTAACATAACTGCTTTATCACAATGCATCAAGCATGTGCCTCTTTCAAAAACAGGGTTATTATGAGAAGCTGGAATAAGTGTTCAGAGATTCAATGCTGCTCTAGAGAGCACTGCAAACCACTCTAAACAGTGCACTGTTCTGCATGTAAGTAGACTTTTAGGAACTGAGTGATTTCTTTCTGCCTAGAAGGCTGGAAGGCTTTTCTTAAAATATCTCAAGCGTGTGCATGTTTACACCCACACACAGTAGTGCACTATAGTACAGGACTGTCACTGACAGCACACAACTACAGAGACCTCTCCTACTGCAAAAGATTTGCTGACCACAATCATGCAAAAACATGACACAAGTTGCTATTTCGTTCTATTTGTATCACACCTAACTATTGCAAGTTTCTTGCACTACCTTGACTGATGCATTGATTGATCCATGCACACTTGCATGTGTGTAAAATGAGACATTGTACCATTTTAATGCCCCTTCACAGCACAAACACACCTTGAATGACAGCATGAATAGCTAAATGTGCAACTGATACAGAGGAAATACACAAAAATCACCAAGCCAAATTCTATCAGCCAACCTCACTATGCTAAATGCAGCTCTCTGCAACCTTGGCATCTCCCTTGCAACATTTGCTATTCCTTTAAAGCAGCATAGGAAGCCAATGGGGGAGCAACAGCACGAGCTGAGGATCCTGCCCTGTGGGTTTGGGTTCACTTCTGAAATGAAGAGAAGCAATCTCCAATCAAGATGTGGATGTGGATTAACCCATGTAAAACACTTCTTATAACCACTGCATGTAACAAAGTCCAAGATGAAGAATTTGCAGTAAGAATGTTCAAGAGGTACTGTGCCTTCCAGTGCACCAGCATTACTACGACATTACAGATCTCTCTGTGTTAATCATTAAGAGCCTGGAAACTCATGTTGAGAGAGAGGTACAACAGCAACACATGGATATATTCACTGACATTTAATACAGTCACTTTGATTAATTATTAAATCTCTAAAACAGACTTGGTGCTTGAAATGGCTTTTCAAAGAGTCCAGTATTCCCATTAGCAAATTAACTTTACTCTCAACAGTTGGCATTGGTTGCTTGGAAACACTTATTTAAGACATCTAAACACACTTCATTTAATCCACACACCCCCAATCTGGTTTCCCCAATACTGATGGAGTCATTCCCTGCTCAATGGATTTACATATTATTGGTATTCCCTACATAGCCTGACATAAAATTTTCAAAAACAGCATTTTTGCAGTCACTGAGCCTACACTTCATTTTTTCAGTACATCCATTCTCAGAGTTGAAAGCACAAAGACTGTTCAGAAAGACAAATCAAATTTTATATATTTTATATAAACATATAAATAAATACTTCTCTCTCACAGAGACAAAATTTCTACCCAGGGACAAATACATGCAGAGGAAAATAAATTACTCAGACTAGGCAATCGGACAGTACAGGAAAAGATAGTGCATCAAAACAAAATATATCTAAGGCAAAAATATAATAATTGCAAGGTATTTTTGTTTTAATTTAGTATGCATCTCTGAAAAAAAAAAGTCATACAAACAGCCAGTATCTATTGAGTACTAATTAGAGAAGAAAAATTCACAGCTACAAGCATTTTATGATTGTAAACAAAGAATAAATACATCTTGCTGACAAAAAGAATTAACTGTTTTTTGTTTTCTCCTTTACCATTTTCAGCAAAACTTTATTTTTCCTATAAACATTTAAAATGCCTTGCAAGAAAGTGCCAGTTAGGTGAGCAGATGCAGGATGTGATTTGGCCCAAAAAGGATAAAAACAGGAGCAGCTGCATCGCTGGTGCCCACCTACATACAGGGCTTTCAGAGAGGAGACAAGAGAAAACTGGGGCTGGGATGCAACTTTCAGCCTTCACTTTGGGAGCAAAGCCAGGGTGCCCCACCAGCCAAAATAACCACCTGACCTGAACCACGACAGGTCAGCCTAACATCAAAGCACATGAAACTTGAGCCTTGAGCAGTGAGTAAAGCTAGAAAAAAAAATAACAGGACTAATTCTTGGCCCCACATAGTCCCTCAATAGATCAAGATAGGATGTGGCTCAGATAGCAGAAGGAAGCTCTGGCCTTATGCTGAACACTGTTCCCGTCTACTACAGCAGTGCTCTAAACCTGGCATTTAATTTATTATACCACTCATCAGTCTCACTTTAGAGTGTATGTGGGCCAGTCAGTTTAATTTTGATAGAAACAACCTCATTCACTCACATTTTTAAGATTGGTTTCAAATTAAATAAATTTGAATTTTTTACAATAGTGGTGGCCCCACAGGTGCCTTAGTTAAAACAATGTTTCCATCACAAAAACACTGATGCATTATTTTTAGGCAGTTTTAGTCAGAATACATAAAAAAGCAAGTTGTAGACTGACTGATATTTTAAAATAATTTTGTAATTCTGCATCTCTGAATGGCTCCTAGATTTAAAGGTTATCCAAAAGCCACAAACCCTTTCCCCAGAGCAGATTCATGAAGCAGGGGGAAAGAGCCCAAATATTTGCATCCATTTGCACATTTCATAAAATCCTGTATAGACAAACTGTTCTTAGCCTTCAAATTCATCAGCATGTCAAGATAAGCCAAAGCTCACATAGAAAACACAAAGTATTTTTGTCTTCAGTAGGACTATCTGATGTACCCAAGGAGAAGGTGAACTGAGGTCAGACTTGGTGCTAACATCTATCTAGGAAAAAAGGTCTTCTGCCTGCTAATGAGCAGAGATGGATGTGGGCTAAATTTAAATTAGATATTCGGAAATATTCCTTCATTGAAAGGGTGGAGGCACTGGAGCAAGCTGCTCAGGAAGTGGCGGAATCACCATCACTGAAAGAGTTAAAAACCCATGATCTTAAGAGGTCTTTTCTAACCATAATAATTCTGTGAAATAGACATGGACACTGTTCTGTCTCTGGCACCTCCTCATCAATACGCCTGTTCCCACAGTAAACAGCAGAAGTATATAGACTACCAAGGAAGTAAAAAAAAAAAAGAAATAAAACCCCACAAATTTTCTCTTACATTCCAATTGTTCTTTAAGAAATGCAAGGATAAGGTTTGCTTTACATTTTATCAGCAACTAGCAAACATTACTAAAAGAAATTGCTAGTATCCCCACATGCTGTCCATCAGATCCTAAGCAGCACAGAAGTATCAACCCCAGGGAACAGCCACGCAGTCTGTGGACAGATCTGGGAGGAAGACATCCCCAACATACCCAAAACAGAAGAATGCCTTCATGTCAATTAAATATTTGTTGTCTTATTCCCTATGGCAAAGATACAGAGGTGGAAAAAGAATTTACAGATAGAAACTCAAAGATGTTTGAAGTGGTTTTGAAGATGTTTGAACTCGAGGCTACAGAAACTTTGCCTGTTAGGGAAGTTGCTCATTTTTTTCCCCTCCACAATTCAAACAGGCTCACAGTGAGGAAATGCAGCTTATCTACACTTCAGGAGCAGCGTAAGGGGATTTTGTAGATGCTGCTCTTGAAATAAGCTCAGAACAGCAAAAAAGTAATTCAGAAATCAAAAATCATAATTCCTGAACCATATACACACATATATCTGAGTTGGCATTTCAACATCGGGTGTTTTTTCCCCCAATAGCTGCTCTCCCAGGAGAAGTTGAGAGGAAGGAGTGCCCATGTGTGTCCCTCCCTGCCTCACAGACACCACGAGGACCTTCATACAGCAGGGCAGTTGCTCAGTTCTGTGTTAGACTGAAGTCTAGCTGCAGACCCTAAGACCAAAGCTTTGTACCTTTGATCTCCTGCTGCAATCCTAAGTTCCAGACGTAAATGATTTATTCTACAGTGACTGCATCTTAGAAGTTTGCTTTGTTGCAAGCTCTTCAGGTCCTTCTTTTCTCACATCTGAAGAAACAACACTGAGCTGCTCTAAGCAAAGTGATCAATACAAACATACAGCTCATCTTTTGCCACTTCCAATCTTTTACACCCCACCAAAAAGCCTCGAGCTGTCACTTACCCACCCACATGTGCATTTTCTACATGCACATCCAAAGGAGCCTAGCTGCTGTCAAAAATTCAGTCTAAACTAGAGCATCCCCACTGGCCTCCATACCAAAGGGAGCACACATTGATTTTCTTGCATTCTTTAATAGAAACTGGCTTTCATACAGTAAAGACCAGCCAGATCTTCTCCAAAACTCCACATGAAACCATTTTCCACTCCAAGTGAATAAAAATAAAATAAATTAAAAAATCACTGTACTTGACAAGCAATTTAATTCATTTAATATTTACTGCAATACATCTACCTACTTCAGTTTTTGCTTCAGTGGAACAGCACTTCAGGGTCTTTCTTTTCCTTCCTTCCCCATCTCCTGCCCCCAGCAAGAATTACAGTTTAAAATATTATTATAGGTTACAATTTTAAATTCTAAGTGAAAGCTCATGTATAAAAGATATTGGCAAGAAAAATTGGCTTTTTCCAAAGAAAAGAAATCAGCAGTAAACTGTATTTATCAATGATAACTGAATTCTGTGCTTCAGGCTAATGGTTCCTGTCAACAGTGGCCCTTTAGATTCAGGTTTTCCTCTTCAATGACCAAGGTTGAAATAATGCACTGAAATGATAAAATGTAGAACTAATTAACTGTCTTTGTTCTTGAAGTCCAAACATCTTCCTTGAGAACCAAAATGAAATAAAATCACCATGCTTACAAAGTATCTTAGAAGAAATACAGGGATGCTGATCTCTCAGTTAACATCTATTTTATCTCTGCCGGAAATGGGTACAGACAAACACAATACAAGCAACAAACATTTGGAAGAAACTCTTAGAACTACTGTTTTGTTCTACCCGTGCACACCATTTTCCTTCAGATTCACTACTACAGGCTGCTAAATACAACCTCTGCCAATGGGACCACTCACACTAATAGAGTTACATGCCTGGCACTTGCAGAACAAATCTTTCATTGGCCTACAGCAAGGCACAGCTGAGACAATACAAAACCTCACAAAAAAACAGTCAACTCTACAAATCTGCTTGATAAAATAAACACCAAGCAGAAAAAGTACAATTACTCCCGACAGATTTTTGAGAGCTTTGTTTTCCATGCAGCAGCTATAAATAAACAAACAAATAAATTTCCCCATGCATTTTAAGATGCATGGAAAAACCCCAGATCACAATCTCTGACTAAAACAGCTGAATTTGCCGATGCAAAGACTATTTGATCTTCCCTTCCTATGCTTCTTCCCCAGACAGCTTCCTATTCACATCTTTTTGACCTAGCCTTAAGTTAAGGCATCCCCAGTGGCCCTGGGTCAAGCCTAAAGGCAGGACACATTGGCCTTGATTATGCTGTCACATTTAACAGCCGACCATCCCCGACTTGCTGAGAAGCATATACTAGTCTGTTTAAATAAATAAGTAAGCAGAAAGAGCAGTTGGCAGCCAGAATACAAGTACCTTGTGTTTTTTAAAAAGAAAGCCACATACTGTATGTAGAAAATGAGCAGGAATTTTCTGCTTTGTATTAGTAATATATAGATCTCTGAATCCATCCTTTCTAGTCTGATTATGACTAAAAAGCCCTTCCACTCATGAGGGTTTAAATGACTGCAGATGGGACAAGTTGGCTTTCTCCCCTTTGCAGTAATGATTTGATTTTATGACAAAACTGCAAGAAAAATCTTTATTAGACTGCAGATCCAGGGTGTAACATGTGCCATTATTGTATTTCTCAAGTACTTTGAAGGACTTCAGGATACATGAAGAGAAGGGGGTTCCATGCCTGTAATTCAGAAAAATATGTGAAATTTCCACTTAGGGAAAAAACCCTGAATCAGTAAGACAGAGTCAGTCAATAGCCCAAGGCCCTGTTGAAGAAATAAAGAATATATGCACCAGCAAAGGGGAAGGATTAAAAGAAGGAAAAAAAAGAAGCTTCCATAGTACACAGGGGGCTGAATGCAATACCAAAATGTGTGTTCCATCATTTAGAAATCATCACCTAATCTCTCCCTCTACATTATGGTCCTTGTCATTATATTAGAACAGACTTCAAAAATGGACAAGTTTTCCAGATTCCACAAGCTGAATTTATTAGCCTACAGACATATAAGCCATCCAGTGATCTTCTGGAAAGCACTGATCATTTTCAATCAATAAAGTAATTAAAAGAAAAACTTGGAAAATTCACTGATTAAACCAGATTTTTAAATATTGCTGGTTTTTCAGATTCTTTCTAAGTTTAATTTAGCTGTGTATTTAAAAAATTTAACTTGTGATCACAAAAGCATCACCAGTAACTACAAGAATAATTTTAACTGTTTAGGGAAGCAGTTAAAATGAGCAGAAGTGATTGTAAGAATTTATTAATCATTTTCTGTAGGTTACTCAAAATCAAGTTAAATTTTTCTTCATAGTTGTACATGTCCCTTTATCAGTTGGTAGTAGTTTACATGAAACTAAGGCCATAAAGCCGCTGCTACTTACCATTCATTAATTAATCATTTAAAACTTGCTTACCAAGTCATCAAGACTCACATCTCATCACAAAGAAAGAGATCACTGACCAAAACTATATTTTCCTTACCTGAAAATCCACTGACAATTTACCGGTGCATAGAATACCAACATACTGAAGCTGTGTAAGAATTCATTCCAAGCAATAGCTTTCACAGAATTTAAAAATTGTCTTAATTAAAATTTTATGAGAAAGATAGAGGATTTGAGCATTCTCCATATATTAAAGCTATTTTCATCCAATTGAGTGGTGTGTTACCTTGGCCTGCTTCTCTACTCACACTGATGTAACCTCCTTGATAATTATGCCACCACCACTACATTTTTGTAAAAGACTTAAACTAACAGCTAATAAACTTCTGTCATTATCTAAAAGAAAGAAAACAACCTATTGTGAGTGTACATGTGGCTGCAAAAAGCTCAGTTATATGTACAACACAAAGGACCATGAACTCCAGGCTGTAACTAGAACAGCCTTCGACAGTTTTGCTCAGTCTGTGGAAACAATTTGCATGACACAATCTGCCCTATAAAATCCACAGCCATTCAGATTCATTATATAAGAGCCTGAGTTCAAAGAAGTAAGGAAGGAAAAGAGAAAAAAAAGGAACTAGAAAGGAACACTATTTTCTACCCACCCAAGAAAAAACCACAAACACTGAATTGTAGCATGCTAATCAAGTAGCAGTTACAAAACAATAACATTCAGTGCATTCCCTATCCCTTGTGACATGCTTAGGAGCAGCAACATTTTAAAGGGATGGTTGTACTTTTCCCAGTAGACAAAACGTCTCACTCGGTACTCCTGTAGTGCAGGGCTGGGCATTCCCTACCTCAAGAAGACAGTAAGGGCACTCACAAAAATCATGAGAGTACATGAATGTTATCAAACCCCACCACATTCATAAGTACACTTTTATTTTTGTGAGATATTTAGTGTATACCAAGAAAAATAGGTAAATCATTAATAACCTATGCTTGAGAAGACTTCTCTCTTTTTTCCTGCCATGGTATGACAGAAGTGAACAGCAACATATTTAGAAGTGCAGAAGTGTGTAACTCCTCTGCAAATCTGTGAAGCCCAAATGAAATATGGGTCAAGTTACAGAAGGAGCATTTCAGAGACCACCAAAATTTCATTAAATTCATAGGATTTCAGAGAGGCCAGCAGTTCCACCATCACGCTGCACTCTTGTTAATTACTGATGAACAGCTATAACCACCAGCCCAAACCACTTTGGTTTCTCAATTTCAAAAGTCATTCCCTTCTCCTTTTAGCAATGAAAGGGAATATAGCATTTTCATGACAAGCCATGTGAAGTTCTACTACCATGCAATGGAAAATCCACATTCCTGCTTTCCAAAATGTAAATGCCAGCAGACATATTTAAATTTACTGACAACTGACCTGAGCATTGCTGCTGCTGCTGGCAGTGCTCTGCCATAGATCCAGGCTTTCTCCCAACTTTCCTTCACAGACATCATCTCATTTCCCCTAAATTAGGCTGTCAGATGCAACATCCCTATCAGACGGCGTGGCGAACATCCCTTTTGACTTCCAAGCATTTGGTGCTAATACAGCTGCCACCACAGCCTGCAGCTCCTGCTGTGACTCATCTCCTGTTGACTGCACAACTTAACTGGGCTCCTACAAATGGGGTGCAGGCAGCAGGTCATCAGGGCTTTAAACTACTTCCCACTCCAACCTGCAGAAAGCGACAGCAAAAAGCTAATAACTCTTTGTATTTAAAATATGTCTGCATACCATTCATTTTTTACTGCATCTATTTGTAATGCATTCTGAATCCTTTCCTTTCACTTTTAATAAAGATGCTACCAGCTGACAGAATAGTAACAAGGTGTGTTGTTGAGTGAGGAGTTTTACCCTTCTGGGACAGCATTATCAAAATAACATAGAACTGAGCAGCCACAGAGCTTTTTAAACACACCCAAAGGGAGCATTTATGAACAGACTTGAAAACACAGTTTACTGAGTTAATACTTCATATGATATCTGAATACTTATGATTTCACTTTCCTTCTTCATAGTTTCATTCAAACAGTCTTTCCCCCAGAGCTGTCTTAAATATCTCTTTTCTCCTTTCTGCCTTCCACATTTTTGCTCTTCCCTTGGTCAACTTTCCAAAGATCAGCCGCCTAAAGTATCTCTCATCATCTGTTCAGGGCCCAGAGACAACCAAAATATAAAGCTGGTTCCACCCTCCTCTTCCCCACCACTGTCCAGAGTGCTCTCTCACAGTGTCAGCACGGGGACTGTACTACAGAATGCACTGAAGTGCTACATGTGTCATCAGATCCTACGGCCACTCACCAAAATTTACTTCTGCCATCTTAACTTCAAGGAGATTTTGGATCATTTATACCAAGCATTACATCCATAACCTGCTGCTACAGAATTTCCACGTTATGCTAAACCCCAAGGAACTGCTTGGCTCCACGTTCTCTACTGCATGCACACATACAACTCATTAAAAAAGCAAACTTCAAGCTGCAAGTGTCAGATTTAAGAATTCCTCATTTTGACCTCCTTTCACATATTCATTACAGCACAATCTTTAACTATCTGGTATCCTACTTTTCACGAGACCTTGTTTCATTTAATGCTCAAAAGAAATTATTTTAATTTCTACCCGATAAATTATTTAAGACCTTGTTTTCCCCTCACTGCTCAAAGTGTAATTCACAGAATCACCGAATCAACTAAGTCGGAAAACACCACCTTGTCTAATAGACCATGGTACTAAGTGCCAAATCCAGTCTCTTCTGAAATATCTCCAGGGACGATGAATCCAGACCTCCCTGGGCAGCCCGTTCCACTGTCTGATCACTCTTTCAGTAAAGAATTTCTTCCTAATATCCAACTTAAACCTCTCCTGGCACAGCTTAAGACTGTGTCCTCTTGTCCTAGTGCTGGTTGATGGGGAGAAGAGACTGATCCCCATCTGGCCACACCTTCTTTTCAGGTACCTGCAGAGAGCAGTAAGGTCTCCCCTGAGCCTACTCTTGTCCAGGCTAAACAACCCCAGCTCCCTCAGCTTCTCCTCATAGGACTTGTGCTCCAGTTCCTACCACGCCTCAATTCCCACCCACTATTCAAGCTCTTTCCTCTGGACAGACATTAATTTCTCCCTGAGCTCTTCTGTGATGCTTATCACTGTAGTATTTGATAGCTTAGCAAACACTAATTTATTTTCATAGCATACCTATGAAGGAGAGATACCATTAACCTCATTTATAGGTGGAGAATCAGCGTACAGGGAGATTATCATCAAAGGTATGCAACAACTGAAAGGCCTGAGATGCCTTATGGCTGAATTTTCAGACTAGCAATTTTTGTGTATACAAACCATACCTCCTCTGGCATGCAACTTGTGCCAGACATCTACAAATTTAAGCTCTCAAGTGAGGAAAACAAGGCATAAGCCCTAACAGGAACGGTGGCGGAAAGGCCAGGTACAACAATGCATCAGGATTCGGTACAGCCTCTGCCACACCAGCGCCACAGGAAAAATGAGTAGATAGTCTTTTATCATGGACTCTTTAATGAGAGGCCTAATGAAGGTTCTATGGGTATAATTAGTTCTACTGCCTTTTAAATTTGGACTATGTGTCCTCAGAATTACAGTAGTCTTGCATGATGATTGGTGTATCATTTCTTGGGTTTCAGAGGGAAACTAGAAAATCCTATGAGGAAAATCAGCAGCATTAATGTGTCTAAGTCATCAGTTATGTAGTCATCATGGACTCCTGCACCCAACCACAGCACAACCCCTGCTCTTTTCTGCTGAAAAAAATTACACAAAGTTGCCCAGTTGTGTCTGCACATATGATGAGGACTACCACTTGCTTTATGCAAATATTATCTATGGTAAGCAGGTGTTTATATTCACGATGATGATTAATTACAGCTCCTGTTACGCCCTGCTGATAAAACACAGCAATCATTCAATAAATGTTTACAAACAAGGGGTTTAAATTGTTTCTTTCTTTGTTCCACTAATTGTTTTCAGTTTTCCACTGGAACTGAAGGGTAATATTAAAACTGACACCTCAGTAGTTGCTTCTAACTCCCTCTTTAATCTTAGTTCATAAAACCTGATGTTTCATCCACTTCACAATATCCAAAGGGAAAAAATAATCACATCACCACGTGTTCTTGATGTAAACTGACAAAGTGATGAATAAAACCAATGACTTACACATCATTTCAGGAAGTAGAAAATCCAGATCTCTCCAAATTTCTTTGTGTGTACATGAGTATCATATATTTCAGACACACTAAAATATAAAGGGTGCTGAATTCTCTAGAACACTGAGAGTACAACCAGCAGCCACTATAAGAGCAGGAAGATGCATAAGGAGTACGCTTTTTGAGCAGGGACAATCAGGATCTTTAATTATTCAGTAAAGAATAGGACTAGAAAGTAAATGAAAGCAAAGTAGAACAGATACTGTACTCTCATAATTGCTAGCAGGGAGAAGTGTTTACACTTCATGCAAAGAGTTATATAAGTCAGGTCTCATTATTTCAGTGGCTTAAAATAAATAAGCTGTTTTCCCTCAAGTAACTCCAAAGCAATGTTTTACCATCCATGCTCTGTGCTGCCCCAGGAGGTTTAGGGCCACTTGTAGAAGAGCCACAAAGGGTCTTTCAAAAAAGCAATCCTACTGCTAACAAACTAAAACTGGCTGTTGCACCACAGTTTTACAGGGAAAAAAAGTAAAATTTCTCTGGCCTGTTTCATGTATAATGAAAGTGTTTCACTGATCCCAGCAGACACTTGTCTGGCAAGAAGAAATGCATTGCTCCAGTCCTGCAGGGAACCCAGAGACTCAGGTTTAGGTTCCTCCCTGGTACACCCTGTGACTGGGTATCACACTACCGCAGCACAAGTAACACCGACTTAACTGTCTTTGAATTTATATAAACAACATAATGGAGCTAAAGCAACTACTCAAATAGATTAAGCATCTAAAAACACATGCCTCATCCCAAGATTTACATGCTTTAAGCAATACAAAAGAGAAAAGGAGTAAAATAAGATTTTAATACACAGATGTTTCTTATGGGCTTGGAGGACCTGAATAATTTCACGGGATGCTGAAGAGCTGCTAACATTCTCCTTTTTATAACCTACTCCTACTAACTTGCTTGCCTATAAACTGAGAATAATATGTAATTCTTCTCCCCCACTAGGGTTCCTCTAGAAAGAATATGTTCACTAGCAACCATGATGAGCAAGATGGTAGATAAATGGGATCACCTCCAAAACACACACATACCTCATCAGAAGTCAAGTGATCTCTGCAAGAGGAGAACTGACACTGCACTAGATGCAATGACCAACTGTTTAAAAAAATTACAGATTTCTAACCATTAACATCTCCATGTGTTGAAGAAGATGAAAAAGCAAGAGAAACAGCTTTATCTAACGATTGCCTGAATTTTATCCAAAATGGAAAATATTTCAATTGGCACTTGCACACAGAAGTTTTAGCGGTGGATGCAGAGACAACATCACTTGCTACTGCTTTTTTTTCATTCAGAAAAACCTGAATGGGAAAGTTCATACTGCCTGTCCCACTGTAAAGCTCAAATACAGTAGCTGCCTTTATCACAGTGGCTGGTTTGCAAACTGACACTGGACGGTAGGCCTGTGATGACAGTGTCTGTCTGGACTTAGGGATCGCATCCAGTTCCTGCTGAACTCGTGGTGTTGGGGCTATCCAGACCTCAGGAAAAAAAGTGATTTATGGAAAGCAGACAGAAATATTCAAGAACTATCATCTATTGAAAGTCATGAGAGTCCCACAGTCACAAAATAGGGATTAAGATGGAGGAAATTAAAAGCTTTAATAAATTTTAGCTATTTTAAAAACACTATTTTCATTGTGTTTTCAAAGCCTGCCATATCCCCTACTCGGGGTACCAAGCTTTTTTTTCTTGTATGCTGTGACAAATATATTACCTCTAGCTTCAATGAAAACTGAAATTTTACATGAAAGGAACTGTTAGAGAACAACCCCCACATAAACACACATATCCCATTAAACTGTGGATTAGCAACACACACTCTTTGTAAAATGAAAAGTAGTCATCTTGCATTCCTCACCCTGAAGATCAATTAACATCTCTGCAACCTGAGCTAGAGATATAGAATACCCTTGTCACCACATTATTCATAAAACCATTAACTCTTCTGCAACCCCAATCAAAGCTATGAGACTGCTCCAAACAAGAAGTATTTGCACCAATTTACAAAATGGATAAAATCTTGACAACAGTGATGCTGCTACTGACCACAACATTAAGAAACCACAGCAATATCACTTCCCACAGGGTTTTGTCTTATATATTTAATACAGCTTTAAAATGACCCCGGGTATGAAATGCAAAGGTATTTGTTACTAATATTTTGGCAGCTGTAGGATCTTCTGCACCATAACATCAAGTCGTGTTGGAGAATGATTCCCAAGCAAAGCTTTTCTTCTGACACCATCCCAAATAGCGTATCATTTATCCAATATTAATTTTAACCAATTATTGCCAGATTTCAGTCAACAGACATTTTCAACTCTGAGTTATATAAAAACCTACAGTTTTCCCTTTTTTACCGTATTTGCTAGGCTGGGAGTCAAATACCTTACCTTCACTTTCCAGGGACGACACAGGGAGGGAGAAGGGACAATTAATGTAAAAAAGGAAAAGATCATCACATGTATTTAGAGGGCAAGTTCAAAGAGGTTGATTATCCTACAATTGAGGAACCAGATGATTTTCACACCAGAATTGTGGAATAATTAATAAGCAGCATCACAGAAGAAAACAGTAAATGACTTCATTGCAGATGCACTATGGCAGACTACTTTGTCTAACACATCAATGCTCTTGTTAAACAACGTATACTAGGCCTTGACAAAGGGTAGAAGAAAGATATTTATGGGATCTGACAGACTAAATGTAACAAGTTAAGGTCAAGCTAAAAATCATGGGACCTTTCAGGTTAGTGGGTGTTTACTGGCAGAATTCTTTAAACACTGTGTTTTGGGATAATTCTTTAATACTGTCATTGCAGCAACACAGAAAATAAAATCTTTATGCTAATGAACTACGTTGTGAATTATGTTGAGAGGAACAACATAAGAACCACCACCAATGAAAACAGAGGATCTTTCAGGAGATGGATGACAGACACCAGAGGGAACATAAATAAGACAAAATTTAACAAGAAACGCTCACAGCTCTCTGAACTTGCATGGGCAGATCGTGACAACCATGTTTCATGCAACCTCTAAAATCAGTTGGTAGAAACCCAAATCCTTCCAAGGGTTTTACAAAATAAAGACTTACTGCTGAAATAATTTTAGTGTGTGGGAAGAAGTGTTTGTTTTAGTCAGAGGTGACCAAATCAGGCTGGGTCCCAAAACTACACTCCCCCTCAAGACTAGGCTGAAACTCAAAGGTCTTGGCACAACACCCCGACTTCAGTAAAAGGACATATGTCATTTTTGGGAGTATTCCAGGAAACTCTGCTACAGAGCATTCCTGATGGTTTGCAAACAGTCTTTGTAATAATATAACAAGAACCTTTTCCATGCAAAGTGTCATTATAAGGAACAGGTTGAATGGCAGTGCTGTTATGCTGCTCAAGATAAATATGATGCTTTTTAAAGTGTTTTAGGCAATAAGTACAAACTTATCTGACTGGGCTGGGTAGCAATTTCATCACCTATTATGTTCACACTGCAAAGTGTCACTGAAACGAGTATGATGCCTGGACTACTAATGTCAATATGTGCTTGTATACCAAAATTATTACTTTAGTTATTCTAGCATTACGTAAGCACAGACCCTTCAGAAGGATAGGAGAACTGGTGTTGCATGTCAAAACAAGGTTATCCATTTAACTGAACCCAAATGGATGAAATGTCCAATAAAAAAACCAGATCTGATTCAGGAGCTGGGGACTCCTTTTTTACCCAGGGAGACTGAGGAACTATTGCATCTTCCCTTCATCCACTTGTGTCCCAGTATCATAGCTAATGTGGTCTTCCATGACAAAGCCTCAGAGGAATAAGGGCAGTATACCTAACAGCAGGAGCTAAAATATCCCAGTATCTAGGCACAGCTGGGCTGAGGACAAACTAATGTCACCTTTTTTTCCTGTGATGCCCAGAGGCCTATTCTGTTTTTTAACTTTGTTTTATTTCTGTTTGATCTTGCGGTTATTCTAGTGAAGTTTCTGCATTTTTCCATTAATTCTGCCTCAGTACAACATTCTAAGCAATATTACAAATGGGGGAAGAGAAAGAGTAACAAGCTCGTAAAGTGATTGTCTCAGACAATCTTCAAGCATACTGGCTAATTCATATATCTCATAAATGATGATAGAGGAGGGATGGTTCACAATGTAGAGAGAGGAAACTAAACCTAAAAAAGCTCCAACTTCATTCAGCTGAATGAAAAATAGGTCTTTGATTTCATTAGCTCCAATATTCTGAAAATTGTACCAATAAATGCAATCATTTTCTCAAGCTCACACTCTTCTAAGCATACCACTGCAGAAGGAATGGCTATTAAAAGACCTGCAATTACTCTAAATTTGCACTGCAAACAGCATAACACCAGACCATAATTAAATTAAATATGAAACATTCCATTGTCCCAATTACAGGAAATTCAATTTGAAGACAGCATTTACAGGAGCACCAGCAGCATCTTTCCAGATTTTGCACATTGCTTTAACTGCCACACCTATCCAACCAAAACACTGACGCAGAGAACACATGGAAAGACCAGACAAAAGCACTTGAGGACCAATTGTGTTTGAGATGGTATCTCTAAAAATACTCCATGGTTCTAATCTTCTGTGACATGTTTGGTTTAAGTAACTGTGAGAAGTGGCAAACTCCTTGTGCATCCAATGCCTCATAGGACTGTGCACTATTTTGATCACTCAATCTGAGTACTTGAACACTGTTGTAAACACCACTTCAAAATCTGACACACATTTCATCCAGTCTGAAATACTTATGACCTCCACAGGCTGAAGTGTATCCTTCTTTTCTAAGTAGAGTAAAAGGAAAAACCTATTAGATCTTTGGCTCAATCTTCGTACCTTACATTAAGAGTTAATAATTTATTAATCATTCAAGAAATCATTATATTTGACAGGTTTTGGACGGCTTTTGCTTTCTTCTCTAAAAGACTTTCAAACAACAATCACCTAGGGAAATATTTTGACATAGGGCTTTGACACGTTGTTTTGATTTACATATTAAAGCAAGACAAAGTTACGTGCTCCCACTATTTCTTATGTAGCATATTTTATGTCACTGTGTTACCGGTTATGACTGCACTGCCCCCAAAATAGGTCTTTTTCTTGCAAGAACTCCATCTAAATAGCATAGATAAATTATATAATTTAATGTTACCAGCATAACAAATTTTCTTAAAAATGGAAAGAGAATAAAATTGTATTAAGAAGAAACCAAGTAAACACCAAGCACCCCACATTAGTTCACTTTGGGAGATACGCATGCATGGCGCACTGAGAGAAAGCCAGTAAGAAAAACTCTTGCTTTCTAATTTTCCACAGGATAGTGGTTCTCTGGTGCTGTAAGGCACAATCACATCTATCATTTTATGTTAAAACAAATGTTTCTTATGATTTATTTCAGCAGGGTGGAGAGGAAGAAAAACGATATTGACAGTCACTCACATGGCACAGAACAACAAAAGTAGTGAATCAAACCTCAGTGGCTCAACAAGGCACAGCTTCACTGCAAAGGTCCCAAACCACCAGCCAGAATAGCAGAAACCTTTTAAAAAGGCAATTGCTGTGCATGACTGGCTCTACTGCACCCTGACAGCACTGCACAAGACCCCACGCAGGGGCTGAGCACGGCTTTCCTCCCTCCCACCTGTCCCTGTGGGCACCTCTGGGCACATCCCCTCTTCCAGAAGACCACGGCAGACCAGCAGCTCTGAAGCCTGACAGGCACAGGGGACAAACACTAGGAAGCTGCAGGGTCCAGTGCACAGTTTGCACAGGGACTTCCGAGCAGATCGTTTATTTTGGGTTTGGGTGAGGAGCTGCTGCTGCCACTGCCATCACGTGAGTGCCAGCAAACAAAACCCCGTGTAATTCTCCACGAGTGGTCCTGGACCTGCAGCACGGAAGCAGCTCACTTGTGTTACTTGCTACTGAAAAGACCAAGTCACAGCAGAGGCTCAGAAAACTGACTCTTCCTCAATACCAAATATTAATCATCAACTCCAACTTACAAATGAGTACTTGCTGCCTCTGTAGTGCTTTAAAAATATCCACACAGCTTTCCAAAGGCACTCTACATGGGCTACCACCACCCCAGCACTCCCCAACAGAGTGTGTTAACAAAAGGTTTCCAGCAGTCAGACTGGATTAACTGCACCTGAAACCTCACCATGATCTGCAGACAGACCCTGTTCACTTTGAGAGCTTCTGTGTCACTTCAGCTGCTTTGTATTGTTCAGCAGCAGCACAGCCAGATAAAGCCCTCACAGGAACTGACTTTAAATATGTACATGGGACTCAAGTTCTAGCAAGGGAGGAACGTTATTTGCATTTTTGGAGTTGCAACATCTTAAAAGCATAACATTTATTACAGCCAAAGGAAAATGAGGTTATGCGAAATACTCACTTCGAAAATGTTCTGAGGCATAATAGTAGACATCCTCATAGCCCTCGTGGTAATCCTCCTCTGGCCGGTACTTTTTTCCTTTTCTTCTTCTCGATCTTCTTATCTGCTTCACAAAGCCCCAGAAGCGCTCCATGTCCTTCCTCAGCAGCCCCAGCCAGCAGCCCCCTTTGCCCTCTGTTTCACAAAGAGCTGTCCCAGCATGAATCAACCACAAGCACCAGAGCAAAGCTGCAGCCTCCCACTAGCCACTTCGGTACCATTAAACAACTCCTCCCTTATCTCAGCTGTGACTAGGAAGCATATTGTTTTCCATTTTTAAAAGAAAGGGACACAGAGAGATACACTTTATCAAATCCACTGACTGGAATACATGAACGTGAAAATAAATAAAGGAGGAAATCACTGAAGAGAAAGGAGAATTTCAGAATTTCAAGACGTTATTAAACAGCAGAGGACAAAGTTGAAGAGAGCTGCCTGCCAGCAAGGGGAAACCCAGCACTGAGAGCTCCCTATCCTGTGTCTCCATCATTTGAAGAAGGGCTGGGAGGCGGGGAGAGATGTTAGTCAATGGACTGAACCACATCTCAAGTTAAAACAGGTTTCCGTTTGCCAGTTAAATGCTGCCCTCATATTTACCCAGCACAGGTTCAGCAGCCCATTTGATTTCATTTGTTGTAAGAAGAGGAAACACACCAGTCCATTTCTGGCATCACATACGCTGAATGAATAAATAGCAAAGTGGTTTAATCCATACACACAACCCACTCACCGGCAAGTGTGTGCTGAATGTGTTAATTGGAGCAGCAGGGAGAAAGCTCAGCAGCTGTTAAAAAATGACACATATACCCACTGGGCATTAGTGTATTCTAATCACTGCCAGATCTAAACATTAAAAGGCACTCCACAGACAGGTCTCCTATAGAGCTGGCCAGGCTATATGTCAGCAGGCAAACAAAGAAAGCGACATCACAAGCACACCGCAACAATACTCGTTTAAAATCCCGACAGAGTTCTAAAACACTTTAAAATTAACATATGGCAGATCCTTTACACACGATGAGAGAAGCAAAAAGCCTGAAAGGGTACTGACTCTCTTTTCTTGCTGCATGCCTGAATCCCACATGCATTCCCTGAGATAAGGCTGGAATTTAATCTGTGTTTCTGATGAAGTTTCCCTGTGTTTCTGATGAAGTTTCCCCGCCGCACAAAAACAAAAGCAGTGCCCACTTGAATCCTATCATGTTGACATCTGCCATGGGGTTTTTATTGTAATCATGCTCCTGCAAGCTGAGTGAGGTCCCTAGTCCAGCAGGACCTCTCCCGTCTGCTAGCCCAAGTCAGGGATCAATCAGTCACCCCAGTCACACCATGTGCTGAACATGGTCACCTGCACCCACGCTCCTGAAAGATACCATTTTGCACCTGCGGGCATGAGGAAGTCAGAAAGTCTTCCTGTAAAGCAGATTTTACAGGTTCATCATGTGGAAAACGAAGAGCAGGCAGAGGTGGAACTAGTTTCTGTGATGCAGACACTTCAGTGAGTCATTACTTTGCAAAGAGTAAACCAGGGCAGTGTTTTTTAACATGTAAAAGAAGTAAAGCAAAAGCCAGGATTGTAACTCAACAATTCTGTTTCAACAGAAGCATTTAGAGATTGATCAGTATTTAGCGGGGATTTTCTAGTTTTGAAACATGTGAAAGTTATTAGTAGAGGTCAGCTAGACCTGCTATCTGAGGGTCCTAAAACAAATGCACACTGAAAGCTGGCACTGGAACTCTTTTGGGCTTGTTACAGGTTTCCAGATATTTTAAAACAATATTGTCAAAAATGCACACCCATTTTATCCATAAAAGCTCAAAAAACCCTGGATGCTCCTACCAAACTCCCCACAGGAATACAGACTCATCCTCCTTGACCTCACCAGCCCTGCTTTCCCGCTGAGAAAATGCAGCCACTGTCGCTAGCTGATGAACACCCCCAGGGCACCACTAGAACTATTTTTAGTCCAACTTCTATAAGGAGGTTGTGTTTTATTACAAGTCTGTTTTTATCACACAGCTTCCAACTTTCAAACGGTAAAGCCCTAAGAGGAATATTACAGGCATATTACCAAAAATAAAAAAGCCAATATAATCCATGGACTTTAGGAAGGGATCACTGGATGTTCTGAGGGTTTCAGTTTGTGTGTCTTCTGCGCTCTGCCACCATGCAGCAAAAACATTAATGTCATAAAACATGAAAACCAGACTTAGCCTACAGCAAAGGCAGCACTCTCTCTTTTCAGAGAGGGAAATGTTGGTTTGATGTTGTACGTGTCCCTGTTAAGAACTCTCCCCGACAGATGTGCAGAAAAGTATTTATGTACGTGTCAGAAACATTCAAGACAGAAGTCTTGTAGCCATCACTGTTCTTTGAAGTTAAGTTAAACAGTTAAAATCAAAATTACAAAGTCACTTTTTAAAAAGGAGAAAATGTAAACTTTCTTTCTTTTAAAATGTCCTCTAAAGGAGAGCTGAACATTGGAATCGAGTAGACACACTTGGCTTTTGTCAAGTAAATACGACCTTTTCCAGTGCCTCTGTTGCTCAACATGCTGCTGTAGCAGAGGCTTCTGCGGGAGAGGCGGCTTCCACAACCCTCAGTGCGCCCCAGGGAGACTCCGGTTCTTTCCATAACAGGACAAATACAGCAAATAAGTAGATTAGGGAGCAACCAAATGAGCACTGTTAGCAGCAGATACAGCACACCGACAGCCTGACTGCTTTCTAGAGAGAACTGATGTAAATTTGGGCAAATCTTGAGCTTTGGAAAGCAGGGCATTACCTTGTGCAATGGACTTCCGCTTTTCTCTTGTGCTCGTGAGGTGCATCACATACATATATGGTTGATGTAGTAAAGTAGAAAAAGCTGCAATAAATGGTATTACTGGTCAGTGCTCATGGTAAAAGCTCCGACCTATCCTGTGTGTAAAGTCTTTGTGGAGGTGGAGCACAGGCTCTCCTCGGATAAGCCTGGGAGTTCAAGTCCTGCTGCACTCCACTGTATCACACCAACTACTGCTCTCTGCAATCTTCTACACTGGAGATGCAGAAACAGGCCTCCAGCTTCTAACACACAAATTGACAGTTTTGCCTGCGTGTAAATCACACACCTGTTTCTTTTTGCATTAATGTAAATGGCAGAAACAAATAATTTCAGAATTTTTACTTTTTTTTTTTTTTAAACATAGAACAAGCCAAGCTTTCGATAGGATTTTCTCTGCCCTAAAATATATTGGTATTCAGGGTAATTTAAAGAGAAGGAAATACATTAACTGAGAACATTGCTGTTATATATTAATATGATTCAGAGTATTAAGTGTTTTACTACACTAGACAGATTTCTGAACAAAACTTGTTTCATATGCATTACATACTACCTCCACAGCTTTGTTGAAAATCCTGGAGACATTCATTAGCTACTCCTCATGCCATACCTGTAAATATTTTATCACAGTCCTACTTTCAGAGGTATACACAGAGAATTCAGTTTCATAAACACAGTTTACTGTAGTTAGAAAAAGAAAAGAACCACAGCTAAAACTACAATTTTACTGATTTTGTCATTGCTCAGGATTCACCCTTTTGCAGCTTTTTGTGATAAACTAATTTTTTCATGCAAATGAACATGGTTGTTGAAACCTTCTACTTGAAAAGGAACAAAAAAAGGAGAAATGTAACAGACACCTCTGGCAGTTTCAGAAAGGTATACTGATTTTACACAAGGAGCAAAGAAAGAAACAAGCACTGGCCTTCAAATTTTTAAAATGTAAAACATCAGAGATGACAATGAGTTCCATCCTTAGTGACAGAGAGAATAAGATAATTATGCCCAGAGGACAAAAAATTAGGGTTACATCAACTGTTGGTTGATATTCTGAAGCTCTCCCTGAACTAAAATTTGGAGAATCAATTTTCTGGTGTTATACAGCCACAACAGAAAGTTGCAATGCAAATATGTCTCAAGCTCTTTGGCTTATCCTTTCTGCCTGCTCCAATCAAAGCAACTGTTCTATTGCCATTTCCAAGCGGACTCCTTAGAAGAAGCAAGAATTGTCATGCTCTCTTCAGCATGACTTGCATAACAAAAATTTTGCCAAATGACACCAATTACATAATATGTACATTCTCCAGTGTGATAACTAATTTGTTTAAGTTAAGGAGAAGCTCCATCAAACTAGATCAACATGTCTCAGGTCAGTGACTTACTGAAAAAAACTTCATAGCAGTAATAAAACACATATAATTAAGACGCTGCTCTTTTCAAAAAGTTGAGCTGAAGCATAAATGCTTTTGCAGCCGTGGATAATTTTATAGATGCCAGCATTTAAGCTTTAACTTGACTTTATACCCATAACAATGATTAGGTCTCTCATCACGTAAAATATCTGCATTTAACATTTTATTTGCACAAAATTAGCTATGCAGTTATCAAGGTAAACTTTCACAGTGACATTTATTTTCTACAGCACTTTTTCCAGTATTTGGGGAAAGCAGTAGGAAAAACGACTGGTATTCAAGGAGAAGCCATTAAGGTAGTAAATATTTAACATGTATTTCCATCTGAGTGGGCTTGCAAACATGATGCTTTGAAACTAGAGCCTGTGTATGAAGCAAGCAACCCTAATGTTTTGTATCATAAATACAGAATGGAACTAGCACCAAATCTTAACAGTCTTGATCCTGTTCATCAGAATGTTTCAACATTTAAAAGAAAAATATTTTAGACAGATGAAGCCTCCCTATAGCTCCTCTGCTTCTCTGGGCAACCCCTAAAAGTCTTCCACTGGAGGAAGGAATGCCCCTCACTAGGAGGCAACCACCGAAGAGAGCACACAACGGCAGTCACAGAGATCTACCTGCATCACATTACTCTCATGGAAAAACCCCACAAAATTATATGTGCAAAATACAAAAATTAAGATTAATATAAATAGTTCTTGGAGGTTGGTTTAATAGAGAAAAAAGTTCTTTTCCCATCTCCTTCAAGCCCTTAAACATAAAGGTACGGAAAACCTCAAAAGGGAAGAAGAGATGGTGTCTTCTCTGGTTCTCTTTGAACTGAGGGATGTCTTCAATAATCCACTGTCAGTTTTTGAAGACCAGCAATAATTAACAAAGGAACTATTCCCCTTATTTGTCTTACTGTATCATCTTGCCTGACCTTCTAGTTTTTCAAGAGATGTTTCTCCACATGCCATAATTGCTCATGTTAAGGCTGCAATTTTCCATTCAAAATTAGCCCTAAATATCTCCATATAAAATGTGAGCTTATCAATTTGAAAATTACCAAATGCCTACAATGTGCAACCTATTAAGTTCTCTAAGAACATGTAGTCCATATATGCAGAACAGCACTGTGTACAGTCAATATTGTGCATAGTTACTAGGAACATTGCACCACCTCCACCCAAAACTCTTCTGTCAGGCCAGCGTCTGAACACAAGTTCTGTACTCTTCCTAAACACATCTGGAAAGACCATCAAAAGCATGGGACATACTAAATATTAAACTGCATATCTCCCCCATTTGACAATAGAAATAAATGCAGAATAACCAGCACACTATCTCTAGAATATTGCTGCACAAGAACTGGATGGTGATATAATATTGCTCATCCACTACTGTTATTTTTAAGATTTGATACTTGTTGCTCTGATTTTAATGCATTGCTATCAGTTTCACAAGTCATACCTTCTTGTTATTCATTGCTCACACAGAATCATAGGCCATTGTTTCCTTCTGCTCCAGAATTAAAGAATGCAAGACTTGAGAGTTGGAGTTCAGCTTTTGCATCACCTAGTTGTAAATTAAATTAACTGGCAAATATTTTTTCCTTTTCCTTTTTTTTTTTTGTTACAAGTGAAAACACACACATTTTCAATACTTCGAGTTCTTTATTGTATTTTATCATATATGTTATTTTGTATTAACATTCCCAATGATTTTGCTTTTAGCAACATTTTTTCACATAAAAGGGTGCACATAAACGTGAATGTTAACACAGGGGATGAGGATAAAGTAGAACACAACAGAGGAAGAGGCTACTTTCATTTAGAGGGAACTGGGGGGCTACTCCCGTGTTCAATACAAGAACACTGCCTCTCATATATGGAGAACGCTGAGAAATCTTTGTAGCGCTCTTTCGAAAGGGTCACTTGTCAAGTTGAATTTCATGCAGAATGTATGCTTCAGGGGAAAAGACACTTTTTTTTCCCCTTCAATTCAGCTAATGCTGTTTGCATACATTCTGGTTTTTTTCCTCATCTTTTTAACCTATTTGGCTTTAAATAACTGACTAATTAGAATATACAAATATGCGTTATCAAATGCCAGCTTTACCACTACCGAGGAAATGCAGCTTGCGTAAAATTATGTTCAAAAGAGGTTTGAATTTTCTTAATGTTTTGTGACACTAATAATCATTCTGTAAGAAAAGCTAACCAGAGTACTACTCTAACCATATATAAAACCCCTTCAGGTTTGAAGCAGTAGAATGATATTTTAAAACTAGAACACAGTTCTTTGCGAAGTCTGAATTAAAGGTGTTTTCATCTTTCTAAAGAAATGTAGCAAATGGCTACCGGAAACACTACCAAGATTTTGCATACTGTGTCTGTTTTATGCACAAAGTATACCTCAAATCAACTATGAAATACATATGAAGAAGTGGTTGGGAATATGGATGTGGTTTGGAATATGGGTAGGGTCTTTAATCCTCACTGAATAAAAAAAAAAATTCCCTAATTTTTGAATCTTCAACAACTGCACATTTCAGTTCTAACCACAATTAAAATGTACATAGAGCACTGGAGAGAATGAATAATTAATGAATGGAATTACAGCTCACCAGAACAAAAATACCTAGCAAATACATTAAATGAACTTCTTACACAAAAACATCAAAATATTTTCTTAGGCTGCACACCAGAGACCACAAGAGCTATAGCACACCATCAAACAAGGCTGCAATAGGTAGGAGTTCAGTTAATTGACAGTGGAAGACCTGAAGATGATGTGTGAGATTTAAGGTTGGTCGCAGGAGAATCCACTGCTAATCATCTCTTTCCATGTAAGAGTTGATGCAAGAGACTTTTTACTTCTACCTCATGAGATCAGCAAAAATGGTTGAGGATAAGGAGCCTTCTCATTCTCCCACAGCTGTATTGTTACCCTTCCCCCCACTCATGGTCACAGACTCACTGAGCAGTGAGCTCTAAGTACACACACACATATTCCTACAGACTATCCCATCCTATTTCCATGGGCTTAAAGAGGTTTCATCATAAAACACTAAGGTCCAGTATGACACAGAACACAAGAAAGGAGCAACCTCCACATGCCATTTTATATAAATCCTCCTCTTTGTCCATCTCCTGTCTGATACCAATTCTCTGTATAAGCAATACCATATGAAAGATTTAGATTTAGAAACTCTCTGGTGCAGAGGAACGTCTGTACTCCCCAGCAGCCCCATGATGAGAGTTCTACCCTTCTCTTACCAATATTGTAAAGAGCAGGGAAAACCTTGTTATGTTTCATTATTGAAGACATCCACCAGTCATATATTCTGCATTTCTCTGATGAACGAATTATTTCAACAAGAAACTTCTGTAATTTGTTTAATAAACTGAAGGAGCAAATGGAAGTAATAAACAATGGGCAACAAGAAAGAAATCTGAAGAGAAAAACACGAAAAATCTGAAGGCAACTAGGAAACTGGAGAATGGAGAAGCCCCTCTGGGAAAAAGCCCACAAGCATCCAGAAAGTGCTTCACATCCTGAGCCATGTAAGTTTTATCAGAGTCAAGTTATAGTGGATAAATAGAAAGATTTTGTTGCAGGTGAGTTCTTACAAGAAGAAAGTTCTGCTTAACCGCCAACAAAAGACAACTACAGATAAATTCCTCATTATGATCACATGAATTTACAATAAAAGACTACATAAATATATATGCAAATTAAACCATCCATCTGGAGTCCATTGCCCTAGAGGCAGAGTCCAACATGATGGCAATGAAGAATCCAGATGCATTAACTCTTCTCCTTCTCTCTCAATACCCTCCACACTCAGTTTTAAGTAATTCCTATTGTCCTTGCCCAATCTGAAACTCCAAAATATACAAAGTAAAAAGAACACAGACTTGAAGGGCAAAAGGACAACTTCACATGTAACCTCACAGTAATGAGACACAAGTATATGTCCACAGAACTGAAGGATCAAGGTTTCCATCCACAAGCTCTCAATAGCAAGGCCCATTGAACATTAGTGTGGTACTTCATCTCTCTCACTCCAACAGCAGTTTGGGAAATGAGAGCTGCTGACACCTCCTTATGCATGAGGTTTGACTTCCTTCTGTTCCCATTCCAAGGGCACAGAGCAGATTCTGCCGTTCAGTGTGCAATTTGTTTCCTAATTCAAGACCAACTTCTTCCATCTGGGGGAAAAACCAAAACCAAACCAAAACGAGAGAAAAAACTGGTTTATGCTGCTGCAAAGAAATTAACAAAGGAAATACAAAGCAAATACACAGACTTCAAAATTGTCTGCTAGTTCTCCATGAGAGCAGCATTCCTGCTTTGAATGTTAAAAGGCAAACCGAAGGGGGGGAAAAAAACACATTACATCTCAGGCTTCTGAAACTTATTCACTTCTGCTACAAGGTTTGACATTTTCTGCTGTAAATTCATTCTTACAATAACAATTTTGCCATATAAAATTGCGGGACTAAATATAAAGTAATAATTTGTTCAGTGTTCCACCCTTTACAAGGTAATAATACAGGATAGAACAAATAATTCTGGTTTTGTTTGTAAAGGCTATGAGACCCTTGACCTCAGCACACATTTCAGAAGTAACAGGATAATTGAGGTTTCTTCTCTTTGAAAGCTGGTGGTTCCCAAACAAAAGATTACGTAAAACTTACATTCTGTGGCACTTAGCAAAGACAAAATAGTCTTTTTTTTCAAATTTCTCTTTGATGATACTTTGTACTTCAGGATTTACTTCATTCCTCTCCTGTGGCCCTCTTCCTCGTACGTTCATCATACATCATATAAATGCTTGGCAAACTGTTCTCAGGAAGTCATCCCTAATGCATCCACTTTAACACACTTTTTAACACATCTTTTCATCCTCACACTCTGCCCTGTTCTCTTCAGCCAGATCCATACCCTCAGGCATTACTTCTTTCTTGATCCACAGGTTATGATACAGGAATCTGCTACTGCAACTCTTGGAGTTTTTGCGCCCTATGATGTATTTGGACAACTCAGTAAAAATGTGAATATCAAGAAATACATAGCATTCCTCTTTGGTAATTATAAAAGCCACAGAAGGTGAATATACTGCTCAAAGTTCCTTATTTCCTAACGGATATGTGAAGTGGCAAAGCCTGTAATTAATCACTTCAAGACTCAAGAGACCAAGATACTCAGAGATCTCCGTTTTCACCAACACTAATCAAATGATAAAAGAAAATATTAAAGAAATTTTACACCTTATGAGATACAGTATTATCAGTCAGTGTGCAAAAATGACACTGATAACCAGCTAACTTCACTATCCTAAAGGTTTTGTAACTATTGCAGATATCACACATGAGGAACTTTTACACTCTTTTAATGCTCCAAATACATCTAGTTCTAAAAGATGCAAATTCAGACAGGTTGTCTATTTTACAAACTAACTTATTAATTATTGATATTTTGATTATGCAACCATTAACATTTTGCTCAGAAGCACTAAAACAACTCTGTAGACACACTCCTGAATCCTCCCTGATTTTATACCATACTGAGCAGAGTATCACATGGTATCATCTGACAATTAAAATCCTTTAATAAACTATTTTGGAATTTGCAATTCTTCCTCCTTAAAGCAAAACACAACAAAACCAAAACACCTTAGGTCTGAGTTTAATCCCTTTAAAGAAAAGTGTTTCAGGTATTTACAATTGACCATCCTAATCTCTTCTTCTGAAATTGGCTTGCCTGTAAATTACTCATGCACTACCTATTCAGGTGGAGCTAACATCCTTTTTGTACTGCTTTAATATAGGATCTCAATCTAGAAATCTTTTAAGAGTTTAACTGCACACACAGTCCCACTGAGCTGAACATGATGCCTGGTGGTAGCAAGCACTGTGATATTGAGCAGTTGCTCCATCAGATGCTCGCAGCTGCACTGGTAGTGCCACATCTTAACTTCAGATGCAGTTACGCCACAAGTTCTGTTTTACTTAAGATACACATAAAAAACCTCAACATCACACTCATTGACAGAAGAAAATTTTACAAAGTGAACTTTTCTGTCGGACCTAAAGATCATGTTCTAGAAGCTAAGAGTGATAGCTTGACATTTCATTTTCCAAAAAGTCTAAACAACCACAATAAATTTACAAATGTAGACATGCTGCACTGTTAAATTTCATTTCACGCTCAGTAAGCAAACATTATCAAGCTGCAAGTACTGTCATCCTCTGTCTTTTTAGTTAGAAATCTTGTAGCCAATAAGAAAGTGACCTTGAAATATTTCACAGACGGATGAAGTCACTTAATTTGCGATTCACTTTGTTACAGGTTTTGCAGAACTGCAACATTAGGTCTCATTTCCTCTAATTTCACTTTACAATAATTTTACACACTGCATCATCAGTAAGAATCACTAAGAGGGCATTAATGAACCATGTGTCTGAACGGTCATGAAAAAATCACTTTTGAAATTAAAAATGCTGAGATAATACAGAAGCTTAAGATAATTTTCTTTATATTTAGTAGTTCTAGAATTATTTTAGTGCCAAAACGCAAAAAGTAAATCCACACTGTTTTTGTGGAGATTCTAATACACTGTCAAAATCACAAGACATTCTCTGTTTACAAAGCTAGTGGAAATACATGGCCTTGTGTGAAGGGATGATTAACTGTTACAGAACACAGATGTAAAATTCTTTTCATCAGGTTTTTTCATGTGGGCTGAGTGTACTCTGATGTGTATTTTAAAGGGAAAACTAAAACAAAAATTCCAGCACTGTTTACTCAAGGGAAAGCTATTGTTTTCTGATACTCCTATTGCATTTGACAATACACCAGAGTCACTATACAAAACAACCAAATATATACAACTATACATATTTTTAATGATTTGGTTAGCTAAAAAATTCTGTTCATTTAAAAGACATAATAACTCATTTAAAACTTATTCAATACATCAGATCACATTTTTTTTCCCAAAGAATAAAAATTCATTTCAGTCTAATTGCCAAATAAGGTGACTAATTGAATAAAAATTGTAGAACTCTATAAAGGACTTAGGATCTCTAAGAGTTTTAAACTACTGTAAATAAACAAAAAAGTTGAAAAATAAGTATTTTGTATTTTTCAAGAAAAAAAGCAAATAAGAAGCAAACAAAAGTTAATTTAAAGCACTGCTTGGTTGATCCTAAGGATGTTCTGGTTTATTGTCCCAAATGATTTCCTTCTGAAAGATCCACCACCTCCACCCCACCAACACATATCTCAGTAACTAATTCCCCACAGGGCATAGAGCTATTCTGAAATCAGAAAGGCTCTGCAAAAAAATAAAATCACCCATGTCTGGAAACAGTCTCTCATACTTTCTTTCCCTCCTGCCTCTATTCTCTTTCAGAGAAGCCCATTTGAGCAGAGTAAGGCTGCTGCCCAGCCCATTGACCCTACTGCCTTTATTCCCACAGTCATGGCTTCCATCCAAGTTGACCACGATTTGATTTTGGATATAAAATGCAAAATACTTGGACCAAATTCTCTCTTGGTCACTATGACTTTATTTAGGTTAGTGTTACCTTTAAAAACAAGTTGTCTGAACACTGGCATCTTCTGAGGCCAGTGGGAAAAACTTTCATCATCTTAAATTGATGCTCCATCCCTCGATGTGTTCAAAGCCAGGTTGGATGAGGCTCCTAGCAACCTGATCTAGTGGGTGACATCCCTGCCCATGGTGGAGGGGTTGGAACTAGATGATCTTTAAAGCCCCTTTCAATACAAACCATTCAATGATTCTATGACTTAGCAGTTTTTTTTGTTGATTCTGATATCAAGCTTTAGCAGTTACTTCACAAAAACAGAAAGGAAACGTCAGGCAGAAAACGTTCTTTTTCAGGTTACATACTGGAGGCTATCACCTGTTATTTACAAACACAGAGTCCAAAAGCTGAGACCTGGTAGGTAAAGGCAAAACCAAAGCCTGAAAGAGTTGGGGGAGAAACACCAACTTGCACATCTGGCTTTAAAAAATGTCAATCCTTTAGTACAATGTATCTGTGTCACATAATTGATTACTGTTACAGTGCCATTCTTTGCAAAAATATCACAGCAATGGAAGAATTTCTGTTGCTAATTTTGGAAAATGTCTAGTCATCTGGTTTAGGAAGACTAGCCTATACCCCTTAATAGTGTGTACACTAGTTGGCCTAAAATCAAGTACTATACTAATGGGGGCACATTAATGATTTATGAACATTTATGCCTTTTATTTTATCTAGTGTATTCAATAATCTCTTGAGAGAAAGATAAAAAATTATGAATCGCATTTAAGCTTAGCAAGCAAGGATTTAAATTTTATTTAATGAGATGGATCCGATCTGCCAATACAGTCAGTCTTTCCAAGATCCCTTCTGATGCCACTTCCAAGAGGTGAAAGGGAAAACGTGGCATTGAATATTAACTTGGCAGCATTGTTTCTGAAAACTACATTGTTGAAGGCATTGTGTGCCTATTAATATTTCATAAGCCTCTTTAAAACCAGCTCCTGGACTAAAGTAAATGAGAATTTCAACTTGTAGCTGAAGTACAAGTTTAAAGTAGACAAGATTTAAGAGAGTCTTGAAAATATGATTTAAAGACATTCTTGAAGTCAAAAGACAAAATGCTAATCAAGTCAGACCCTTCCCTACTAACTCTTTGCATTTATCCTCCCCCCTAGTTTACCCATTTGTATTTACAATATTCTGAAGTCCTATATTGGCAATATTGTTCAGCTTATCAAATTCAGAATCTTTTCATCTTAATGCAGTGAGAAGTAAACCTATCAATTGTGCCACCATTCCAAATAATCCCTATTTCTAAACAGAGAAAGGAGAAAAACACAAGAAAAGCAAAATATGCAGTCATTCACAAAATACAAGAAGAGAAAACATTCTATATTTCTGTGACAAATCAGTTCAGGACTGAGATATTGGGAATATCTTTTCACACTGGGCAGAGCACCACTGACTTTGAGCCAATCTGACTTTGAGACAACCATGTCCAAGAAGACCTTACTGCTGCCTTTCAGCATTTAAAGGGAGCATATAAGAAAGATGCAGACAGACACCTTAGCAGACCCTGTTGCAATAGGGCAAGGGCTAATGGTTTTAAACTTGGTTGACTTAGATTAGATATAAGGAAGAAGTTGTTTACAATGAGTGTGGTAAAACCTTGGTACAGATTGCTCAGAGAGGCAGTAGATGTCCCAACCCTGAAAACATTCAAGGTCAGGCTGGACAGGGCTCTGTTCTATTTGAAGCTGTTCCTGCCCATGGCCAGGGTTGGGGGTGGACTAGATGACCTTTAAGGTCCCTTTCAACACGAATTATTGTATGATCACAGTGATTCATAGAGTCCCAATGGGTAACAGCACCTTGAAACCATGAAATTATGCATATGGCTCAACCACTGCCTTATCCTACCAGCCTCTTCCATTTCTCGTTTGTCCACATTCTTTTTCCCCTGAAAGGGCCATCCAAGCTCAAAGGGCCAAATACCACAATACCACCCACTCCAGGAGTTATACATGGGCTGACAATTATTCACCAAAAGAAAACATTTTCAAGGGTTTGGTTTTTTTTTTTACACTCTCAGCAAGTTAGTAGATAGTCAAAGTTCCAGAAGATAAAGCCACAGTATTTGAAACAATATTAAATTGGCAGCAGAGTTGCAGGGGGTTGTAGAAATAGGGTTATGCTAATGCCTGTGTACATCTGAGTAAAAATTTACAAGGAACAATGTTTAAATTATGCTAAAGACCTGATTGCAAGTGAAGAAATACAATATTCAAGCCACGTGCAGACCTTCTTCCAAACTCATGTGTCTTTATTTTTAACGGGCACATCAACATCCATTAAGCACAAAGATAATTAATTTCTTTTTCCCAGTCACAATTATGGCTAATATGAGTCAGACTCTTCCAGCAGTTTCAACCAGATCTAAAATTAAAGACCAGTCACTTGTGATTATTTAAAGAGTCCATGGGATTTTCATGTGAGACATGTGACTAATGGACAAAATCTCAGCAACTGCTGGCAATCCTGCTACATATGCATGAGGTGGACTTTCATCAGCATTGCAACTGGAGATGCTATGGCTTGGTTTGTGATAACTCTACAGTCTACTAGTTGTCATCTTTGAGAACTTTTGGAGGTACAAGACTAGAAAAAGTCAACTTCAGTCTTACGCAGAGGGAGGGAGGAGCAGGAAGACCATTACATGATTGGTATTAAACTTCCACTCAAACACTGGGATTAAAAAATTAAACAGAACAGTTAAACAACAAGTGAACAACACCTAGAGAAAGACAAACAGCCAACCTGGATTTCTCACAATTAAATCTTATACAATCAGCAGCAAGACAGCAACCCATGAAGACAAAAAGACCACAACAGATATCACATGTGCTAACTAATTATTCTCACAAGTATGCAATACATATCACTCTCTTAAAGAAAGTTTGCCTATCTCAGAGTGAATGCAAAACTGACTGGAAAGCTATGCTGAATCCAAACAGAAAAGCAAATAATTGGGAAACTTTTCGATACACTGCTATTCAGTATTTTACTTTCTATACATTATGCATATGCAATCCTTTATGAGCAATTTCCATTTTTATCTATCTAGGTCATGAATAAATCCCAAGACATCACCAATCTCAGACCAACTGCAAGCACTCTGAATGATCAGATTAGAGTAAAAAATAAACAGATTGAAGTAATCATCTGAAAGAAACAAGACAACTGTCAACAGGGAGAAATGCAAGATATTCCAAAATGCAGGAATATGCAACTATATAAAGTGAGGATGAAGAAAAAGTGATTAGGTAGGTATTACCCTGGAAAACATCTGGTGAGCACAATCATTCATTAGTTGAACCCAGCTCCATAACATCCACTATGGCAACTATGCAAACATACAGATACATTTAATACCAGTGTAGCAGACACAAAGTTATTTCTTTGCTCTCTTCTGTTCTGGCAAGGTCACAACAGAATGTTTCTGTCCACAGTTAAGATGTTAGAGTTAAAAAAAAAAGTGTGCATGGATTAAAGATCTGTAAAATTTAATCTGAATAAGAAACAAAAGCGAAGACTGAGGTAGAAACAGAATAAACAGTAGAGACACATCAAAGACCACGGGAAAAAAAAAGAAAACCTATTTTCCATTTTCTACAGAGATGTCTGGAAGATTCAAGTGGAACATAAGATAAAACATTCAGCAGATAAGGGCAGTGAAGTGTAGGATGGTCTGACAGAAACCCCAAGAAATTCAACAAATGCTAAATCCTACAGCCCAGGCACCACCCGGGAAGGAAAGCACTCTACTGAAAAGGGCTGAAGGGTCCTGTCTGGCAACGGGTTGCCCATCAGCCTGCAGTGCATCCTTGTAGAAATGAAGACCAACTCCATACTGGGCTGAATCAGTAGCAACACAGACAGCAGACAAAGTGATGTGATCCTTCCCCACAACTCAGCACTTTTAAGACCACATCTGCAGCATTTTGTCTCATCTGGAGCACTCCAGTAGAGAAAAAGATAGACCATACAGAACCAGCCCAGCGGAGGACCGCAACAATGATCGAGGGGTGGAGCATGCAATGTAGAGAAAGAGGCTAAAGGGCTTGAGTGTGTTTAGTTTCTAACCTTTAGAAAAAAGATTAAGTGAAATCTAAGTGCTGTTTTCAAGATTATGGAGTCAGGCTCTTCTCAGAGGTTCACTATGGAAGGACAAAAGGCAACAGACACAGGCTGCAGAAAGAAAAACTCCAACTACAACAATTAGATAGAAGGGAGGAAAAAAATAGTGGTAAAGATGATAGAACTTTGGAGCATGTTTCTCAGAAGACTTACCAACCTTGGAGTTATTCAAAATTCAGCTGAATCGGAGCCCTGGGCAACCTGACCCAACTTCAGAGGTGGCCCTGCCTTGACAGCAGACTGGACCAGACAACTTCCAGAACTTCCTTTCTCCCTAAATTATTCCATAATTCTTCTACAGTGTCTGTGAGGAATGACAAAGAGAGTGCCTTGGGCTAGGAGACCAACTGCACAATCTCCAGGGGTTCATTCCAGCTATTTTTTTCTGCAATCCTGAAGATTGAAAGGCACTAATAAATATTCAGACAGAATATATGTTTTCTCCTCTTTACATGAACAGTGCCTCATTCATTTTAGCTAACAGGTTATAAATATAAACGAATAAAATACAATACTGAATACTTAGAAATTTGATACCAGTAAAACTCAGAAATTAATTTTGGATACCAGACTTCATGGAAAACAAGGGAGAAAAAGATAGTAGAGAATGTTACCATAGTCAGCATATAAAATAACATTTTCAAACACTTTCGTATCCCCTCTGCAATTCCCAGAGAGGCTCTCAGGCACTGTGCTGACAGCCAAAGCTGGAACCTCCGCTGAGTGCTGGGCTGACAGTCTGCAGTGAGAAAGCAATATACAGTGCACAATAGCTTTAAAAGCCCTTTTTAACTTTCAAGGCCTTCCAAGCACAAAAGACAAAGGGAGATTGGATATATCACATAGGGAATTTACATGTGGATCTTCCAAAAATAATCAAGGTAGGAACAAAGATCACTCAGCTGATCATCTATAAGCTTTCTAAAACTAATTTTACACTGAAAGTATGATCATACAGCCCTATTTTCTGCATCTCACAGTTTAACGACCACAGATGATGTGGGAGAAGGGAGGAGAACTAAACCTTAGGATGATACCTTCTGATAAAAGAACCAAAGATTTTATAAAGTCAAAATTCTTAACACTCTCTCTCCTACCTGGATATGATTTTGGATGTTCAGATGCAAAATAAAACCACTTTTTTGAACTTTAAACCAACACAGATTTCGTTTAAGGTGCAGATGTAATGCTTTGTCCTCACTATAAAAAAGCTGTTGATAAATGAAAGAACTTGGTTGGACCTGCTTACATTAATCCACTAGTGGCAGGAGAGACCACAGAAATAGTAATTATCTAATGTGACTGATTTTGTCAGCTTAAAAGAATGAACATTGCTAGCATGATCATGATCTATAGTTTTTGACATATTTTGTGTAAGAAAAAATCATATCTATGAAGTATTGGCCAGCAGACTGTTTTTTCATAAATCTTATAAAAGGCAGGATTGCCCTTCTTCCAACTAAACCCGTAAAAGCCTTTTAACATTATAGTTCAGTGAATAGTCCAGAACAATTCCCAAACTCTGTGAAGAAAGTTCTTNGGGGGGGGGGGGGGGCGGAAATCTTATTTTCATACATGCAGAAAAGAATAGAATGCTCACTTTCTGAGAAGCCTGAATTCTCAGACTGTATATAAACATCTATTTATATAAATGTGTATATATGTTTTTTACAGTAATTCATATTATTTTTGGTGATTCAGTTATATAAAATAAGCACATATATTACCCACAGAGAATAAAGACATCTTTAAACCTGGAAGTGTGTAGGTTTAACATGAAATAAATTAACAATTCTGCTACAATTAAAAGTTAAGCAAGTATATATGCCTATATACACCAGAATCTATATATGTGTATGTAAAGACATGAACACACAGACCTTTTATTGAAATATGAAATCTAGATTTTAAAAGTTTAAGATTTAGTAAGATTTTGACAGTTTCATACTTATGCAAGATTAGCGTTTCTTACTTCTACCACACTAAAAATTTAAGTTTGTAAAACGTTACCTAGGAAACAAGAAGCAATGCATGTGCAATAGGAATAAAAATTCGAAAACCTTCGACAAAACTATATATGCTAGAAGTGAGTCATTTTCTTTCACTTCCCTACATCCAAGCCAAAGATTTCATCATTACTATAAACAATGTATACATGACCTCAGTAACAATTTAAAGAAAAGGAAAACAAAAGTTTTTTAACCATCCTAAATAACAGGGAAAAAACCCTTTTTTCTTTTATACTTATTATACTTATTATACTTTTTTCAGCCATCATTACTGGAAGCTTTATTCGTCAAAACCATTTGGCATCCTGTTAGAAAAAATTTAAACTAATGGTACAATAGAACAACGCAACACTCAGAAGTGAAGTTCACAGAAAACTAAATTTTTCCCAACATGTCAAATCAAGAGAAGTGCCAAGTTGTTTGACAGAGACTCACTCTCGCATGAATGGTTAACTACAAGAAAAGAGATTTCTGCTTCAGCTTACGAGGGAAACCTGTATTTGCAGGTGCAAAGTTTCAGTGGTAGCATCTATATGTCTCCTGGAAAAAGCAGAAATTGTCACATTTCTATGCACTATCTAAACACGACATTTAGGAACTGACAGAACAAGGCACACAGTCAGACAGCAGTGTTTGTCAATAATGATACTTCTCATGTAGATGCTGTTTGGTTGGCTGTGGGGTTTTTTGAGATTTTATACGCTAACAAACTCGTGCATCTGACAAAAAGAAAAACTCCCTTTTTTACACTTTCATTCAAATTAAATCAGTTTGCTTACCAGCATGTTGAAAATGGGTAATACCAATAACTTGCTTAATTTTCAAAGTATATTCCTTAGCAAACAAGAAACTCGAGATAATTGCTGCTGGAAAAATTGGTGTAATCATATCCTGTAAAATACCGTATTTAAGAGAAATGCAAGAAAGGATTCTGATACACTGACTTAGGAAACGGATTAGGTTAATACCACTTCTCTTCTGAGCACTGCATTTAACACACTTCAATTACAGATCTTTGTTAATTTATGAGTTCTCGTGTCTGAGCTAAACTTGTTACTAGACCAGGATAGATAAGAAAACAGTAGTGGGATTAAATTAAGAGCTGTAAAACTTTGGTGGATTACTTAGAGCTAGAAAATTTCAAGATGCTGCACTGACTACTAAGTAGATATTCTAAGGGTAAACCAGAAGTGTCATCAGGCAGAAGTGTTTGTGGCGAGCACTGCATTGCAGAGGTAGAAAATACATCAGAGGGTTTGTTGTTCTCATTTCTCAGACATAAGAATCTTGATCCATCAGTTTTTATATTCTGCAGTGCTATTCCAATGACTTCAAACACTTGCAATTTCAAAATCAATGAAAGGTATCTTTTAAACAACCGAATTCTTTTGCATGGAAAATAATAAAAGGCTCTGAATAACATCAAAATAAATGCTTTCCCATTTGGTGTATTCAGAAGGCAAGAAAAACTTAAAGAGGCTAGAAAAAATAAAGCATTAAAAGTAACCCTCCTAGTTACAAACACACTCAAATACAAATGACAACTGCATGTGTTGGAAAAAGTTTTTGTCATGTTTAGAAAAAATTATTTGAATTATCATAGTCTCCAGTTGTCTTTCTAGTCACCATTCCAATAATTTTGTCTAAATTTTCATATATGAAATTTGTCCATGTTGCTTTGTGCTGTACATCCCACTTGTCTTATTCTTGACTACAGAGGACTTCTCTTGCAGTCTTGTGGGTTTTTTTCTCCCTTTCAGTTCTCCAAACCTTCTCAGCCATTTTTATCTTTTCCTTATCCTCCAAAGATCTTTTTTCCCTTCCAAACTGAGTTTTACTCCGGTAGTTGCACAGACTGTTTTTAATACCTGCTTTTCTTTCCCATGGAGAGGTTAAACATGCCAGCAGAAACACAGAAGGAAGTGAGAAGAGTTGGTGAACATGTTATCTTGCCTCTGTGAAATGAAGAAGCTGAAGGTTCTTCCAGACAAACAGCGTTTCAGCAGCCCCCTTCAGCACTTGTCCTTCCTCCCTACTCACTTCACTGCCAGTTTCCCAATCTCTTTTCTTTGTATTATGTTGCTGCCTACCTATACTCTCCACTGCCTCCGGTTTCTGCTTTCTACTATGCCTTATACATATGCCTTATGTATGTATTTTCCCCTAACCCAAATACTCAGATTTTTATATACACACACACATCTGTGTACTGACATGCAAACTTCCTCAAAAGATAAGGCCTCTACCTTTCCTTATTACCTTAACTTTATTTTTGCATGTATTTTTTTTCTCAAGAAGACTCAAAGTTGAACACACAGAAGAAGCACAAACTAGGTTTTTCTTATGAGCTACTTAAATTTACACAACCTAATTCTAATATCTGTATAAATATTTCAGGTATTGCAACAACTGTAACCATTAGAAGAGAACATTGCTACTGAAATAGTAACTACAGCTGCTCCCAGCTCAAGAAAACTGCATCTCCAGCTCAAAGTCTTCTGACCCCTTTAGTGACAAGGCTAGCAAACTTCCAGAGCAGGCTGACATGCAGCTGTGCACTTTTTCCCAAGTTAAAGGTTAGGCATGCTAAGAAAAACCCAGCAGGGACTAGGAAATGCTGCTGAGCATCCCAAACTGTCTTGGCACAAGATGATAGCAGCTCCTGACTCCTGCTGAACCAGGCCTTCTGACTCCAGAGATGGTCCCGCCAGAGTGAAGCTCAGGGCAAGCAGCCACAGCGCTCCCCTCTCTCTCCACACAGAGCCTCTGCAGCCCCTCTCCCACCACCTCTGCACTACTCCCTTTGCCGAGCTCAGAGAGCTGTGCATGACATCGCACCAAGAACCAAGTCAGGGACCAGATCCAGGTTAAAAATAAGCCCTCCTAGGAAGGTCTAGCATCCACGCTATAGGCAGCTGTCCCCTCTTTTTGTGTGCCTTATAGAAATTCAAAAACGATGGCACAGCTGTAGCTTTAATGTGGCCATCTGCCACATGAAAAGATGTTATCATTAGACTGTACTTATTTTGGAAGGAACATTGAAACCTACAATATTAAATTAATTTTCTCTTATTTTTCTCCATTGCTGCTGCAGCTGACATCTGTAATTCAACCTACTCTTTGCAAGAAGGGTTCATTTCCACATCCTCTTGAGTACTGTTTTCTTTCTAAAGCTCCATCAAGCCTGCCCAATGAAAATCTCTCAAGTTGTTTTTGCTGTCATCTTTGAAACAGATTTTCTTTTCTTCCCCAGCTCTTGCTCTGCAAGAAGAGCTCCAGGTAAAAGCAGGAGGGCATTCACACAAGTGACGACAGTGTCATCATGAGAGGTGCTCCCTGCAATGAGCAAGGAGGGCAGGCTCCATCACCTGCACTGAGCTATGCCTGGGTGGTGGCAAGGCAGCACTAGTCCATGCCAGACAGAACCCCAGGCAAATGAGCTTCCTCGGTGGAGGATGGACTATTCAATAAAAATCTTCAGGTATCTGTCATTTTTGGACACATCTCAGAGGAACAAAGAAGTGCTTAACTTTCCAACTCAATAGATTGCTGAGACAGGTACTTAGAATGTTTTTTCATTATTTGTCCTCGAGAAGGATCTGAATGATGAACACCTAAAAAGAATCTGAACACAGGGTCTCAATCAATGAGCCTGTTTCCTACCTGTATACTTTTTTGTCCTTTTTTTCATGTCTAATAAATGCCAGGAGAATATTTCTGTCCCCTGGTATCTCAGGAAAAGGACAATGATGCTCTGGTGAGCTGTTTCTGTACCTGTTAAACAGCAACAGGACTTTTCAGAGGATGGCAGAGAATGGAGACACTAGGAAGCTGGGGACTAGCATGCTTGTCATGACACTGCCTACTGGAAACATAGTGCTGTGCTGCTGGAACTGGAAAAAAAAATTCTGCACTCACATAAGATTTTTGCTGTGCTTTTAGCTTTCTTCTGAACACCCTCTCTGCACAGACCTCTCCAATGGTACAAGGCACAAGGCAGAAGTGAACACAGGCAGAGGTCAGTGAAGGATCTTACCTCTTACCACTTAAAAATTTCAGTTAAAATCCATATCCTGTGAGCAAAACTGTGTGACAAAACAGTGACACATTATTTTTTTTTACTAGGAATTTGAATATTTTGCACATCTCTAAAGAAAATATTCCAACTTAAAACCAACCAACCAAATAAACAAAAAAAGCCCATAAAATTGAAGTGTGAGAGGTTGGAGTTTTGGAGGAAGGTTCTTGGCTAAGTACTCCCAAAGACTGAGACCTCCCTTGCAGAGAGCTTACGTGCTGCAAGCATTTCTTCAAGTGATAACAACAACAATGAGATACACTACCACAATGAGAAACTCAAAAAATTGATCCTCAGTCACAAAAATGTTAAAGCAAGGTGTGAATAAAGCTAAAAATACCAGTGGAGCAGAGCAACAATATCAGAGAAACTGTAACATGAATTCATGAAGTAGCTTCAGTGTCTGCCTTGAAGATACTTGCTCACTTGCCAAGTCTGTCAGAAAGAATTAACTTGTCAGCGAAAAAAGGGTATAGTATATAGAAAAAATACTTTTTTAAAAGTTATACTGCAATTTTCCCTTTTTCTGCAGACTATTTCAAGCTTGCAGGCATGATTTTCTGGTTTTCATCTTGTTAACTGTAATTCTATCACTTGGGCACATCCATCCTGACCTCGATGCTTATGTAACAACACCCCCAAAAGAGATGAGATTAAAAAAAGGAATACTTTGCAACTTTCTTGATGGCTAAGAACAGGAAAAGGATTATGCTGAAAGCATCTTGAATTTTGGGACAGGAGTTTAAGATTAAGGATCTGTTGAGAATAAAGAAGTCTGTCTCAAGCAAAAGCTAAAGATGTGATGACCTGAACAACAGAATTGATGTCCAGGCTTCAGAGCCTGAGGCCATCACAACTGGTCTCCAGCCAGCAAGGCCACATATGACCTCAAGTATCAAGTCAAAATATTTGATTATGAGCTGTTCAGGAATAATCTAAGAAAAAGAACGTACAGATGCAAAATGCTGTCCTCAATTAAATGTTTGGAGTTGGTTTACTCTGAATGAATTGGCCAATAGAGTTACTTGGATAGCTTTTCAATCATGTCCTCTGTACCAGGGCTGGATAGAAAAGAATGACACCGTACACTTGCAGATTCAAGTAACCACACAGAGGAGCCCCCTTTGACTCTTAAAATGCACGCTGACGGAGTAAGAAAAGGAAAGCAGGAGCATAATGCTTACTGTAGAAACACTTTCAGCTATTAAACTAACTTGCACATGTATATTAAACTGTAATGCAATGGATAGAGAAGGTTCATCCTCAGAAGTCAAACAGTCATCTTACCAAGAATTAAGATGGAAATCAATCAGAACTTACATGACATAGGCTTACATGCAGCTTCCAGTGACAAAGGTTGGCCCAAGCCAAAGCCCTGTAATGCAAAGTAGAGCACATGTACCAAGAATAAGAGACTTCTGAGATGGAACGTGCAAACCCACATTAGTTACCAACAGGTTGAACCCAAAATTTTACTCTTCCTTGTTGACAATCCTGTCCAGTAATACTTTCATCAATCTAACATAGAAGTAACCAACCTCCATTAAACACAGCTTCTGCCAGCAGCAACCAACTCTGAAAAACACATACCTCCCACTTTTCTCCCCTATCCAGCACCATGAACAGCCCCTGTCAACTTACATGTCTGTACCCCTGTAAACATGAGTATGATAGATCAAGCAGAAAACACCAGACAATGCAACTTCTACTGGTTTTTAAATTCTTCTTCTCAGACTATTAATTTTGAAACTGAAGGAAAGCAGCTTTATGAATCTTATCAGAACTACTGTGGGAATAAAGCCAGGGCACCATAAGAACATTTATTCAAGTTCCAGCAGAACTGCTGCTCCCAGGTGATAGATCATCTCACACAAAGGTCTCACAGCTACTAAACCCACCTGAGGCAGTGAAGAAGCCAACATAGTCTGCTCCAAGGACACCACTGGCCAGCCAGATGAGGACCACATCTTTGTTGCTTTCTGAGATGTGTCCCACAGGCAGCCAGCTTAGTAAGGGTCTCAGGTTCCCCCGTCCTCAAGGCTTGAATGATTTTGAGCTCTAATATTCAACATTAAATTTAGAATATTAGACCTTATGGTCTAAGATACAGCTTATATTCTTAGACCTGGCTCATCTTTGGGTGAAAGAATATAAAAGAGGAAAATCAGAGCTGACCAAAAAAAAAGAAAAAAACAGAAAGGGTATCTAATAAAAATTTCACATTAACATTTGAAATCAAGACTGCACATCAATATTTTCCCCAACCTGTGCAATTTAGGTGTTATTTACAAATAGCAACTGTATTTAGCAGGAGTAACTTCAGTTATTTAATGTCTTCTATGCAGATTCATAAAAGGGCTTAACCTTGTCTGCTCTGAACTGAGGTCACTCTGCCTTACCCCAGTGACCACACAGAGAAACTCACTGTCTTAGGTTCATCAGTCTTTACCTCATTCTCCAAACAATGAGTTTTCCTTCAGTTTTAACTCAATACTGAAGAGCACCCACACAGCATGGCCAGAGACAGATCAGGAGTTGCAGTTTGGATCCTTTACATCCCATCACTCCTTTAACAGTATTTCCCATGATAACACCAGGATCATGGGGCTTGATACTACGTTGAACATAAGACTGCACAACGCAAGGGAGGTATATTCAAGCAAGAAGTAAGTTCAGCCACAAAGAACCAGGCTGCAAAGCTTCTGAATGAGAAATCCCACCAGACATTTTATTAGTCCACACAGACTAATTCTGTTCAAATTCACCAGGCCTCAAAATAAACATTTCTATAGCAATAACTGAATTTCTGGTACTCACTAGCTCAATATAAGTCCCTCCCTGTAAAACTCATGGAAACAAACAAACTTCATGGAAAAAGAATGACAAATGCATTAAAAAGACATGTACTAGGAGACACATTCAAATTTTGTAGAAACACTAATATTTCTGATTTGAAAACACAAATGACAAAGTTCTGGTAAATTCTTTGAGTTTAGACACGATACAAAGAGAAGCTAGGACACTTCAAGAAACAGGGCTAAAGGGACATGCACCTAACAGCATGACATAAACTGCTCTAGCAAGATAACAGGAGCTTTGTCACTTAATATTATTGTCTTCAAGATCCCTAAACCAGTTAATGATCACATAGCCCCATAACATGTTTTTAATAATGTCACCCTCCTTCCTTCATAGATATCAAAGACCTAAGGGGTGATGATCTCCAGAACCAAATGAAAAATATTTGCAGCTGAAACTGATCCAAGAAACTTGTGGTTTACACCAAAAAAGGTGACTTTCAGGTATAAATCCAGTTTTAAAAAGACTAAGTGGGAACGTGCAACAGATTTACTAAAATGGCAAATTACAGCATTACTGTAGGTTGCACCTAACTCCCAAATGTTCAGTTATAATTCATTAAACATAAATTGACTGGAAAATCTGGCATTATTTCTTTTTGATATAAACACAACAGCTTTAAAGCCCAATTTTACACACACAAACACATACTTTCCTGTAAATATGCAGAAAAAATCCAGTGATGCCACAAAACAGCAACAACACAGTTGAAGAAAAGGCTTCTCCACTGCCGTGTTAACATCTCGCTTCTTTCTGCCACCTGCTCTCTGTGCCTTCTCTGGTTTGACAAACATGCTCCCCTAGTTCACTTGGCTTCAGTGGTGTTCTTACTAGGTATGCCTCAAGTGTTTCGTTTGCCAGTTTGACTGGGAGACAGTACTGGGGATCACTATAATTTTCAAGGCAGCAAGATGCCAACAGAAATATAAGGAACAAGTCAGAGATGATGTTAAATCCAGAGTCAGAGCCCAGCAGAGGTATTCAGGAATGCAGAAAAGGTGGCAGACAGGGCTGACATGGTACACGTGGATCTATAAGCAGCATAGACCATGATTAAAATTACAGCCTCGCCTTCATTACACTAATTGTGTCCTGTGCAAAACCATCATGACAAGTATTTTCTCCCTATTCCTTTCCCTCCATTCCCTCCTGAGATCCAGCTGTGCAGTCTGGTGTGTCTCCTGAATGGTAAAACGTGCTGCTTATAACAAACCTGACACAAGTAGCAGCAGCTGATTGCCAAGTCCCATTTTGTCAGCACTGAGAAATTACTTGTCCAGCAGCCACAAAGTGCCACCACGGCTCCACCAGGGCAGACAGCAGGTGGATGAGGCAGGGGGTTGTGCAAGTTACTTTATTAGCTTCTCTGTGACAGGAGCACTTCTAGTGGGATGTCACTGCCTTGCATAATAGCATTCAGTAGTTCATACTCTCTTTGCCTTTGGTTTGCATTTGCCAAAAGCCCTCAGCCAGGGTCACACAAAGAACTTGAAGTGCAGCATCAAGGAAAGTAAGAGCATCTAGCTCAACTATAATAAATAGAAGCCCTGTTACTGCAAAAGGCCTTTGCAAGCAGACAGGAGATTGTGCCTGGCTGGTCCCCGGTGCTCTTCCAGACTCAGGCACTTTCCTCACTTATATCATCAGCAGAGCAGGCAGAAAAAAGTAAAACAGATAAAGAAGGAAGAGGAAGAATTACATCCACACCCAGAGGCCAGCTACTACTCAAGAATAAGAATGCACATCTGCTCAGGGACTGGGGGGAGATACCCATGTGGGGAGGAAAGCAAGTGCTTTTGGGGAGAGCATAGAAACTGGCTAAAATATGTTAAAGGAAGTAGTCAATATGGGGGCAGAATACATAGAGAAGAATGAAGAAGAGAGCAGCTCCAACACTACTATTTCCCCTGCAAAGTTGTGCCACACAGCACTTTGGTTCCTCAGAATGGCTTTGCTATTACAGCTAGACCATGTGCACAGTGGATACCGTCTGTGTGAAGGAGATACAAGATACTGAGACAGGCCCTTCAAAACACCCCTGGGGAAGGGGAAAGCCTTGAACATAGCAACAGAAACTTGTCTTCCAAACAAAAGCTGCAGGAAAAAATCAAATACTGGGAAAGATGGGATGAAGGTCTGTGTGAAAGGACTTCATGCCTTTAAATTAGCACCTAAATGTTCTTTTGCTCATCCCAAATTATCAACCCAATTGTTTTCCTAAGTGAGTTTCACAACAACAAGTCTAACAGATAAAGCCTACTATGCACTGCTGCAAAGCCATAAGAAACAATTGAGTTTGTGGAGTTGAACAATGCCAATAATGCTTTACTTTTTACTCTCCAAGCCTATCTATGTCACCTCCACTAAACTTCATAGATGAGAAATCAGTAATCTCTCACTCCATTTTTAAGCTTCCCAAGGTAAAAAAAAAAAAGAACAAAAAATAGTAAGAAAAAAATATTGCTATTTTTTTCAAGGGTTTAACGGGAACAATTTTTGTGAGGGTTGAAGAGAAAGAAAATACATGGTACAACACAAAATTGTGTTCCCTAGATGCAATTCACCTACTCAGGTCTAAATTATTTACTTATTATTATATGTCTACAAGCCACCAAACTCAGAAAGCAAACAGTTGCTTCTGTTGATCCCAAAATGTTAAAAGCAGATAGGCATTGTCCAATTTCAATGACACCAGTCCTGCAGCTACAGCTATAAGCCACACAGAAAATTTACTCTTAATCTCCTTGATGCCGAGGACTGATGGCTAAGATGTACTGGGTATGCTGTTTTTTGAGAACTTTGTGAGCGTTCCACCAGGGAAAGAGCTCTGTGCCATCACATTTTGGTAAACTGGGGAAAAGCATTGATACCAAAGCAGTTTATTCACACCTATACCCATCCAGAAATCTTCCTATTAATACATTTTGGAGACACATGTAAAACCAAATGGGTAGGTGAATTGAGGTGAAAATTAGTCAAGAGAAAGATACTTTGTGGTAGGGATACTACCCAATGTCTACATTTCAAGGAAAAATTTGCAAATAACTAACACTACCACATTTGTGATGTAACAGCAAACACACATTCAGCTCTTTCTGAAAGCCAGGGAGAGCAGCAGAGAAACTGAGCCTCCAGAACGTACCACCTTGGTAAAATTAAAGGTGAAATCACTAAGCAGATTGGTTGGCAGGATTCTCAGCAGATCAGCAGCAAGAAGACTGCTGAAGCATTCCAGGACAATGCTTTCCCCTGTTCTATCCAGCAAAGCACTACAGGACATCTCCTTGAGAAATACTTGGACTTCTGGGCTGAGGATCCAAGGTGAAGGACATGACACAGAGGCAGCACGACATTAGGTTACCAGTTTGTCAAAAACCTGATTTTAGGTCTATGTTCAGTCTCTGCAGGACTTCTCAAACCAGGAATCCCTCAGAAATGGCCTGTGTGACCCTGGCTCCCTGAAGTACCTCTTTTTTTTCATGAGGGGACACAAAGACTACTTAAAAGAAAAGGCATATCAGTATTGGAAACTGACAAATTATTGCTGCAGGTGGTGATGTTATGAATTTTTAAAGGAACCCAATTACATCATTTTCGTGGCTCACTGCATGGCATAAAGGTCAAATGCACACATGCATACATTTCTCTTTTCAGGTTCAACCCTGTTGTTTTTTCACTTCTCTTTCCCCCCACACAATTCAAGTGAGGAATCAAAGGCCTTTTTCTCTATCCCTGTGGCAATAATACCACAGCTGATGTCTTGCCCACCACCTTAACTATTTAAAAATTAGCTACAGCCATATAACAAGCAGCCAGAGCAGAGCAAATGAGAAGATTTTTAAAAACAGATTTTATACTTTTTGAGCCATTATTTGAGAAAACAAATCAAACAAGATAAGGAGTAGTGCAGAAGTAAGAGCAAATCATAAGAAGAGACTCCAACCAAGAAGTTCCTAGTCATCACACTAGTGAGTAAAGTCTCTCTCTTCCTCTAATCTCACTCAATAGCAGTATCTGTAGTCATTTTGCTCTTTCAGCAAACAGGAAATGATAAACGCCAGTAAAAAGCAATTAGGATCTGCTATTACAATGAAGAGAAAGTAGATTTGGTTTTGTCAAGGAGATAGGTGATAACCCACTTGTAACAGCCTGGAAAGCAGGCAGCCGTGCTGCACACTGCATATGTGGGACCTTAGGAAGTGGTGCTCAAGCCAGTCTTTGAGAGGACAAACTGCCTCATAAAACAAAAATAAATTCAATGCACCATGCACTTCTACTGTGGTTGACCCATGCCAGTCGTGCTGGCATCTGCACCTGAGATGCCAGTCCAATAGCTTCTGGAGGCACCTCAAAAAAATATGTTTTATTTGAACACCGTTGACTTCTGTGAGTTGAAGAAAATACAATGGTCATATAAAGGCTTATGAATCTAATTTATTTCTGAATAGCCTGATCTCTGGTAATAATCAGGAAGGCAAAGTCCTTAGGTTGCCTACAAAGGTACTCAATGCCTTTAGTCTGTCTACTGAGTCTAATGGGGGCAAGTAGAGACAGAAGAGTCTACTTGCAGATACGAGTTTGCAAAAGCACAGGTATAATGACAGTCATACATGTGCCAGGATCCCAGCTCACAGTCCACTGAGCTTCTGCTCTACCCTGGCTCCAAATCCTCTTCCCCCACCCCCAGACCAACACCTGAGACAGGCCATGACCCTGTCTGTGATCTCTGCAGCATGCATCCCTGTGCTGTAAAGCCACGAGCACAAGGAGCTGAGGTCAAAGGCTGACCACAGCTCACAGCGTACGGTGGATGCATATCGTTGCAGCCATACTGAGTTCTATGGTAGTGACAGAATCTAATGGTATAACTCCAAAACCACGTGTTATACAGGAAATCAAAGTGAATTATCCTAATGATTTTGCCTAGAGACATAAACAGCTGCTGCAAACTGGCATCAACTGAAGCAAAATTGAGGTGTTTATTCTGAAAAGCTGCTTATCTCACATCCATTTACAATGAAAGACTGATTATTTCCATTCCAGGATGAACCATATAACTTAAAATATATTTTTAATGTACACTTTTTATAAGAGCAGCCACAAACCTTTAAGGAAAACTGCAGTCCACTAGGCTAAGCAAACTTCATGGCATGGGTCCTTATGTCTATAATGCATCCAAATGAAATGCTAAACAGCACAGCTTTCAGAGACTCAGACTGGAATCTTAGCATTCTTGCCCCAAGCTATTTATAGCTTCAGGACACATTTTCTTTATACTGTATTCTCTTTTGGAAATACTTTTCATACCCTCATTTTAACTTGCTTTCATGACCAACTGCAGAACTGACACAATTACAAAGTCTGATTAATAAAATTATTATCTTATGGTACAATGATCTTTCAAAACAGTACTTTAATCTGTCTTGGTCTCGAGATGAAAAGCATTTAAAGGATGTGACTTATTGTTCTTAATTTAACCTTTGTTCATCAGCTAAATTTTTTTTTCTTCTAATCTTAAGAAATTGTTTCTAAGTTTAGAATCAATGTCTTCTCCTGAAATGATGAGCAAAAATGCACCTGACAGCTATAACTGCTAATAAAGTATAAAAGAAAATCAAAGGCTTACTTATTAAAGACCATGCTCTGGGGATGGTAAATTTGGCCCCCATTCTAAACAATGAACATATTCTAAAATACATATTTTTAAGGCTTATTAAACTCTGAGTTTTGTCATGTGATGTTTTCCCTTTTCTGCAAATTTACTACTTTTTGGAATTCTGAAAGATTTCACTCAAGGAGAAAAATAATGAAAATGTTTTCCTGAAGAAATTAATCTCACAGAAACCTTTTTGAAAGAGAAGCAGATTTTGATAATGTCTTTAACTGTTCCCTAGATGAACATTTTCTTCAACTACAAGATTTGTCAAAAGAAAGTTCTACATTTGTGAAGCACAGACGGCTGGGACCATGCATGGAACTTTGTAAAACATAAAAGCAATTAATTTTCTAGTCATATTTTGAAAATAGTTCTTTAATTTTGGGGCTGATTAGAAATAAACTCTTTTTTGTCCGGTTGCATTTCCAGGCAGAATGTCACCCAGAACATGAAATCCCCAGTTCCCACAGGGATGACAGACAGCAGAGCAAAAGGAGTTCTGGCTATTCCCGGGATCTCAGAAGCTAAGTGGATATACCAAGAAGAGGCGGTAGCAAGAACAGATTACTAGCTGAAGCAGCAGGACTCAAAGAACTTAAGTCACAGAAAGGGATGCCATTCCACCTTAGGCTTAGCCTCAAAACCATGGTAATTATCTTCACTTCAGATAGGACCAATTTAGATATAATCTGTACTTACTTCTTTTCAACCTCATTGTAAGCAGGGGCTGGGGAGAAGAAAAGGATAATCCTAGCTATGAATTGTTCCAAGCCTTTGTTCTGAGGAAACTCAGTCTCCAACGGCATTCCTTATTAATGGACTTCTATGACTGACATTTTTTTTGTCATGAAAAAGAAGCAGTAAAACGTGTGGGTTATGGATCCAGATGTAGAACTGCTTTCCTAGTTTAAAGTGCATATTACTTATTAAGTTATTTAATCACAAAACATTTTAAGTCTTCCTTATATTTTGGTTATTGTTCATTTAAGGTGAGGAGACGATTTGTGGAATGCATACTAAAAAATGAGTTCATTAGGTCCTTCAACCTAGTCTGAATGCAAGGTACTCTTCAACATACTGAAAAATCTTTTGCACTCTTGAATAAACCATGAATCGTTCAAGGCCCTCTGATGATGTGATGGCTCTGCCTCAGAGGACCCAAGCACTGCAGCCCAGCTGCTCTGGATGCAAGATGGAAATGGAAATGGAGACTCCCAGATCAGCAAGACCCCATCTTACTCAGTGCTGTGGACACAGTCAGATGGCAGCACCTGCTCACAGCCCACTCAGCATGCCCACAATTTCACTGGGATCACAGATGGGCACCACACCAGCCCAAAGGAATTCACAAGGCTTAACTGGAAATTTAACCAACTGAACTGCAGTGGAGCTTAGCAGTTGCCCCATTAAACACCCAGGCAGAGATGATCCTTTCCCAGGCAGACACAAGAGTTCATCCAGGATCTTTTCTAGATGAAGTAAATTCTCTGCAGGCTGGTGAACAGGGAAACCAAATCTATAAGCATCTGTCTTGGACAGAAGTTTGGACCCTGCTTGGCAAATTTTACCATCTAATTTATTTATTTAAGAACTTAATTCCTTCAGTTAATAACAATAACAGATGGACATGAGGAGTTTTTTGTTTCAGGGTGGGGGAGGGGGAGGCAGGGAGCTGAACCTAATTTTCTTTTTCTTTTGCTCTGGCCCATGTAGGGTGAAACACTGAAGAGCTTTTAGTCAGGAAAAACAGCACTACAGGCACCACACACTCAGATCTGCCAGCATAGTGACCCTTTTAAGATACTTCATATATTACCACTCAGAAAAATGTTTAACAATACATATACACATCTTTGAGAAACTGTAGATTTTTGAGCATCTGCAGGGACAGCTGGGATGATGGTTACAGCAGCTGTCACACTTGAATTATGAAATTGTGCATTGCCCAAGGAAAGGATCAATGTCATGCAAATCTTACAAACGTGAATTCAAGTCACAAAGAAAATGAAGGTGGGATAGATAACTGTTCTGATGATATAAGCCAGACTTGTTTGAATCACTTCATAATTTTAAATAATACATTACATACTACGTGCTATAATACATAGTGCATCTCTAAGGCTTCCATCTGAACAGTCATTTTATTTTGAAGTGTCTACTAAAATTTTATTAAAATCTTTGGGGGGAAAAAACTGCACTGGGAAAGCAAAAAGGTTATGGAGTTTCTAAATCAAACTTCACTAAAACATTTATTTTTTCTTACTCAAACCAAGCAGAAGATGTCAGTCCCTCAGTGAGGATTTCCTGCTTGAGAAAATTATGCCTTGGTTTGCAGTCGATTAGTTATGTGACTGACCTGATTTATTATGTATCACTGCTACTTCAAAAGAGGAACAGCCCTGAACAAAGAAGCAAAAGATCCATCAGTATTAATGACTTGCCTCTCCTCAGTGGTTAACAGAAATAATTACATTTACTATTTTTTAACTTGCTATTCAATATTTACTGCTTTGTGTGGGAAAAAATAATTTTAATGAAATTCAGGTTATTAATAAAATAACAGCTGAGGTTGTCTGCTCACACATTGCACATAGGAGCTGAGGGCTTGTAAGAAAGCTTTCTCCCCTAGACTCAGCTTTGCTTTTGAAGGATTCCCACAAACCCAGGGAGCCCCCGGGATAAAAGAGGTCACAGCAAGCTACTCGAAATACTGTAACACCCCACAGCTTGGTCTGGCCCCTTTTAGAGCACAATTGCATCAGACTTCTGATGCAAAAATCACACCATTTAGTTCCTCAAGAAAACATGTTGGGAGGTTTAGAAGAAAACAGCCCAATGAGTGACACTTGACAGGTACTTATTTTTCACATCCATTTTAATTCTCTTTCTTTCCCCTCCCACGCCCAATTAATTTCCATAAACAAAAGATCTCATGCAGTGGTAAGTTCTCCATGTCAGGAAGTTATCAGTTCCCCCCAGCTCAGAAACTGAAGAATTTACTTAGGGTAGGGCTTCTTGATACCAATTCATCACTGGAAATGCATGTCATGAAGAAATGCTGAAAAACAGTCATTAACATAAACATACATCTACTTAAATAATCTAGGACTTTCAAAGACAAAATCAATACTACTTTCTATACCATGAATCAATGTCAATACTATTAGAGAACAGAAATATCATCCTGTAATTTAACCTATACAGTTTGGGCACTAAATACAAAATAACTAGAAACTCATCACAGAACACATATTTGTTTTTCCTCCTTTAGAACTTCCCTGGATTTAAATGACAAAAAAATCAATTAATTATCTTATACTTGGATTATTTAATGATTTTTCCTTAAGTTTTCTCTCCTGTCCATCTTCTTAAGACATGAAAATGGATTAAACCAAACATTTCTGCAAAATTATTCACTTACTGGTAAATCCTTAATGCTACAATCGAAAAACATACTGCAAGGCATAAATGAGTACAAAACCCACCTGATTTCTGTTTGTAATGATTTGCTTAATCATCAATAACATGTGAAGTTTAGACAAATATATATTGTTACCTTAAAAAATTAATTTGTTATTTTAAACCGGAAGTCCCTGTAAATGAGGACAAGTTCACTATTAAAATACTGCAGACTGTCAGTGCTAGCAGTACATTCCCCACTCTAGAGAATTATGTCCCCTTTGCAAAAGGGAATCACCTTCAATTATTTCAACAAATCCAGCGTGGACAAGAATGCTGAGCTAGCAAAATGTCATTTAACTACTGCCATGACGAATTGGCAAGCAGCAAAAATTTGAGGGACACATTCAGAGGAGCCCCCAGTAATCAATGCAATGAACAGCAAACCAATAAAGCATTTTCGTGTCCTTTCTCAGGATCACACAGTTGATTAATTTACTAATAGATTTATACATAAGAGGTTGCCCATGTATCTCTCTGTCAATTTTTAATGGAGGGTCCTCAGAAGTGCTTCATGATTAACAATGCACTCCACTTTAGTTAAACAAGAAAGGCCATTAAGCTCACTGTAAATACAGCCTAATTTAATCCCGTGCAGCACACTAACATGCATAAAATAAAACATTCTTAAGTGGTACTTGCCCATACTTAGAGGACTTCATGTGCACCACACCATGATTATTGACAACAAAACTTGCATTCTTGGTCATATTCCTACTTCAAATTTCTCCTTTTGGTAACAGCAAGGCAGCAAAACAATTTGATCTTTAAGTATTTTTTTAAATCCTATGTAATTAAATGTTTGATAATCGAACACCTTCCACCAACTTAAAAGGATGCAAAGAAACATGAATATCTAAGAATTGCTACTTTAAAGAGAATTTAAGAACTACAGCCACCTAGGACATTATGAAGATGCTAAGGATTACAGTCCTCCACAGCAGATTATTCCTAAATTAGAGATACAAGCATGAGGTGTATTCCTGATGAGCCAAAAGGACATGAACCAGTAAATTCACCAGCGTGCAGACTAGCTGACTACTTCTACTTGGGGTCCATCAATTCTGAAAAAGCTAATGGCTCCTCTCTTATTTCAATTTCACTCTCTGAGACTCGGATCTGTTCATGACTTGATCACCAGACCAAGGAAGCAGAAGAACTAGACTGCAGCTGAACCACACCACCAGTAAGTGTCACAAGAAGAGGGTCATTGGCTGTAGCTCAGCATTTGGAGAGATGGTGTTTATCTTCAGAAGAGACTGAGAAGGCATCAAATTGAAATCATCCTGAGGTCTCTAAAACTTTTGATTTCCTTTTTTTTTTTTTTATGGGATGCACATAATATTGACCCAACTTTTCGAATTCTGAGGCATGAATGACAAAGGAAACTTGCATCCACTAAGCCTTTCAGATCCTTCTCAAGTCATCTAGTGCTATGGAGCACAAAATGCTGTCAACTCAACTTACTACAAGAGGTAGTCAAGGTACACTTAGGTAAGGGGTAAATTCCAATGAGGTGACAGAATCACAGTGACACTGAGTTAATTTCTCACTACCCCCACTGAAAAGCTATCCAGGTTTATCATCCTCTTCAACATGTACATGTAAGTGGTGAAAACCCAAAAAACCTGTGAGGGTTACCATTTCTTACATGTGTTGCTCCCTTTTGAATGGAAAATTGAGATAGTGTTCTTATGTGGGCAAGCAGTGTGGGAAGAAAAGGACCAAAGGGCAGATGGCAGTGCCTTCACAGAACACCCTCTTTCCTCATAGCTGACTTTGTGGATAAAATTCACAGGTTTGGCATATTACCCAGAGCCTCACTTGGCCCTCCATCTCCAAGTGGCCCTTTGGCAAAACTTTTTATGGTGTTCATCCAGTAACTCAAAAATATTCTGTTTTTGCCTTCTGGAGCTAGCTCCAACTGACTACCAGATGGAGGTACTTCCACGCACACGTTGCTTCTGGAAACTACTGCCAACACACACAGCAGCGTCTTGTTGACTTGACAGTGTTATCAGCAGAAATAACTTCAAAGTCTTTACAGGCTTCTTACTCCTTTCTGGATAAGACTCAAGATACTGAAGTTTGCATATCATTTGAGAAGACATTTCATAGAATGAGAAGACATTTTTCTTTCACATGCTGTTATGACAGTTCTTAGACCTAAAGGAATTAGACTGGGGGTGGAATTCTCAGCAGATAATGGTATTATTATTTTCCCATTACTGATCTGACACAGCCCACTCCATTATCTGAAAATTTGTCACACCTCAGCTTATTTCTTTCGCTGCATGACTTTTGTTCACTGAACATATTTTTTTCTTAAAAATACATGACAAATGTTTTTGTAAGTCACAAGCACTGTGAAAATTATAGTCTAGCACTATCAGGTCTCTCACCCCAAGGAGAGGAAAGAGTGAACACCCCAGTTACCTCAACTTGGACAAATCATTGTGGGGTATTTTGACAAGTAATACTAATATATGGATCAGCATACCATCAGGTTACCTGGGGATGTTACACAGCAATCTTTGTGCTTGTTTTTACCAGTTAAAGGGAAAGAAAAATAAAACATAGAACAGTATGTTAAAGTTAGTTCTAGCATAATTTTTAACCATTTAGAGTAAGTTCTCCTATTCTGTCTCGTAAATTCCTACCCAGTTGAAGAAGCTCCTGGGGAAATTATCTTCTAAAAAACTTCTGCTCGACTTCTTCTTGATCTGCTGCGGTGCACTGGAAGAAAGCTGTGTTGCTTGACTTTCGTTTCAGTAATCTAAGCTCTTAGGTAATTAGCAGCAGAGCCTCACTGAAAGCGCCAAACATCACTGGAAACAGCACTGAACATCTTTACTAAAGAACTACGAAAGCTTTACGTGACATGTATGCTAAGCTAGTTCACGTAATTCTGCTTTAAAACTCTTGGGCCTTCTAATTTTCTATCACTGCTTACAAGAAAATATGAATTGCATACATAGGTACAAACTCTAAATGAACACATTTATTCTACCCACACCTCTCATTCTATGGTTACAGCACAGTGCCATCTGCTGTACATTTGTTTATGTACAATTCTTCTAACCATAAAATGACAAAGAAAACCTCATGCTGGTTATTTAAAACCTTTGAGCATCAGCAGTCCTATAATATGCAATTTTGTCACTAGCATTTTAAAATAAAACTGAGCACTGCATATTCCATTCTGCAAGTATACAAAAGGCTACACAGATGTATGCTAACATAAGGGTGGCTGCTGAATAAAGAAATCAGATGAGACCATAGGGAACCACTGCTTTTATTTCTCTCAGAAAAAAAGCCAATTTTTATGGTCACAGCTGGGGTTTACATGAATCTTCTTAAATTAAATATTAATATGCATTTTTAACTGCATTCCCTCATTAACAACAAATGATGCCACAGGCTGCAAAGAAAGCCGTGAATTTTCAGAGCTCACTTCGCTCCAGGTTACAGTGTCTGTCATAAACACCTGGTTTCATTTCTTAAACGTATTTTAGGTTAAAATAAGAAGGGAAAAAAGTGTGTCCCTGGAGATAGCCAAGGAAATGTTCACAGCAAATCTTTGGGATAATGTATCAGCATAATTACTTCATCAGAGTCTGCACTACAATGAATATAGTGAGATGCACTTGCCTTATCTGTAGATATTCTTACTGTATCCTTCTCTTAGCAACTGAATCACTCTCAAGGTCTCACTTCCTTTTCCAATGAGAATTTTCTTTCCTTGGAGACCCTAAACAGACCTACCTTTCAAGTGTCTAAAAAGTTTACTCTGGCCTAGAGGTCTGATGTACTCATTCTGCCTTTGCCATTAAATGACTGGCATGAGCTGCGAATACTGGAAAAACCCCATACTACACTGTATGTAGCGCTTATTCATGTAAGTGCACATTAACAATATCTGAAGCCTCACAGTACTTCAAACCTCTCTCCCCATGACTTACTACTGTGCAAGAAAGGCAGTGCCTCATCACAGCCCCAGGGAGCTCCCCACAACGACAGGGAAGGATGAACCCCCAGCACCAACAGGCACCCAGAGTCATGCAGCAGTCTCCAGGCATGAAGAACTACTGCTGTGCTGCTACACCTCTGAGACATTTTTGGAAATACTGCTCCATACTTCTCTTCCTCCAACATGTTCTTATTTGTGCAACTTAGGACTACAACACTGTTCAATGATGGTTGGCATTTTAAATTAGAATCCATTCTCAGGAGCATTGGTTCTTCTGAAAATTAATTCCTACAAACATAACATTTTTCAATAAAGAATTTGATCGACTGCTTTAAACATTTTCAGCTTCCTTATTATATGAACTGAAATGTGCTGCAGATATGGACACACTTCATGGAGGTTTTCCCAGGAGGATGTGTCTTGAATACTAATAATTTCATCATGAACAAACTTCTTATCAGATCAGGTGATCATCAAGTTTTCATTTTCACAGTCACAAAAATGCTGGAGAATATTGTGCTGAGAAATGGCATAATAAAATTCAAATAGGAAATAAATTATTTTTACATTGTGATTTTTCAAATGCTTAGGTTTGACAACACTGCAGGTGGTTAGTAACACTGCAGCCGAACTCCCTTGACTATGTCAATAATAGTAAGTGTATCTAGTCTCAGTTTTGGAAAGAGAAGAAAGCTTCTTCAGCCTCTACAGCAATAGCAGCAGGAATGGAAAAAAATAGATTCTGAGGTGATGAAAGATGCTGCTGTCATATTAAATGTATCCGATTTGCCTGCTATGATATTTCAACAATTACAAAATCAACATGCAGAGAACTAACTATAGAAGGGTACAAATATTTCTCTGGAGTCACACCACCCCTGCCAACCATGAAATGTATGCTGCTAAATTACAGATGCTGCTTGCAAATATTCTCTACTGAGAGAATTTTAGAGCAGCAAAATATTTCGAATAGCTCATTTGCAAGTTAAACAAGGAAAATGGATAAACCTAGGTTATTCTGATGATAAAGTATCAGTTAAGTCTTGATATGCATAGCCTTAACAAGAAGCAAAGGTTCCATGCCTCTTTCCAGGCAGCAACCACAAAATGCCAACCAGACAAATGCCAATCACAATGGGAAACTGCATCCCAGTTTTAAAGACAGCCAGAAAAGACTACCACTCCAGAGAATGCAGCATACTTCCTTTCTCAAAAAAAGTAAATGAAAAATATAAAGAGTAAAGATACTCTTACAATGTTGTGCCCTGATATTTCCTTTGGGCCTCAGAAGCACAAACTGGATATTAAACTGATTTCTGCAAAATAAATTTATAAATCAATATATCCATTCAAGATGATGACTTTTCAGATAACCTGTTGAGAAAGTACTGCTGTTTTCATCTAGAAGACAAAGTTTCTGTTAATTAGAGCCTTGTTTTAATTAAAATCGTAATAATAATAATCATGATGTCCTGCTTCTATCATTCTTATTTGTGCACTACAGCTACAGACACATAGCTCACAGGTGACTCTCCAACCTCTGACTTCCCCCTACCTTTCTCAAAAGGCACTGGCTACAGCAGAGCCTGTGAGCACGAGACACGGATCCCTCCAAATGTGGTACACAACACTTTGCTCAGCTCTAGCGACCCCTATTTGCAGCCAAAGTCAGCTTCTAAGAGTTCCAAAGGTGAAGGTAATAAATACTAATTCCTTAACAGCACAGTTCATGTATGTTCTCTATTAACTCTTCTGTGTTCCCACTCATTTTTTGCAGGAAAACAGAATCAAGCATAGTTGGTTTTACAAGACTATTTGAACACTAGTAGGGCTTGAGCACAAGCAAGTAATCCTGACTCCCAAGCTCTTGAAAAACGCAGTGTATTTCAGCTGAGAACTTGACATGTCAAAATCTCTCTACCTTAAACCTGTGAAAATTATCCAGCATGGCAGTTGCAAAACCTGTAGAACAGATTCACCTCAAAGTAACACATTCCTTCAGCAATCTGAATTCATGGCTTGTACATAATAATTAATCATTGATGTCCACAAATAATGTTATTTCTTGGATTCAAGAAAGAGAGGAATCTGCTGATGAATGCTGTTGGCAGTCTATTTAGGAAGTTCATTTCTCAAATCCTTTGCACAGCTAATTCTACACCTCCTTTATTCATCCAGAGAACAGACTAATAATAAATGCAAAACTGTCATGAAGTTTCAGATGGCACCTTACACGACAACTGTTTCCACTCAGACATGACTGCAAAACGCCCACTAAAACTCTTCAGCTTTCACAACATACCAGCAGCTCATTTAAGACTTTTTTGAGGTTCTTATGTGAAGCTTCATTGATCCTTTGGGAGGGGAGCATATTCACAGGATTAGCTTTTTATTCTCTACTTTGAATTTTTTCCCTTCTTCCCTGTATAATCTCTTTTTCCTTACAGAAATAAAGATAGTCAGCACAGTGCAGCCATCTAATTTTCTTTAGATCATTAGCAACTGCAGCAGGAAACACATGTTTAAAAAAAACCCCAACAACAAAAAACAGAATCAGTGTTTGTATTGTGCAGAAAAAATTCAGGGGGACAACACAGCAGTTTCAGTGAAATGGTCTCAATGTTAGCCAAGGTGTTGCTTTGATTCTCTACTCTTAACCTCACACTGGAGGATGATTAAAAATGGTCTAAAGTGGAAGATTTATTTGCTGAAATCTGTTAACTTGAAAGAGGACTGCTAGGGAAAAATAAACAAAGGGACAAATTCCCATGATCAAAACTAAAGAAATCAAATCAAACAGCGGTTTGGTTGATTTTGAGCTTGGCGTTTTTCCTTTGGTTTGGGGGTTTTTGTTGTGGTTTTTCTTTGGTTGTTTTTTGTTCAGTTTGAGTTTTTTTAAAAAGAAAATTGGTCCAATCCCCAGTGTAATTTCTGTCTACCGAGTTGCTTACTCTTTTATCAGTGGACTTGAACTTCAGCTAATTAGACAATTCCTCTTCTCTAGCATCAAAATCAGTATGAACTTCAGGGGAATTTTTCAGTCACCTTTAAAGAATATAATTAATTATATCAAGAGTCACTTCTCAGAGTAGCACAGAGAAACACAGCTGGCAGGAATTTGACAATTGTGGTTTGTCTTTCAGGCTTAGCCTTCAGAAACAAACCCTGGAGACATTGGTGTTGCATATCTTTGTGCTGCAGACACCCCAGGGGACCAAGGCTGCCCATCCGTGCTCCAAGGCCAGAATATAAACCTGCAAAGGAGAGTTGCGATGCAGCCCCAGGGTCTGACAGGTGTGCCGGACTGAACCATGAGTCACCTGCAAGGTCTTCAATAAAACTCATTCACTTAAACTTTCATGAAGAGGGAATAACATTCACTCTCAGCACCTATTCCCAGGAAGATCCGTTCAGTATTGGTGAAAACTGCTTTGTTTCAAAAATGTAAAGGTTTTCTTTTTCCATAAAATTTACTAAACCAGTCTATGAAAAAATAGATTTATCTAAATCAGGTCTATCAGTCATTCAGCAGCAATAACACCCTGTCAAGTAGTAATCAGTTATTGTTAACATGTATTTTTATTAAAAGGTTGCCCAGGTTTAAATTTTATTGATGCATGAAAATAAAAAGCAGCCATTTGTATTCAGAAGTAAGCAAAGTGGAACTTTAACATTTGAAATGGACACTGCAGACTGTTTTTGTCGTTCATTTTGACTGTTGGAGAACTTGCACAAGTGGTATTTAAATACACTTTATCTACTCAAGTTCACTTCAAGAAGGCCATTTTTTTAATATGAAGGTATGTTTCAAGACATAAACCAATGACAAGTAACACTGTATCTTTTTTCATAAAAAAACTTTGCTTCACATAGAAATGGAGTAATGTTAAGTCTAATGAAATACCAGGTTCATACACTAGACAAATCAGTCACTCTAAATGGAGTAGCCAAGAGCAAAAACAAAGCAATGTGTACTTAATTTTACACATTAAGTACAAAATACTCCTGACTGACAGCTTAGAATTATAAAAAAAGTTAGCTGTTGTCTAGCTGTATATTAATACTGCATAGAACAATGACCTGTAGGCTTCATAATTATTTCATTTGTTAGACTAGAATCAGGAGTCCACAGACTTCCCGGGTAACAGCAGTGCCATGAATTTGTACCTGCCTATTTCTACCTGGATGAACTGCTTCTAATACATATTTTGTATAGACAGACCAGAGCTGATCCAAAGCCAAAAATTCTCTTAGTAGAGGATACTCCAAGACATTTCTTTTAGTTTTTGTTTGGACAACAGGCTGAAAATTTTCTTGCCTTCTAAATTCAATCAGTTTGCAAAAGGTGTAGACTTTTTTAATTAATGAGCATTTAATTAAATGTTTTTATCAGCCTCAAAGGTTACAATGGTAACCTGTAACAGCATCAAAAATATGAGTTTATATTTGGACAACTAATGGTATTTTTCCTGCTCAGTCTCCAAAGCACTAAGACCTAAAGCTGAAAGTGAATTTCTTTTCTTTATAAACCTGATAAAAATAGCTCCAAGAAAAATATATGCACATACATAATCCAATCATACCTGTTTTGTTTTGGTTTTGCTCATGGTTTTACATAATCAGACAATCAGGAGGCTGACAGTTTCTATTTTCAGTCCTGTCAGACACCAGTGTGAAAAAAGGCATTTGAAATACTGATAACCCAGTAGTATCTTCTGACAAGACAAGCTAAATCCTAGGTCCCCAAAGACCCTTCTTGTTTTTCCCAGTACAGTTACTAGAAAACACCCTTGCTTTGAAATGTAATGGCAGCCTACCCTTTGCTACTGAGTGCAACAGAAACTGGAATGCACAAAATAACCCTGTAAGCCTGACACCAAATGGTGCAAGCTGTGCTGTAAGAGCACGTTTTCATCCTTAAGGAATCACTGTAACAGAAATTATGAAAATAGCTTGAGGAAGCAGAAAGAAGAGCTAGGCAGCAGTGCTGCACAGGGCACCCTGAGATTCTGTGACAAGGACAGCTTTTTTCTCTGCTCATCCCAGCATGGGGAACCAAGAGCTTGTTGTTCATCTGAAAAAACTTTAAATCCTTGTTTCATCAGTTTTGCCTTCTGTACAGTTAACTGTTATCTCCTATTCTCAGGAACTGGAAGGTTTTTACTATGATTAGTAAAGCAGCATTCTCTTTTTGAGCCAAAAATGGATGGATGTTGTTGTGATACATGTTATCCATACAACTGACTTAGCTGTAAGACTAAATTCTACACTAATTACTAGAACTAGTACAATTTCAATGAAGATGTTTAAGCATCACTGTTGCACAAATGCAGAGTTTAGCTTGCAATGACCTTGTATCATCCAGAACTGAATACCCTGACTTCCACATTGCACTTTGGATTTGCCATGAGCATCCCAAATCATGTAACTGGCCATGAAAGTCTATCCGGATAAGGCAACAAGGTGTCTAAAGCTGTGAGCATCCAAGGACACATGAGCTTATTCTACCATTTGCTTTCTTAACCTAGGAGACCAGGGAAAACAATTTTTTTTAAAAAAAAAAATTTAAAAGTTCCTTTACATATAATGGGGAAATGGTGAGGAGACACTATCAAACTACCAAAGTCACCCTGATTACAGACATCCATTCCATGCTACTTTTCTCAGACTGGCTGAGTCACATGGAGCCAAACAGCCAAAAGACTGAAAGTCCAATTAAATTACACTTGGACAGTGACTGTTCTTATTTCCCACTGGTTATGGAGAATGGGTTGGCCTATATTACTTTTTGTAGGCTTGTACAGTTTGTTCTTTGCTTTTCCATCAATGCTAAAGACAATAGTGTCTGTCTGACTTCCATTCTGCACCAAGGCCCATTGTCCATATAGTTTCTGATTCCTTGTCACATTGCAAAAGCATTACAATTAGATGTTTGTCAACACTATGCTTTTCTGGGGACATTTGTCAGCAAATGGAAGTAGAGCAGACACTAAGTTGGGGAAAAACGTTCCAAAGGAAAACAGCATGTCTGAGTACTCTGGGGCACTTTTTTGGTCTAAAATGAAAATGAAAAATTGCGACAATTTTAATATAAGCACTAATACAAACACACAGCACATGCATTAGTCTGTTCCATGGTTAACTTTGATAACTGATAGGTTGGTTCTGCAAAAATGTTAAAACCAACTGCCAAGCAGGATCACATCCTGGTTTACCAGAATAAAGACAGATCATAATTACTTCTAAAGAACACTGCTTCACCCTCCAGAGCAATGTTTCCAGAAAGATACACATACAGTAATGCTTGTGGTAATGCTGCTTCTTCAGCAAGAAATTCACTAGACAGGACTCTCTAGGCTGTTTAAAAACCTAATAAAAGAAATGGGACCACGGTCATTTAACAGTAGAGGAGTTTAATAGAGGACTGGACTAGATCCACACACTTTGGAGGCCTGAAACTTTTAAGAGCCTGTCCTCAAAAGGAGCAAATGTGCAGCATTGCACTGTATTTCTAGGCTTCCTAAGCAGTGCACAGGATGAGCTAGGAGCCCAAGCATATAAGTCACAGGATCAAACAAGTTCCAGGAGAGCTGAGTAGCCTACTCAGGACAGCAAGACATCCAAAACTGCTCCCATCCCCGGCGTTAGGGTCCCTCTGCAGCCTTCAGTCCAACATCCACACACACCTGGGATACAGGACTCCACATCCTTTCTGATTTCAGGTGCTCCAACCCCCTTTTCAGGCTTGGGCTGTATTTTTTCAAATCCATTTCTTTGGATTTTTAAAAATAAATCTTAAAACTTTACATACATTTTATAATAAATACATTTAAAATATGATAAAGTGTAATATTTCGTAAGACATGGATCAACCCTTGTTTCAGCAACACAGCATTCTAGAAGAGGGCCAGGACCACCAAGGGAGGGAAGGTGGGAAGATGGGAGTGTAAGCAAAGCCAAAGAGGCAAGAGGCATTTCAGTCTTTCAAATTCACTTCGAAGAACACTGGATTTATGGAGCCACAAAGAGACAATACAAAGCAATTTGCAGCTTAGTGACAGGAGCACTCTGCCGGAAGAGGGGATACCTGAGACAATTCCCAATACTATTTAAACAATTCACCTAAATGCCACTTAAAATCAAATAAATGAAGCTCAGGCTACCAGAACTGGAGACTTTTCTTCACCAGATAAATACTCTAAATCACTGAATTAGAGGAGCTATGCCCTTCCACATATATGTTTTCTCTGGCTCTCTAAGTTTTTCCTGCTCAGCTTCACTATCAGAAGATAATAATGACCCTGTTATAATCGAGCCTTATGATAAAATCTCTTTTGTGAGTCCCTCAGGTTGACAAAGGCACTGAATCAGAGTGCCTTCTTTCAGAACAAGTATTCAATCACTACACTGTACAAATAACTTACACAGTCTAATCTATAAAAAAATAAAAGCTCTACCAACACCTAAGTTTTCAATGGAAAGGGCTGCAGCTGTCATGTTTCATGCTGAGAGTGACTAGAAACAGAGAAAATGAACCCATTACCTCTGAAGCTCCTCAAGAGGCCAGAACAGGGCCAGCCATCACACAGCTCAACTTGGTCACACAGGTACTGGAAAGATTTTGGTTAAACACTCTGTAATCAAAGTAGGTGACAGATTAGATGAATTTCTGCAACATTTTCACTGGATTTCATTCAGAGAAACAAGAAACAAATATCAAGCAGCCCACTGCCACTTGCATCCCTTTCCACTTCAGCATTTAACTTTCTACCTCAGAATTACCAGATTTTCAAGTGGGAAATAAAACGTAAAATACATCTTAGAAATTATGATCATTAAAGAGTTGGAGAAGGCATCAATTACAGTAAGTCATCCCTTACCATTAGGGTTTCAGAAACCTGTAATTTTTGCTGATGTTTTTAAAAGACACTCAATCATGATCACCTATTTGCTGTCATGCATAAAATACCAACTGCAAGCTAGAAGTTAAGCATGAGCCAGATGTCTGACATACATCAATTTTACAGTTTGTTTCACAAATCATTTTACTAAATTTATGTCCTTCAAACAAACAAACCTTTGAATTTATTATGAAAAAAACATCTGTCCTGACTTTTATTCTTATTCTGACACCAGGACTGGTGCTTGCATATTTTAAGTAAGGAGGTGTCACTGCTCTTTTATACCTAAAAAGACACAGCTTACCTTAAGAATTCTCAGTTCAGACTTTTTTCACTGGCTGCAGTAAAGTGAACACAAGCAGTATGTACCATATTATCCCCTCCCTTTCCTCAACACCCAGAGAGTGCATATTCATATACTGTTTGTTTTATGATAAAAAAAGCCAACCAACCACCAAAAAACAGCATTAACAACTATTGGGTTATCCTCATGAATCTGAGGACTATGTCTTAGGCTCTGGTTGACTCCATCACTATGTTATTGCTATCAACACTGCCTCTCACAATATACTCATGGGCAAGCTTGAAAAGTAGACAATGAGGTGGACAGAGAACTGGCTGAACAGCAGATCTGAGAATCATAATCAGTGGCACAGGGTCTAGTTGGAGGTCTGTCACTAGTGGTGCCCCCAAAGGTTCAACACTGGGCCCAGTATTGTGCAACTTACTCACCAAAGACTTGGATCAAGGGGTAGATGCCACCTCTTCAAGTTCCCTGACAACAAAGCTTGGGAGGAGTGGCCAATTACCCCACAGAGCTGTGCAGCCCTTCAGAAGGACCTCAATAGGTTGGCAAGATGTGCAAAAAATAAAATAAAAAAGTGAATTTATGAATTATGTCCACTGCTAGCATGTTTGTATCAATTTAAAAAGAAGGTAGGAAAAAACCCCAGAAAAATAAAGCTTTTCTACTGAAGTAAAACACCACTCAAACTTTTCATATTAAGAACACTTACATAACACAGAGAACCATGTTCATTCATTTCTTTAAAATACTTAACTTCCTAGAAAGAAACAGCATGCAATTGGTAAATATGCTTATTTTCTTGAATCATGACAAGACCTTAGTTTCCCTTGTTTGGTCTCTTAGAAAAGGCTTTTGTTTTCTCTTTTGAGATGAATCTTAAGTGTAAAAAATTAAGTCAATTAATTCTTAGAATCCAGACATGTATATACTGAGCCAATTTATTCTTTTGACTCAGCATAATTCTCCCTGTAGTCACATAGACTGTATTGAATTTTAATAAAGAAAGGTTCCTATGAAGCACTTTGACAATTCTACAATATTTTTTAACAGAAATATTTCTCTTAATCCGGTTGCTGCAAAGCTGTGATTTCCCCAATGGCTCTACAGGTTGTCAAGTCACAAAACCTTTAATTTTGTGTGTGTCAGCTATGAAACAAGAATTGTGGTGCAATGTTGAAAGTCTCATTCTTGTAAAATTATGGGGTTTCTGCCTTGTCTGTTATGAGGATGCACTGACACTGAATTTACCTCATTAGAAATAATTTTTCACATGTGCACAAGGAGAAGAAAGAAATGGTACTTCCACTGGGGAGAGAGTTGACAGTAGCATGAGCAGGGAGAAAAGATATGGATGACTGATTAAAATCTTGATGATTCATCAGCTCCCCAGACCAGAATTATTGTCACTGCCTTTTAGTGAGACCACTCAAATAGGAGGCACAGTACAATAAAATAAGTATAAAAGGCATTTGTGGGACAGAAATGAAATATGGTTGTTACTTCCTTCATGCCCGAATTCTATCCAGCTGACACTGACATATTCAGTAGTGTATTTTAATATAGGAATTATTAAATTTGGTGTAAAAGGACATTATTTCAGGCAAATATCATCAAACAGTATTTTTCCATTAATTGATCAAAAATTCGCCTTTTGCTAAAGGCATTTTAAAATGTATACAACCTCACAACTTGGTCTTAAAAACCTGTTAACCTCTGCAGTCCAATACAGCCAGTTTTAGAACAAGCTGCTGATACATTATTGGTTTTGACAAAGTCATGAAAGCTTAGATTAAGCTTCTATTAAAACTTACAGTTTATGACAGATTTGTCAGATTTAATTTTTTTCTAGTTCAGTTGTTATCAAATTATCCCAATTTGAGACTTTATGATATGATTTCTACCACGGGAAAACATATTATCTGGTAACAGATTATGTAAACTACCATAGTGCAATTCAGAGAAAAAGTCATCTAATAGAATTTAGTACCAGAGGCAAATAGGTATACATACTTCATTCACTTGAAATACCTTTCTCCATTTAAAAGTTAAATGCTCGTGTACTCTACATACATTTTCTACATTATCATGAAGTCAAGCACATTAATTTCCTTCTGTATTTGTAAGTACATGGTAGAGACTTCCTTAGGTCAGAGATCTGGTTTCCCACCAATTCCGTTTCACTTGCACTGCCACTAATGAGAATTATGCACAAACAAAATACAGAAGACCCTTCATGAAAAATTGCCAAAAAGAAAACCGTATAGCAAAACAAACTGGTGAAACCCAGGGCTGGATGAGGTTCATAAGACTCTCTTACGTCCTCTGTCTGAAGGATGCCCATCTTCTCAGCACACATCTGACATCAAAAGCTTCACCTCCGCAGACACAAAAGACACTTTCTCAATTATTATTTTAAGAAAATACGTGAGAGAATAATACAGATTAAAAAAAAACCTCTTTTTTTTTTTGGAGCTCAACACTGCTCATCTGCACCAGACAGACAAAGCTCCTACCTGGAAGACCTGTGTTGGCCTAATACTTTCTGCCAGCAGCCCTTGTGGTGTCACCTCCCCTCGCTGTATTTTGTGGAGCTGCATGAGATGGAGGGGCAGCTCTTGGGCTGAGATGTTCAAATGCCCCCAGAGGAAGGGCAGGAAAGACCTTTCTTCCAACCAGCCCACCCAGGAGTCCCTTTTCCTCCTCATCATCATGGAAGACTAAGGAGTGGTAAAGCAATGTGAGCACAGGTGTGGTTTCAAAAACAGGGGGTCTCTCTGGGCAGCAGAGCAGCAGAACACACTACAGGAACAGTGGCACATGCAGGAGAGTACCCCTCCTCAGGCAGCATCAACAGAGCCAGGAAGCAGGGGGACTTTCCAGGGACCAAAGACCATCACAAGGTCTGCTCAAGAAAGGGAGCCTTGGAGATTCCCTCTTCTAAAGTAAAACCATTTCAGCAAACAACAGAAAGCAGCAGAAGGGAAATCTGCCCTGGAGTGTACCCAGTGACACAGGGCACCAGTTGGACATTGGGTTCAGGATGGTGAAAGTGAGGACAGCCACAGGCCAGACCTAGAGATGTAGTTTTGTAGCAGTAACAGTTCTGGTTTTTTCCACTTTTTTTATTCCTACACACCAATAGTCTGACAAAATGCTTAATTTAGGATTTTATGTCTACACCAGTGTATTGGGTTTGCATGGCCAGGTTTTCATAGGAGCAGGGGACTACAGCAGTGGTGGCTTCTGTGAGAAGCGTCCCCCATGTCTGACAGAGCCAATGCCATGCAACTCCAGGACAGACCTGCTGCTGGCCAAGGCCAAGCAAATGGTAGTAATGCCCTTGGGATAACATATTGAAGAGGGAAAGAAAGGCTACTGCGCAGCTGTAATTGTGCTCGGAGAAGAGAGGAGTGAGAATATGTGTGAGGAACAACTCTGCAGACACCAATGTCAGTGGAGGAGGGGGAAGAAGTGTTTGAGGAGACAGAGCTGAGATTTCCATGCAGCCTGTGGTGCAGCCCATGGTGAGATAGGCTGACCCCCTGCAGCCATGGAGACCCACAGCAAAGCAGAGATTCACTGGCGGCCTGTGGAGGACCAAACACTGGAGCAGTTGGATGCCCAAAAGAAGGCTGTGACCCTGTGGGAAGCCCATGCTGGAGCAGGCTCCTGTCAGGGACCTGTGGATCCATGGAGAGAGGAGCCTACGCTAGAGCAGGTTTCCTTGTGACTCACACTGGGACAGGCTATTTTGAAGGACTGCACTCCATGGGGACCCCATTTGAAGCAGCTCATGAATAACTGTAGCCCATGGGAAGGACTCACACCGGAGAAGTTCATGGAGAACTGTCTCTGATGGGAGGGACCAGTGCTGGAGAAGGGGAAGGACAGCAGCAGAAATAACCTGTGATAAACTAACCACAACCTCCATTCTCCATCTTCCCATGCCAGTGGCAGGAGGAGGTGGAACCCAGGAAGGAGGGAGGAGTGGGAGAAGATGTTTCTATGAATATTTTTTATTATTATTTCTCATTATCTTGCTTTGATTTTGATTGGTAATAAGTTCAAATAATTTCCCCAAGACAAATCTGTTTTGCCCATGACAGTAATCAATGAGTGATCTCCTTCTGTCCTTAACTCATAAGCCTTTCATTGTATTTTCTATCCCCTGCCCACTTGCAGAGGGCAGTGACAGAGTGGCTTTGGTAGGCACCTGGCATCCAGTCAGGGTCAAATCATGATAGCCACTAACCCTAACCCTTCCCCCTCTTCAATCCTCAGAGAAGGCTCTGCCTACCCAAGACAATGAGAATTTAAATGCACATTTACCTCTTGCACATACGAGTATTGTAGTAAATTACTATATGTAAGGCTCACTGCTTTTGAAATTCTGATTTACCCAAATTAATTATATGGTCTTCCACCTACTTACTACGAACTGTTTACTTAACACACACTACCTCTGATTTATGCAATCTTCAGTAATGCAAGACTTAACAGGCAAGCACAGGCCTACCTCAACAACACTGGAGTGTATGGGTTTTTCTGTAAAGTTTAGGTGATAATTAAAGAAGTGAAATTGAAAATTATGTACTACCCCACAAGAGAAAGACCAGTCAAGTTGGGCACACTTACTATACGTGCAAATCTAACATACTAAATGGCAAAAGAGTGCTACTGAGTTTAAAAAGGATCCAAGCAGATATAAGGGTAGAAGAGGCAAGGTTGAGGCGAAGACGAGCAAAAGGCCATAAAGCAGAGGATCCTGGAAAACACTAACTGGGGTACAAATATTTAGCCCTTTACAACTTCTCATTCCTTACTTTTATATGTATATCTGACAAAGCAGCATAGTTTACACACACACAAAAAAAGCACTAAGGGGAGGGAGGGAACAAAAACAAACCGACAAAAACCACCACAAAAACAAACAAAAATGCCAAATCAACAAATAAACACAGAAAGGGAAATAGTAAGCTTGGGGAAATGACTGGAAGGAGACTAGATGTCTGTTAGCTGTAAGAAGTTCCTAGGTACCCCCCAAAGCATGGATAATGGCTTACCACTGAGACTCAGAAGGTCTAGCTACTTCTCCCACATTTCTAGTTTTTCCAAACTTTTACAATTACAGTTATAGATGAAAATGCTATCTTGGTAGGACCAAAGGAAAATTTCAAATTGTATTATTTATTTAAAGAAAGCTGCTGAGCTGCAGTTCAGCAATGCAGCTGACAGGGAGGAAGCTCACATTCCCCCAGGGCAGCCAACTCACAGCCACAGGGATTAGTGTGCCCATGGTGAAATATCAGTGACTTTGCCAGCCACAGCAAGAGAAATGCCCAACTCTGTATGTGAGTCTGTGCAAGCAAAGCACAAGAGAAGAACAGGGAATATGTGTTGTCCCAGGATGTCATAAAAACAAGCAATGATTGTGTGAAATACATGATGTCTTATTTTCATCCATTTGAAATTTACAAGAAAGCAGTTTCTTTCAATTCAAAATAATCTTGAACAAAGTTCTGCCCAATGGAAAATTAGACTAAGAGAAAACTAAGTTTTGTTTAAAATGAAACAAAAATATTGAATAAAACATTATGTCTCTACTACAAACACCAAATGGTGTCATTGTGTTCTCATGCTTGACCAGAGACACAGCCTTAAAATACCTGAATAAACCACGTTGCAGTAGCTAATTTAGTTTTAGCCTCCTTTTAATTTCTGTTCAGCTTTACTGGTTAAAGGGAACGCACAGAGGAAAACCATTCTAAGAAAAACTTGAATATTTTGTTTCATTGTTGTCTACACTTTTTGTTACCTTTGATTCTATGACAATATCCCTAATCCCTAGATCTGAAAGCAAATCAGCAAAATGCTAATATTACCTTCTTTCTTTTTTTCCAAAGAGAACATCAGACAGGATATTAAAACACATTTAATCTCCAAATATGTAATTACCATATATTTAATATATGACATGCAGAAATAACACTAATAAAAAGGCATCAAAGCAGAATTTCATTGTAATTATTGCACCCTGCAGACTTCTCACACTCCCCTACCCCTCTTCTGTGGGCATATCATACCCAGTGAGAAAACAAACATTGTTCATTACTCCCAGTTTATTGTGAACCATCATTAACTCCCCTGAATGCAATACAGAGGAACTCCACTTCTTGAAATTATGTCACTTCATAGAAGCTTTCTAAGAGTAGATCTGATACCAAGCCATCAAAACAAACACTGAGATCCATGGACTGTATCTCCAGCCTAAGTGCCCTGAAAGACAACACAGCAATGGGCTTTTCACTCATCACTAACTGTCCTTAAACTGCTTGAAATTTCCCAATTTCCTTTATCAAATGAAGTTACAGTTTTACAAAAACAATCAGAATTGTATTTTTGAGGTACAGCAGTCTATAAAAAAGAATGTTTAAAGAAAGTTCCTTATGCTTCTATCTATTTAAATTCATATGATCAACAATTTCAAAATCATCTGTGCCCTAGTCTAAGACCACAGCTGGCAGAAACCATGAAAACAGGAGTTTCACAGATGAACTACTCAAAACATCTGTCTTACTTTCCTTAGACAGCTTTGGCAATTCTGCAAGTGTTATCTCTAGGCACTAAATGCCCTCCAGGAGAGGTGCAGGAGCCCACACAACCTTTCCAGGAACTAGTATGTGCTTCATAAGAAGCCAAAGTGCATATGGCCCCAGCCAGAGGTTACAGAATTCCACACGTGTCTGAGGAGGCAGCCAAACACACAGTCCCAAAGCTCGAGCAAAAGATAAACTACAGCTTTTATAAACCAAAGGGAAAAAGAAGTTTGAAAAAGGTCAAATATCTCTGAAACATCTTAACCACAAATATATGCATTAGATGACAATTGAGATAATGTGCACAAACAAAAGTGTCATCCAAAGTGACTGGTAAGAAATACTAAACAAATCAAATCACAAACCCACCAAGCCCACATCACACCTCAATATATTGCCTCTGATAAGATTATGAAGAAAGTTATTCCTCCATGAAAGAGGAAAGAAATGCTCAAGGGACAGATATGAAGAGAGAGAAAAAGAAGAGCCAGGCTGTAAGCTTTACATCCTTCCTTTTGCTGATTTGAACTTTTGCAATGGAGGGCTTGTCCACTCAAATAAGCAAAGCAGGTGTGAGCTGACCACACACGCTGCTCATCAGGCTCTGAGTCCCCATCCCAGCTGCAGGTGCAGTGAACAGCCACCCCTGTACACAATGCACAGCACCCCTGCGGGACGCAGCTTGAGGCAGCCCAGGGGACAGAAAGGCAGAGTACATGGCCTACAAAGATGTCAGGAGGTCACTATTTCAGACCAGTGCCAGAAGACCTGCTCAGTGGCAAAGTAGCTTCCTCCCCACAGTGTTATGGCATGGACAGAAGCAGTTTCACTGCTGCAGAGCCAACTGCCTTAAAAATACAATAACACTTCCCAAATGACACAGGACATTGTCCTTAGACAAAGTAGGAACAGTTCTCATGTTCTCTATCAAGCACTGTCCTTTCAATAAGCAGCCTAGATTTTCAGTGTTTAAAAAGTCACGGCCTAAGTATCTGTATGCAGCAGCTACAGCATCAACTGTTTCAGCTCTTCCTCTCAAATGCTGCTGCCCTGAATAAGTATTGATAGCCTTCACTCGCAATAAAGTGATCCACACACAAAAAACCTAGTGCAGCTACCTAGCATCATTATTAGACCTTAGCTTTACACAATATCCTACACGCACCAGTATTGTTATTGGTCAATGAATGCTAAGCTTGATACCCCAATACCGCTATGGTGACTTTATCCAACTGGAAGACAGGGGCACTTACAGCTTAAAATGTTTTTTTCTTTGTATTTGTCCTTTGTAGTGCATACACATATTGTTTTGTTCCCCTTCAACTAGAGTTTGGATTTGGCTGTTAACGTAAGTTTCCAGAAGCTGACTTCATGTCCCAAGAGATGAAAATTGCTTTACCCTCAAGGAAGAAAGCAATAACAAGCGAGGCTCACTTGCCCAACAGGCATATAAGGTCAAAACAGAGTGTCATATACTAACTGCAGTCTCTATCCAAAAAGCAAGGCTTCATATGGCAGGTTGTCCGCATTATCAAAGCATCCACAGACCATAAGTATCTCAGGGCACAGACGCTCCAAAATACATTAGTGCTACAACTACAAAAAACAGCCTAGTATGAATAAATTAGAGTGTGATTTCCAACCTATGATATATATCACCACAACTACACTGATACCTGCATTTATGAGACCAAGGCAAATCTATTCATATATGCATTTATCATCCAACAACCAACACACCATAAGGCTAGAGGAAGCACCCACCAAGGGAAGTTCTTTGTGTAGCCATACCTTTAACAGAGAAGAGAGAATTAGTATAAGCTTGGAAATGAAATCATGGACTTGGAAATTAAGTGGTGATTTCTACCAAATCTGTGTTTTGCAACTCTTATTCTATATGGCAAGGGATTGGAACTAGATGCTATTTAAGGTCCCTTCCAACCCATAAAATTCTACGCTTCTATGATATACAGACACTAACCACAAGGGTTGAGTTTCTTGGTTGGTTTGGGGGAGTTTGGGAGGTGTGGGTCTATGTTGCAGAATATAGGTAAGAAGACAGCTGAATGAAAAATATGCAATTTATATTTCACCCTAAGTACCAAAGTAGAAAAAATAATTCTTGCGATTACTGAACTGAGCAAATCAGGACACCAAGGATAGTGTAGAGAATAAATATACATGAAAGCAAAGTATTTTTTCTTTGTCAGTCTGTTTTCACAAAACAACTTCCACTGGGGAAACACATTCACTGTGTCTGACTACTTTTAGCTGATGAAAGGACAGTTGTGTCATTTTCTATCAGCCCATCAAGGAGAGAACAGAAATGTTACAGTAAGACTTTCTCTCCTACTGAAGCTTTAGTTACACAGGTCTGCAAGGTTTCCACTCCAGGCCACTTCTGAAAGTTTCTAAATTCTCATCAGATATGATGTTTTCATCCAGTGTTAAGTTTTCCATCTAATGACGAAGTCTAGACAAAACTCCCAAGTGCACACTAGCTACAGAAATACGTTTAAAAGTTACCTATTTTTTCACTCTCATATAATAAGGCATTCCCATTGGTAGTCAGGTAACTGCGTATTCTAGACCAGTAATGAAACCATTAAGAAGGATGAAAACATACCTACTTAGGAAATAACACTTTTATGTTAGGGACAATTTTTCACTACACCCATGAGTTAGAATCTCCAAGTGCTGAAACATTTTTCTGTCACTGTGGCATAAATTGAATTACTCAATTTAAGAACTACATGTCAGAAACTTTTCTTAAATTATCCAGATGGTTTCCTAAGGAAATTCAGCTTATTTTATCACATTATCTGCCCACTCAAACTGTAAGTCTGTTGGCTGATTCTAGTTAAATTCTACAAGGGATGCAAACTCTTCAGAATAATTATGCTCCTACAAGTTTAACAACGATCAGCTTCTGGGAATTGTCACTACCTGAAGCCTCCACAGAGCAGTGGAGGAACTGCAGCATCACTCACTAAGTGCTGGCAGCACCTGACTGCCAAGCAGTGTCATCAGCTGCTGCACCTCTCATACAAGGGGCAGGTTTTAGGAGACATCTGGGAGAAGAGTTTTTGCCCTGCCCTGGACAGGCAAGAGAACAAAGGGGCCAGCACAATTAATGTGCAGACAATTAAAAAATTCAGGCTTTGTTCATTTTTATGCTCAGAGATGCAACTGTTACCCCTTATGACTGTTATTTGCCTCTCAGAATCACAGAATGGGTCAGGTTGGAAGGGACCACAGTGAATCACCTGGCCCAACCTCCCTACTCAAGCAGGGTCATTCTAGAGCACATTGCACAGGATTGTGTCCAGACAGTTCTGGAATATCTCCTGTGAGGGAGAGTCCACAACCTCTCTGGGCAATCAGTTCCAGTGCTCAGTCACCTGCACAGTAAAGAAGTTCTTCCTCATACTCAGGTGGAATTTCCTACGCTTCAGTTTCTGCCCACTGCCTCTTGTCCTATTGCCTGGCACCACCAAGAATAGTCTGGTTCCATCCTCTTGACACTCTCCATTCAGATGCTTATTTATGGGGTCCCCTCTCAGTCGCCTCATACCAGTCCAGCTCCCTCAGTCTTTCCTCGTAAGAGAGATCTCTCATACATTTGCTTTATCATTCAGAAGCCCATTAGCCACAAGAAGACAGCATCACTGAAAGAGGAGGTCAGTAAGTCCTACCATATAGATTTTCACAGGCTTAAAATCTCATCCTGTGCTGAATAATGGAGTGATGAGATTGACACAAGGGTTTTTTCCCCCCACTGTTTCCAGCAGCTGGCAGAAGAGAGCACACTGGAAATCTGCCAGAAGCAAAGCCAGGATTTATTTTATAGTGTTAAGATGTACATATATGAAAGATGTGAAGAAGAGAGAGATGAATCTTGTGCAGGGGAGAAAAGAGGGAAGATGGTGAAGGGCCTTGGAGGGGAAGCCATATGAGGAGCGGCTGAGGTCACTTGGTCTGTTCAGTCTAGAGAAGAGGAGACTGGGGGGAGACCTGATTTCTTCTGCTGGAAATAAAACATTTTTGCACAAAGTCTTTGCTTGTGTAATTTAGAAACAGCTTCAATGTCCACATCAGTAACAACAGTCCATCAAGTAAAAACAAAGTCCAAGAGCTCATACATTTGAAACTTTTGAAAACAATACAAAAGCGTCAATGACCATCACTGCTCCTGGAGAGGGGTCTGTGGCACCATGACTATTTGTCATACAATATTGAGGCAGTAAAAGGGAAAAGCCTTGTCCTCATGATGCAACCAAGGTAAAAAGTTATTCAGTTTAATTTGAACCATAAAAACTTTTCTAGCCAGGATTTCTGTACTGCACCCTAATTCTCATCATCTTACTCAGACGTGTCAAGAGCTTTTCCATCTATTTTAGAAGATGCCATTACTCTCAAACTCCCAGGATCCACTCATAGTGCTCAGCAATCATTCAGATGACAGCAGCAATGGCAGCTGGCACACACCACCAACGTGGCCACACCAGGCATGCCCAAATGTTCCCTGAGTGCCACTGCCAAGCTTCACAGTCAGCATCAGCCAAGTGCTTGGCTCCTTCCACCAAGACAGTCCTTTCAGTGCATGGAACCCCTTTGAAACTCAGCTTCCATAACCATATTTGCAGTACTAAATCCAAATAGCAATACCATTAGCCTTCCCCAGCAACATGTGTCAGTATAACACAACCCTAAACAACACTTTACAGAAGCAAATATACATTTTAAAGACCAGAGTATTTAATTTCTCATCTGTCCCATGGCCCACTGCAAGGGTAAAGAGTAATACTATCTCAGAGCCCCTTTCAGGAATCCAGCCTTCTCGTTGTCTCCAGATAAGCTGAGAGGGAAGGAACATCACACACGCTGCTTTCCATAAGTGCCCTCACGCTGCCCTTGAATAGAGCAGAAAAGAGGCCACCCACCCCCCTGTCATGGCACTATGAGCCCAGGATACTCAAACAACTCCACACTGCAAGATGCTCCACAAGATGTCTTGCTCTTTTCTTATCTTATTGCCTGTATTTTCATTAATGAAGCATTTAATAACAGGGTGATGACAGCTCATCATCATATAGTTACTAAAAAAGTCATGGAGAGTTGAGAAGAAAATGGATGACTAGAATTTACATTTTAAAAAATTTGCTGAGGGATTTCTTTCTTTGGTTTAACACAGTATCTAAAGAGATGAAGGAAAAGCCTCATTCTTAAAGGTGCATTTTCGACACTCTCAATGGACTAACTGCCTCAAAGCATAGTACTGCACTGGGATACAAAGCAGTAAGAGAGGTCAAGCGTGTTGTTTTTACAAATACCATGTGCACTGCACTTTATTTTTCTTCTTCATGACTCCAAAATGTTATACCAAAAGGAAAACACTTTGAGGGCGATAAAGAAAGATAAGGTACAGTCCAAACAGCAGGAAGGATCTGTGAGAAAACAAAGGCATTTCAGCACCTGAAGAACAGTATCCAGCTCTTCATGGACCAGCAAAATCCATTCCTCAAAGACACAAACGGAGGATGAAAGAAATCAGACAAAAAGCCGCCACTTAGTAGTAGAAATAGAGTGATTTATCAGAAGCTGGAGAAATTAAAATAACGTAAGACAGCGAGCACTTTCTGAGAGCCAAAACTGATCATATTGCTAAGGTCTGCTGGAAATACAAGTTTTGAAGAAAATACGGCAACATAGATTCAATTACACAAGTAATTTTTCCTCCACTTATTATTTCTTTACTGTGCACACTGTGAGCTCTGAAAGCAGATATATTTATTTTAGAGAAATGGTATAGGTCTGTCCAAATCGCATGCACCACAAGAAAAAAAGAGTGTAAGTACCAAACCCTGCTGAGGCAGCCATAATAATGGCACCAGATACCAAGCACAAGGCTTCTCCAATCTGCCAAAACCACACAAATCTGTCAGAGCTGTGGTGAAAGCCATCAAGTTTTCCAGTGGAGGGGTTGGTAGGGGAGCAGTGGAAAGGGATAGCTGCCTTTCCTTCTAGTAGCAGTATCTATAATTTGCTCTCCTCTAGTGCTGATTTACGAGATTCCGGTAACAGTCCCTATAAAATCACCACTTCACTTCAACATAATTGCAAAATCAAGACTAAAGAACTCCATGGGCTCTTGACACTGGACTGTAAAATCATTGGTAGAAAAAGCACCTATAGAAAAACTGTTTTTCTTTTCTAAGCCAAGGTTTGTGATCAAACATATCAGATTAACAGCACATTTGTCAAATAAAGAAGAAAAACTTTACACACAGTAGTACTGCAAGTGGGCAGAAATATGGGGAGGTTCTTGTAATAAATATTTTCTCTTAAAAATATCTGGAGGATATTCAGATCTGTTACAAGACACAAGTTTAACGAAATAATAAACTTGCAAGATATTAATTTCATTTTCATTATTTTAATTTTTTTTACAGGAGCTTTCAATCCACAGAAGCATGCATAGCCTTATTTTCTAAACAGGCAAATTTTACCATGAAAAACTTTGAATATACCTGTGGGTGACACTTGGAAAATAAAGAAAAAAATCAAACCTGAAACACTAACTTATTAATAAAATAAAACTACATTTTAAAATTTTTCATCTATAAGACATATAAACCAAAACTTTTATTTTTAAAACAAACTTTTAAAAGAGATCATAGCCTTTTAAGAAAAATAAGCCTCTATTTTAGTGTTTATTACAAAAGGAGGGAATGTAGTTATTAATTCAAATTTTAAATAAGACCTGATTTAGCTAATTTATATAAACAGGTATCCAAAGACAAATACTCCATCATCCAAAAGATGGAATCTATATCACAAGACACAGTGAAATACACACAAGGGATGCAATAATTATACTCAATCACCTATAAAAGACAGAGGAGAAAGTGTGTGATAGTGACACTTGCAGGAGGCTGGGATGTGTCTGAAGAAGCTACTCTTCTTGCAGGTGCCCCTCATGAGGAATGAGAGGGGACTTTAGGCAGGCTTTATACACTGAGGATACCAGAGACACCACCAGCAAACTCTTGAGGAAAAAGGCCTTGAATTCTGCCTGTCTTTTAGGCGACATGCACATCACTGCACAACTTTCAGTTTTCCATAGTGTAAATTATACTGTTTTTAAGAGACTGAGTCATTTTCCAGTCTATCATTTTTTCAGCAAAAACTCCTAACTGAATTTTAGGAGGAAAAAAGTTGGGTTTAATATACAAAAAACTGGAGATGAAACACCTATAAAGCAAATACATTACATTTTAGCTTTTCAGTACCCTGTAAAAAGCAGAAGCTACTTTGCAAGTAAATCAAACATGAAGTCAAAAGAGAGAGGGTGTCTATTACAAATAGTGAACCACCATGTTACATTAAATTTAAACTGGTTTTGTTATTTATAAGTGAACTATTAAGCAACAGTAAGATTTAAAAAGCTGTTTTCACCAGTGCATTCAAGTAGAGCAGCAGTGTAAGTTTCCACTTACACTCTCTCAAGGAATTCTAAGTCATTTAATCAATAACTCCATAAATAGCAAATTAAACCCATCAGCTACAGTTTGATGGGGCCCTATCGACTCAAAAGTTTTTAAGAAAGTTGATTATTTCCCACATTCAATTAAAAACAGCAACACCATATTCATAAATCACATGACAAATGCACTGAAAAACCTAGTCCTGTAATTAAGCAAAAGACTATTTATAAAAAGCATTTGCTCATTTACAAAATACAATTAAACTTCATGGTACATGAAGCATGATAATATTTAATTGAATATGCAGGTACTAAAAGTTCAGGTCCTGCCCAAATTCCAACTGACACAGGGCCACCCCATAATTAAAAAAAGTATAAACAGATAATTCAAGTGCATAGACAATAATGAAAGAGTTGTCATTCAAAGTAAAACATAGGGGTGACAAAGAAATCAAGAGACAATCAAAACAATATTATTGTGTTAACTTACAAGAAAACTTCACTGACAACTCATTCTTTGACTAAATCTGGAATTTGAAATTTTGATATATTCCCTCTTGGCAATATGGGTTTCATCCACATTCTTACACCTGAGTCTGCCTTAGAAGTGCAGTAAGTTACAGGATCAGACTGTGATTATCTTCAATCCATTACATAAGATAATAACCAAATCGCTGATAGACACCATACTTCACAACTGCCCTCCTTGTCCTCCACACCACCTATGCTGGCTGGCTGCAGGTGACCTGCTCCTGTGTAGCATGCCGAAGAGCCAAGGACTGAATTCCTGCAGCACTGCTGCATCCCTGCCACACAATCTCCACCACCTTCACCTTGGGGAACGGGTCTGCAGCACAGTCAGGAGCGGGATGCAAGGCCATAGAACAGGGATTATACATGCAGCAGGCTCAGGGGAATGGCAGCAGGGTGGCTGCAATGCTTTTATTTTCTCTGGGATTCAGGATGAAACAGTGGGTAAGGGGATGCGGCAGGATATGGAGAGAGTGGAAAACAGTGTTGCTAAGAGGGCTTCCCAGGATGCCAGAAGCCAACTAAGCTGGCTCTCCCCAGAAAGGCTTCCTCCTTCTGGGATAATCAGATTTCCCCCTAACTTCATAGCAGATTTTTTTTTTCATTGAAAAGTGACAGGATCACATACCTGTGACTGATGCTTAGAGCCAGAGCTCAGGAAAAGTTGTGTGACACTACAGGCAAACTGTTCCATGTCCCTCAGAGGATACCCTGGACTGTGAACCATAATTCAGAGAATGAATGTCCCTTTTAGTCTCTCTGCTTGGAAAGCAGAGAGCTGCACCAGGCCTGTAAGGCTGCAGGATATTGCCCGCCCAGCACAACCCCAGAGCACAGATGGGGAAAACAGAGGCCATGGCCTTTGGCTATGAAGATACCGAACAAGTCCCCCAGGCTCAGTTTTAGGTTTCCACATTCTGAAACAAACAGTAAATCTGTTCAGTTTTTCAAAACTTAAGGATTTAAGGATACTCATTTTCAAAATTAAATTCATCTTTAAATCCCTGTAGCAATAGAGACAATTTTTAAGCCGCAAAACTTCACCTGGTTTTCAAATTCGTGTTTTAGAATGGCCTGTCCAGGTTATAATTTTAAACATGAAAACTCTTTACATCACTAACTATACGAATCTTTTACTTCAGGAAGCAGTTCTGACAAATTCAGGTCCCCTTAAAATTTTTGCATCCTATGAACTCAAGGTTTTAACATTTTAGAGATGAGCATTTACAGTAAGTGGAAGGGCCACCTGACCACTGCCTGAGCACAGTCTCGCTCAGCCCTTGAAGCGATGCTTATGCAGCACACCTCAGCCAATACTGACGGCCGCAGCCATGCACCGCAGGACAGGGCTCCTCCTCCACGACAGATGAGGAACATCACTAGGGAAGGAAAAGACTGAAGAGATTTCCCTCTTCAAAGGACAGGATTATTGTGCAAAGGGGAAAAAAAAGAAAGGTAAAAGTATTTCCAAGCTTTTATCACTTTTTTGCTATTAAAGATAAACTAATGATTAACTAAAACACTGTCCTACTGCATGCAAAATGCAGCAATCCCCATTTAGTTTTTAACTCCCATTGGCAAAGTCATGGCTGAAAACAAGGCTGCTTCTGGTCCTGCAGCGTTGCCATGACTGCAGGAGGAGAAAAGCTGCAGGGCACCAAGGAGGGAATTCCCTCTGAGGGCCTAAGTACATGCTGCAGACTCAAATTCCTCCTTCTGTCATCACCATATCTGCTGTGTCAAGCATTACTGACTCTGGAGGCAGCTTGGGAAAAGATGCAGGGATTCTGGAATGATCCAAGCTGCACCCAATTAAAACATTCCTGTAGTCACAACAGGTGCACCAGACAGGGAACTACTACAGTATTAACATGTCTTGGACATTTCAGAGTCAAAACTATCATACAGTTGTTACAGGCTACCTTTTATTGTAAATGGAAGTGGTACAAAAGTTTTTGGGACCTAATGTCACATAAAAGTACTGATTTCACATTATGAATCACTCTGACAGCACAGTAAGTGCCATATAGCAGGATTTAGTACTCGTGATAAAATTTTCAGTTTTTATAAAGATATACACAAGGCAAGGAAAAATATCTCAAGGGAAATCTGCACCAAATCATAAACCACAAGAGGGACATAGAGATTAAAATTCTGGAGGCACTGTGTATTAAACAAGCAGTATACTATTCAAAAAGAAAAAATCAATTGAAGCAAATTCAGTACTTCTACAATTATTATAGCACAATAACTGTCATTTTGAAGGATGAAGGTTGGTTATTTCAAAGGTTTCTATAGAGCACTTCTCTGCCTACTTGAAATGTGGTATTTTTAAACTGCAGTATCAGGCAGCCAAATAAATGTATCAGACACCTTCGAGCAATGCACTTAAACGAGAGAATATTCATAAAGGATTTAGAAAGACATTTCAATTCACTGACCTAAATATTACAAAGCAAATCACCAGACTGCCTTCTACATGCAACTGTGTTGGAAATTTTCAATTACTTCTTATCTTATAATTAAACTACTGGCTTAATACTTTGTATTTTTACGGTACCTTTCACCCAGAGAGCTTAATGTGCTTTACAAACATTATCAGCTTTTACAGTTAGCTGGCTTTTGTGATGAGACACTGTATTGCAGACTTCCAGTTTGAAGTTTTAATTACAAACAAGCAAAAAAAGGGATTGCAAATCACAGCAGGTAACAAAGTTCACCCAAACAAACTGAGTTACTGTGAATTCATGAATGAGAGAGTCAACTCAGAAAAGCATAAAACATACCTTCTTTAGATATTTTGCTGCATCACTGCTGCCATTTTTGGGGAGTGATGGATTTGATGAGTGGAATATTACATGGAATAGAAACTGGTTGGACAGTCACATCCAGTCAACGGCTCAGAGTCCTAATGGACATCAGTGACAAGTGGTGCCCTTCAGGAGTTTATACTGGGACAAGTTTTATTTAATATCTTCATTAATGACAAAAGACTAAGAGATTGAGTGCACCCTCAGCAAATTATCAGGTGACACCAAGCTGAGGGGTGCAGTTGAAACACCTGAAGGACAGGACGCCATCCAGAGGGACCTGCACAAGTTTGAGAAGTGGGCCCATGGCAATCTCAGGAGGTTCAACAAGGCCAAGTGCAAGGTGTTGCCCTTAGGTTGGGGCAATCCCTGGTATGAACAGAGGCTGGGGGATGAACAGATTGACGGTAGCCTGGCTGAGCAGGACTCATGGGTGCTGGTGTATGATGGACTGGACACAAGACAGCAATGTGCACTTGCAGTCCACAGAGCCAATTGTATCCCGGGCCGCATCAAAAGCAGCATGGCCAGTAGTTCGAATGAGGGGATTCTGTCCCTCTACTCTGCCCTCATGAGACCCCACCTGCAGTGCTGCATCCAGCTCTGGGGTCCCCAGCACAGGAGGGACATTGACCTGTTGGAGCAGGTCCAGAGGAGGGACACCAGGCTGATCAGAGGGATTGGACCACCTTTCCTATGACAGAAGGCTAAGAGCATTGAGACTGTTCAACCTGGAAAAGAGAAAGGTGCTGGATGACCTGTGACCTTCCTGTACCTGAAGGAAGCCCACACGAAAGATGGAGAAAGACAATTTAAAAGAGCATGTAGTGACAGGACAAGGAAGAATGGTTTCAAACTGAAAATATTTAGATTTGATATTAGGAAGATATTCTTTACTGTGAGGGTAGTGAGGCACTGGAACAGGTTGTCCAGAGTTGTGGATGCCCCATCCCTGGAAGTCTTTCAGGTTCTGTGGGGCTTTGAGTAACTTGGTCTAGTGGACAGTGTTCCTGCCCATGGAAGGGGGTATTAGATCATCTTCAAGGTTCCTTTCAACCCAAACCAGTCTACAATTCCATGAGTTCAAAGTTACACAACCAATACTCCTTTACTGGGTATGTTGACCCTGCTTTTTAAGGTTTCATTGTTCCAATAGCACTGTCAAAACCCATGTGCTCCAAGATGTAGATAAACCTGATTTTTTCTAAAAATGCTTAGAATGTTAGAAATCTTGCCACACCACAGCAACACACAAAAGTCTTTAAAGTTCATCTAAGACAACTTGGAGCAATAAGTACCACCACTTCCACTACAGGTGCTCAGGCCATGAAGAATAGAAAATAAGTGCAGACTTCAAAGTTCAGCATGCTGCACTATTAAGAAAATAAAATATTTAAAAAACCACTTTAAAGTAATGAATAATATATAGGTACAACTCACTGCTGCAGAATGAAGCATCCTTACAGCAAAAAAATGAAAATATTTTATAAAATTACAGAGTCAGAAAAAAACAGAGAATGAATGCTGAAGTACTGAGTGCAGACTTTTTTAAGATGGTACAACCTCATGTTCGCATGACGTATGCAGTTCATCTCACCTGAGTCCTGATTAGTGTCCAGGAGGCCACTTATTCTACAAACATTACATACTTTTACTGAAAAACTACTTAAGCAGCAATTTACAGAACTTTCAATATTTTATTATCTCTTTTCACCTGCAAAGCACAACACTTCATTCCACTAGATGTTCAAGATTACAAAATTCACAAGAAAAGAAAAATTACAGTTACTACCTTTTTAAAACCTTACAAAATATCCTAAATCAGCTTTTCTGAATACAAAAGCTGGAGTATTTTAAATTCAAGATTTAGACTCTTTCCAATATAGCCAAATACTGCATCCCAGTAGAAAACAATTATCTCCCTTTCCTAAGGTAAAAAATTATAATCTTTTGCCATTTAAGATGACAAGACACAAGACCTAAAACAAAACAAACAAAAACGACAAAACCAAAACCNCAAAAACCAAAAAAAAAAAAAAAAAAAAAAAAAAAACAAAACACTAAAAACACCCCAAGCCACAATCTGTGGGGAAAACATTTCATTTTGAGATCAGTATTACAAAGGTACTATAAAATGATGGAAAGATAGAGGAACACAAAAAGCAAGCAGCATTCAAAGCTGCATGACATATAAGCATACAAGTACCACCAATTCAGTGTGTCATTCTTCAAGTCAATATTCAGATCTCTTTCTGTCTCTCCTCCCTTCCCATCTCCATCTCACTGTCACTGCAGTGTGATGACACTTCCTCTGTACTTTAAAGTATGTACTCAATGATACTGAAGGGACTGTAGTCACTTTATTAGACATATCCACAGGAATAAACCTACTGGTCTAGAAGATAATCAGCCCCCAGCACACCCGTGCATCATTCACTCTCTCCATTTACAAGATCTTAATGAAAGACATGGTATTTACTCATATCAACAAAGCATTTAGGTTTTTTCCTAATCATTTATTTGAAGAATTAGTCTGTTTTAACAGTGCTGAGATCACTATTATGGTTTTGAATGACAGTAGATAAAAATCAGGTATTTGCAGTCTACCTGAAACCTTGTATGTTAACAGAACCTCTTACAATCTAAACACAACCCCATTATCTTGTGTGTATGCTGAGCTAATTCAAGGGGGGCTGTGCTGGAAAACACAGGTATGAAGGCAGGTAACAGCAGCGCTGGTTTCTGCCAGCTCCTACAAAGCAGTCCCACCTGGCATAAGGGAACCAAAACAGGACAGTAGATTTGTTAGAGAAAACGAAAAAGAACAAGCATGATGGTAAACCCCAGCCTTCTAACTTTGACATGCTTTGTCCCCATGGCTAAGGATTACAGCACACTTTAAAAGACCAGAGCAAATCAAAGCTGTTCTTGCCTCACCATACTCACTCCTAAGGAGAAGTTCCTGGGGAGGGCAGCGCACACATGCTGAGCTCCTCACGGCTGGCCAGGTAGGCAGAGCCCAGGTGAAGGGCCCAGACCCACACACCCTCTGGCTCTCCCTCAGGGCAGAAGGGTGGGCCATGATGGGCAAAGCAAGAGCAGGGGCAGCCACGTAGCACAGCAGGCAGACTGTGCCATTTTAAACTATTTCATATCTGCTGACTTCTGTTTCCTATGTTACTATAACTGAAGGTTAGGCAATTTTATTTTTTTTCTGTAGTTAGGTCAAACATACCATCAAAAAGCTTCAAGTAGTTTACATTAAATCCCTTAAATTGCACTGCTGCAAATGATGAGGTTATATGTGGCCTGAAGCAATCATTTAAAAAAAAAAATTCTCTTTCAGGTCGAGTGGAAATATAGGATTTGTTAAACCAGGGTAAAATCAGTTATGGCCTGGAGATGAAACTTCCCTTCTGTCTGAATAAAACTGACATTTCTGTTCCACACTACAGATTCAACAAACAAAAGTTAATTAATTTAGGACAGTAATTCTTTTAATGCTTTTGGCAATATCTTAAACAAATGAATACAAATTTAAGTACTTCTGATGTTCCAAAGTCTCAGAAGAGAGTGGCAGCCGAAAAATTCAGGACACTAAAAATAATGCAGAGAGCTGAGCCTTGGTCTGTACAGCGCTCAGATTGCTCAACCACCACTCATTTGCCAAATGCCATTTGCATCTAGATTTTTCTTCTTTTCCAGCTAAGTGATTCATACTGTTGCTTGTTTCCTTAAATTCTTACTGCTGGAAGGATCAGTTCAATTTTATACTGATGCTCATTTGTTACTTGTGAATTATACCAATAGCTTGCAGTATGTTTAGAGACACAAATCACCATATGCATTTTATATGCACACATATAAACTGCACACATTAGAAAGACAATAATGTATTGTAACATTTACCAGTTGTTTGCCTGAATCAGTTCCTGATGAGATGAGTGGACTAATTTCCCCAGAGACAGATCATTCTGTACTCTGTGTGGCTGCAGGCTTACTGCCCTGAGAATAAAGTACAGCACCTCTACCAAGTCTGGAGATGTGAAACAACATCTCAAGCTCTAAGTTGACCTGTCACAACTGTTTGCATTTGGTAAACATGGTTAGCACTACTGTAGCTAATTCTGTGCAAAATATTTCTTAAATGATACGCATGAAATTTAGTATTTCATTGCCTTTTACATTCCATTAACAGCTTTAACTTTCAGTTAAAGCGTATTCTGATTTTAATTTTTTAAATAATGGAGTCACATGAAAATCTGGACTTACAATTAAGTCATGTTCTACCATGCCAAATACTTGGGCTTAATCCTCTGCCTTCCTCTGGGCTCTCAGTCTGAAATTACAGTGTTAAGACACCTTTAGCTCCAATCATTTTTAAAAAGGATAGAGCGGAGTTTCTCCTTCCCTACTCTGAGCTGTTCTGTACAATCAGCTCATAAGCACAAGTTTATGTGTGGCATGCTCCTTAGCAGAGAGAGAGCTGTCTTGCTCAAAGCTTCCGAGCAACAATTGCCACGCCACCACGTGTGTTTCACTAAATACATCAGGAGACAGACCATCTGGACCATTCACCCCTGCATTCACAGGCTCCACATTGACTACAAAAACAGCTGCCCAGGCCCATGAAGTCACTTATGAGGAGAGCCTGTATGAAATCTACTTCCAATTCTGCAAAACATTTTGGCTTACAAAATCCCATTTGATTCAAAAATCCTCCTTTATCCCTAGTCACAATGACAAACATTCAATCTTCTGTTTTAGAACAGAGCTCCAGAGGAAATGCAGACAAGGACTTGATATTTGAAAGATGCCATGCTGAGGCAGATAATTTTGGTCCTGAAGAAGAAAATACAGTGCTCCTTGACGGCAGAAAGAAATTTTGCTGCATATGAAATCAAGAAATAGCAATTATGAGGGACAGGTGAGCAGAGATGGAGACATTTTCATGTCTGAACACTTCCACTTGCCATACACAGCACATGCACAACCAGGGCATGCTATTCCTTTTCAGCCTGACACATGCTCCAACTTTAGTAAACAAACTAGAGGGGCTACAAGTTTATGCTGGCAAAACAAAATTACATACTCAGTCACCTTAGCAGCACCAGTATACCAAGTTTAATCAGCAATTATTTCCAAAGCCCCAGGCAGAATTTTATAGAATCCCTATAGTAGAACATGTTAATGTCCCAGTTCAATTCAGGCAAAAAGCATGCATTTCCCACCCCATCTCCACTGACAAAAACTCCAGACAGGAACAGATCACTAATAGCCTGGGGTTAGGAAAAAAGAAAAATGTCCTATATGAATGTTTGTTTGTCCAAAGGACTTTAACCCAGCCAAGCCTTTGCTGCCAGCCACTGCAGCAGTGCATCAGCCCATGAGGTAATTCATTGCCCTACTGCAGTTCACACAGCAGAGTTTGCAGGACGTCAGAAAGGACTGACTAGACAGCGTAGATACACTACATAAGTACAAGGATCTGAAAAAACAATATTCTTAAAACGTGAAGAAAATTAAGGCAAATGACTAGATACATGGATCTGATATAGAATGATCAAGAGAGACATATTTAATTATAGATTCAACTGAACACACCAGTTCTGCAAAGAATTCAGGAAAAAGATCATAACTGGGTATGCTAATAAAGGAGAAAAATTATAATGCAAAGCACAAAATTTTTTATTTGCCATGTCCATGGCAGACACCTGTAGAAACTGTCAAAAATGAAAAGAAAAAAAAAACCCTTGTAAAATTTACTATGGTTAGAGGAAATAGAGAAGAATACATTAATTTTTTATTTGTACAGCTACTGTGCTTACTATAACAATTTTCTAAAAAAAAAGAAAGCAATGCCTTTTCATAATTAGTGTACTGCCTGTAGGTTTTGCCCCTAAGTAAAACAAGGACAAATATTACTTCTTTAAAAAATTACATACGTACACATTTAACCAACACTCAAAGCAAAGTTTATATGGGGAACCTCAGATTTGTCAAAAAACCAGAGTAAGGCACTGTGTAATACTGCCCTGAGATGCATTTCCTGCAGACAGAAGATACTGAGTTTTGCTGCATCTTGGGGAGAAAAGCGAGGGAAGCATTGAATTTATGTGAGAAAGTCAGAAAAGGTGAATATATTTCATTTGCCTAACAGAGGTGCACAGGAACCTCCTTACACTGAAGGATGACAGGACTAATTCAGAAAATTACCAGGGTTGGGGAAATTATCATGACTGACAGAATGAAACTGTTGAGTACATAAATTCTGACAATAAAAGGTATTAGATTATGAGACAATTTCCAAAAGAAAATGACAGAAGCATCATTGCCCATGACAAGCCTACCACTACACCAGACACCTGAAAATAAAGACAATCTGTTTGTTTGCTAGACAGAAACAGTACCTAATTAAGTAATGTATAGATAAATAATTTTTGAAAATCAGAAAAGATTCATGATGATCTGCTGTTAAAGGGAAGCTACCAGTAGTTTTGCAGATCTGAATTAAGATCCATGCTACTCAGTATATTCTTAATAAAGCTAGGAGAAGAGTGAATATTCAGGTGTAAGATTTGTTGACAGTATTTAAATTAGCCAGGAAACTAAAATATGGGCTGATTGCAAAAAAAAAAAGAAAAACAAACCAAAAACAAACAACCCCCCCCCACATTTAAGCGTTTCATTTACAAGAGGCCATGCACTTGGAAAAAAGTCACAGATAAAATAATGGGCTTTGATCTGACTCCACTTAGAAGCATAATTCTGGGATTATCATCTTATTTCATCTACACAAATCTGCACACATCTACTTCCAGGACTATCCAAAGCCCATCTCAACAAATGTGGAGGAGCAGAGGCACAGCAGCAGGCAGGACCCCATAACAAGATTTTGGCTGAGTAACACTCTGTCTGTCCTAGGAGAACCCCAAACACAGCATCTGGATGTGAAGTCCAGCAAGATGAGCTGCAGGGAGCAGCTACCCCTCACCACTTTGGACAAAGGAGGGTTTTTGCCCTGGGGTGTGGGACGCATGGCAGGATGAAAGGGAAGGGCATTCTGAGATTGTGCTGGGTTTATGAGAATGTGAGTGCTAGTGAACGCTGAACTGGACAGAAGTGGTCTGGGAGCAAGGGACTTAAGAGTGGGTCTCCAAGGGCCAGCTGTGAGCTTGGGAGCACCAAAAAAGAGGATGTTGGCTGTGGGGGCTTATCTGTCCAGCTGCCAGCAACTGGGGAGACTAGGGCAGCTGCTGGGCAGATCAAGTGTCTTGAGCTCAGCTGCTGGAAGCATCCTCCTCCAACCTATATATACACATACTCTCACTCACAGACCTCCCTCCTGCTCAAACAGAACTGTGTGTGCCTGAGTGCTCTATCTGCCTGCCTTATCCAAGCTGGTCATATACACACACAGTGCATACCCACGCCTGCTGGGGATACATTTCAGCCTCACCACTGGTTGGCCCTGGGGCACAGAGCAACAGCTGCCTCCTCTCAGGCTGTTGGACCCGGCATGACATATTTCCCTCCAACACAAAATACATGCTTTCAGGCAACCATCAGCTAAATGTTTAGCAGCCACAACAAACCAGCGGGTTATTAGGACTTATGCAGAGAACAGAACAAAATAGAGGCAAGCTTAATACTACATTAAACCCACTGTTGGCCTAGACCTTGAATGTTGCCTACAGCTGTGCTCCTCCCCACACACAAACAACAGCTCAAAAGCTCAAATCCTGCTGCCTGGAAAAGGGATGAAGGAGCCAGGATATAACAATGGCCAATAAAATTCACAGGTGGCACAGCCTGGATGAAGAGTTGTACTTCATGCAGCCCAAGAGCTTGGGAGCAAACGGTAGTGCACTGACAACAAACAAACGCAGGTAGTCTTCACACAACTCAGATCTAAGCTGCGGGACTCTGCCACAGGATACTGTGGACACTAAAACTTTACAACCTTAAGGAGAGGCCCAACAGATTTATGGAAGAGAAATGTAGTAATGATTAATATAATTAAGAACACATAGAGATCATCCCTATCTCAGAAAAATATTCCATGTCACATACCACTGAAGGGTGGGAGAAGACGCATAGTAGGCGAGGTGTTTCACCTTGTTCCTGTAATCTTCTCAAGCTTTTCACTTTTGGCCACTGTCAGAAAGGCTATGAGGTTAGATGGAGTATGCAATAGTCTGACTCAATATGAATAATTCCTACATTCTGTTCTTATTTTGATTTTTTTAAAAATTAAAAATAGCAATGACACAGAGGACATCTCCACAAAGTGATGATACTTTTCTCATAATGTAGACAGATCAGTCTGAAGCTTCTTCCTCTTTTTCAGTCTGAACTTACTTTCTTAACCTAGATCATTTTACACACAAGGTTAGAGAAAGAACCAACATGATAACTGCCACAACAAGGAAAACCAACATTCTTCTCTGGGGAAATGGAAGGAGGCAGCTGGAGAAATGAGAAATAGGAAAACAATGCCAGTTTAGAGAGATCTGCTATTGACAGCAGTATGCAGTCAAAGCACCCCCTGCCTTCCTGTACATAGGTAGCTGATAAGAGAGAAGGAAGGCTGAGGCACAAACGCTTGAGAATCCTCCTGCACCCCTATTTACATAGCACAGGGTCCAGTTCCTATAACCCTTTAGTAACAGTCCCACATGTAATAGCCTAGCTTTTTCCAGTGAGAGATTTGCAACATCAGTGCTCCTTTTAGTCCTTGCAATGCAGATTGCAAGGATAACAAAAGTTAACTCTATAAACCTCTGAATGAGTATCAGCTGACTCTGATAGTGAAACCAAAAATCATGATTTATTAATTCCACCAAATCACCTGCCCTATCTGAGGCACATCCTGTGTGACAGAGGAGGTCCAGCCTGCACCTCCTTACACCCACTCACACCGTGGAAGAGAGCTCTTCTCCACACAACATATCCACCTTAGACAAGCACAGTGACACAAACTGCAATTGTTCCAAGAATTATTTAAAAGCCCAGTCATGCACCATTTTGTCACTATCAAAGCAGAGAATGGAGAGATGCAGTTTCGTTCTACTGGGTTTTAAGCAGTTCTCAGTTTAAGGAAAAAGCACAGTACAAACTACAAACAATTATCTAAAATGTTACGATTACACAGAGCCACCTCAGGCAAAGCTTTCTGAAACAGCAGAGACGATTTTCCCACACTGGAGACAGCAATGCAGTCATCATGACAGCACTTTGTTATTGTTATTTAAAAAGACAGAGTCTAGACCAAAGACACAAAATCAGCAACTTTAAACTCAAGTTCAGTGAAGTCAGGCAATTCAACTGCCTGCAAGTAAATAAGCAATAAAGGAAAGGGGATGGAAAAAGTATTTGAAACAGCAAATGTGCACTCATAGAACTGCCAATAAGGGTAGTATTTCAAAGAGGAAATCTACAAGACAATGGCCACTGATTGATAAAGCTTTCAGTGAACAGACATCCCGTGTAGAGAAGACAATAAACATACATAATAAGAGATCTCGCTAAATGTAATCCATTCCCACTTCCAAAAATTAAAGACAAAATACCGTTAAAATATATTTAAAACAAGGATATTATTTATAAAATTTTTACTGACTCTTGTTTATTTATTTTTAAAGAAAGCACCAAAAAAATGCTTCCACCAAAGAAAAGCCCTCTGATATAAACTAAAGCTCACCCCACTTAGGGTCTGACAGACAACTGGGAGAAATTAATTTCAATGAGAGGCCCAGATCTTCCAGAGCTTCCAGATGTGGGACTCCTGACATGTACAAACGTTGAGTTTACCTCTAGGACAAACCATCTCCCAAAGTTCTCCCCTGCAAACATGAGGAAACAGAATTGCTATGCACCATTAGCAGAGACACAGAAACCAAGATGGGATAAATAGTAACTCTCCTGCATAGAACAGGACTATAGCATGACAGAGAAACTCGCAAGTATTTCAGCATGCTCCTGGTTTGGACACTCTCTACACAATACACTGCCCTCATCAGGACTTGCACTTTATTCTCAGAAGATTAGTAAAAGCAGGTGGTTGCAGACAACCAAGCATTTACTTCATCCAAACTAGCAATGAAGATACTAATTGTTTTACAACATATATGGGGGGAGAGGTGGGAAAAAAGAACACGTAGTACCTCAAAGCAGTGCACAAGAAGCTCTGAGAATGCAACTACTTAGTACCAAGACTCAGCTAATAAGCCCCACTGAAAGCACTTGGGCACAGTGTCATTTTTTTAAGACATAGCATGTTCCTGTTATCCTAAAACACAAACACAGCTTGATGAAACTGAATTTCCAATTGCATTTCATTTCCAGATTACGGCAAGGAGGGAAAAAAAAAAGGCAACTGGTAAGCAGCAGGGGGTTGCCAATAATTTCTTACACTTATTTCTGGGAGGGTGGGTTTAATTAAAAATAAAAAACATAAGAAATTAAATAAACATACAGACACAAAATGATGAGGTATTGAACAGAAGTGTGAAATGTACCAATGGTGTTAAAAACATTAAAACATTTTATTTGCAATCTCTAGAATTAAGTGTGATGATAGAGAAAGCTAGGAAATAATGAACCATTCTAGTCTTGAAATTAGGTTAGTCCCCATAAATGGTAAGTGGTTGATTTCAGAATAAATGTTATCAATGTGTAGCACTAGCAAGTATTTTCGTAAGACCATACTCTCAGAAGAGATTCCTGATGAATTCTTTGTACAAAGCAGGAGAATGGCATCCCATCTTGCAGGTATCATCCACGCCTCTTCTTCTTAAGCAATAAATCTACTTTGCACTCTCAAATCAAATAGAAAGAATACAGCAACAATAACATGATTTACCTGGCCACAACTAAAAGAAATTCAGCTTTCCCAATCAGTATACAGATTAAAATACAAAATAATTGTCTATTAATTAGACATGTTTCTGCCTCTCACTTTCATAAAATATTCTGTATGAATTTTTGCTACAATGCAGTTGAAGTTAGTCAAATAAAAGCATGACTGGAAATAAACCAACTCTAGCACAATTGTGTCTAAAAGCTTGAGGTCTATATTTTTCTTTTTAAAGTGGCATATGGATTATCTTTATTTGCTTAAAATGGAAGCTACCAGAAGAGCAACTTTATTAGTCTTTCTCTTACTGGAAGCAAAAAACTACCAAATGCAGGGAAGAGTTAGTCAGATTTACTGTAGAGTGTTGTCTTTAATACTACAATGGAAAATAAGGAAATCAAAGTTGGTTAAAAACATGAATTTCATTAAATCTACTTTTCCTGAAGGAAAGGAGAATCAAAAATATGAATTTTTGAAGCAGATCCTCGTAGAAGCTGAGAACAGCTATGCTGTTGGTCCATGGTGGTGAATGCAAGCCCAGCATAGGCACAGGTAAGAGGATTTGGAAGAGAAGGATAGAAGAAAGCCTCCTCAAAGAAGCAATCTAAATGTTAGAAACAGGGCCTGTCATTTTGCCACTACAAAAATAAAATCTAAAACAGCCAAGTCCGTTCCGTAAAGTTGCACAAGACAAACAGTTGGCTCCCAGTCCAAGAATACAGCAATTCAGCTGTAGTCTATAAATGCAAACTCAAGTCTAGCTGAGTTTGCAGCTTGCCTAGTCTCAAACTACCAGCAGTAAGCAAGGGTGACAGCCAAAGGTAAAGCCAGCAGCCAGCCTTCATAAAAATAACATGTAGGGTCTGAATTAGCTGCATTCCCAAGCAGAGCCCTCCCCCAGGACCTTAATAGTGCTAAATATCCACAGGCAGAAGAAAGCACTTACAAATACCCAGAGAAAATTTAAGACAGACAAAGTCTATGATGATTGCTATGTTAACAACACATGCTAAAATTGCTTTAAAAACATTAGGAAATTAAGACAACTTGCCCCAAGTCCTTAACTCACTGTACCTGTTAATTTAAAAAGTTACTAAACACAGCACATATCTGATGTCACCCAGCTCATGTTCTTCTAAATGCTTGATTTTCTAAACATTTATAACTATACAGGTCAGTAATGCTGAACCAGTTGGTTTTTTGGGCTTTAACAGCAGTACAGCCTTTTTATATTTTTATTTTTGTTCATCTAATGACTTAAAATTACAGTTTTTCCAAAATCACGTAGGAATATAACAGTGTTTTTTCCTTAGGTATCCTCTCCATTTCTGAATGCTAGTTTTGAAAGAAATCTATCCATCAAATAAGGCATTGCAAAAATAAAGCAATAACCAAGCAAAACAAATGGGCCACTTCATACAGAGTTTAGAATCCAAAACATTTCTTTAAAACGCAAGTTCTTCTGAAGACTCATAAGGCACTGTGCAATTTGTTCCCCATGAGCTCAGACTGCCTAATCATCCTACATCACTGTAGCACATGTTAAAGGGCACCTTGCAAAGTTAAGCTTTGCAATATTACAAAACACTTCCAAATAATAGGTAGCATGAAAAAGACTACAGAAAAACAAAATAAATGTTTTCATTACCCCAAGTTTTATTCATTACCAAGCTCTTTTTTGTTTCAATTTCCCAGAAGACCCTTGCGTTTCTAGAGAACCTGAAGGGTCATTTCCCAAAAAAGCACTCTGAAACAAATGCATCAGGTCAATGTATACTAGCTTTGAATGTAATTCATACTAAACATTGTCAAGCACATTACTAGAATCTACACAATAAGCATTCTACATGTTCTATTAATGTTGCTGCAAGAAGAAATATGCTATTTGCTCGTTTATTTTCTGAGAAATGACACACCAACTATCTCAGCACTTCCTCTGGGAACCAGGACTGATGTCGTAAGTATCAGTCCTCAGGTAGCAGGAGAAGCCAATCCACGCATAGTTGGAGACTAAACCTTTCCAATTTTAACACTGATACATATATTTATCCTAGTCAAGATCAATGGCAATGATTAAAACTGACACAGCTTTTATGTGCCTCTTGCTTTGCTGGATTTTAACTGGTAAGCTGAAATTTCTCCTGGTATGTTCAGACCTAAATGACAAATTCCTTCTATTTTTATTTTTAGTAGACATTCTGAGAGAAAATGAAACTTTTATATAATATCAACTTTTCAGTCAACATTTTCTTTCAAAAATTTTAGATATACCCTTTTCAGCTAAGGGCACTTGAAGCCCAGCAGAAAGGGCTCTGTAGTAGAGACAAGGTAGACTTTCCATAGAGTTTAGAAACCACACGGAATCAGAGAATAGGTAAGGTTGGAACAAAACACAGTGGGGTCATCTGGTCCAACCTCCCTGCTTAAGGAGCGTCATCCTAGAGTACATTGCACAGCAATGGCTGACAGAACAGACCTCTCTTAGACCTTAATTTGCACACATCCATTCAAGCTCTCACAGAGTTTAAAACCCAATATTTTTGCAGAGTCCATTCATTTGGGGAAGTCTGTCCATAGACCGCCCTATCCACAGGCAAATTTGTTGAGGGAACCCAAGCCTGGAACAGGCCACCCATTCCCATCAGCCTGGAAGTACAGGGACAAGGACAGAAAATGTCTTCATCAACACTGGGTAATCGATTGGAGCTAAAAGGGACATGAGGAAACCTGTTCTGTCCATGAGACAAATGGTACATTAACAAAATCCAACCATGCAGATTGCAGCAAAGTGCTCAAGAGCATTGCAGGAGCAGAAGCTCAGAAGACTGGAAATCAACAAGCAAACAAATTAGGTGAGAAAAAATAAAAAAACCCCAAACCTAGAGAACTACCTAGAAGGTACATTGAGAAGGTGAAAAATTAAGACCAGGGGCTTGTCACACAGAAGGGGAACCAGTATAAATTGCTAACACCTAAATGGAGAGGACTGAGAGGTACAGGAGTCAGGACTCCACGGCGAGTATACACTCACTGGTTCTCCTGCAACACAAGCCTTCAGACCAACCCTCCATGTCCCCCCAAGAAATCGCTGCACCTCAGTTGTAAGACAAACTGACCCTGTCCTCTCCAGTCTCCATCTCTTTTTCTCAAAGCCTGAAGACAGCTGACTGCAGAGATTCCATGCACTCTGTCAAAGCTTGAACACAGCTTCAACTGAGGCAAGGGGAGCAGTGAACAAAACCTTTACCTAATGCTGCTATCAGATAAGCAGGATGGAAGAGCATGTTAGCAATGGACAAAAAACGAGCAGATAATTTTAAGCTGCTGGTTCCTTGTTTTGCCACCAATATAACTGGGATGATCAGAGTTTTACCTAGCCCACAGGACACTGATTAAGTAGTCAGGTAACATGGTAACAAGGGCTACACAATTCATTAGAAAACAAATCATTCTGAATTTTAAGAATATTTGAATAATGAGGCACTGGCCATATCTTGAACAGTGAGAATAAAAGACATTAACTAAATGCTCAGAAAGTAATCACTATTCATCTTTGTACTGAAGACCAGTATAAGGGATATATAAGGAATATATAAACCACACATCTACAGTAGTTAAAGAATGTTCATAACACATGGACTCACTGCAGTCTGAAATACAACACAATAGTCTGAATTCAACCCTTTTTTTCTAAAGAACAGCTAAATTTAAAAACAGAGAAGAAAAAAAAATTAAATTGAAACAGGAAAGACACCTTCCTTTCAGACACCTGAGATAAAAGCAGATTCTGCCTTTATAAAGGCAGAAAGTATGACTGACACACCGTGATGGCAGCTGTGGGACATAACACAATCAGTTGTACCAGCAACAGCAGAACCAGAGAAGTTTGCTTCACCACTGACAAAACCCCCTCCTCAAATCCCACACAATCCCCTCTGCCCCTTTCTCCATTACACACTCTTCCGCCCTGTCACATGTGAAGTTTGCACATCTCCACTCTTCTCAGACTTCAAAGTGCATGAAATTGATGGAGTTTCTCTATGAGATTTCCACCTCTCTCCATAAGCATGGCTGAGGGTTTTTAAAATTTTCAACCCCCTGTGTTGATTAGAGTTCACTGTCAGTGGACAGTGCTACTTGTTGGGATCAAGTCATGAAATCCAGTCCTGCTCTGTGGCACACCATCTGGACACGTCCAAGAGCATCCACAGAAGTGCACATGCCAGAGCACGTACTTCTACAAAACATCGACTTGTGAAGCCCACTTGAGCAACACCAGTACTGCCAAGAACTGGTCATTTGGGTACACTGAGGCTCTGGTCTTCAGGCTCAGAGCCCTGACACACCTATGCAGAATCCACTGATGCCCGGAGCATAGCTGATTTCTCCTGAGCACTTCTACTTATTTATCTGTTTATTTTCTAGAACAAATCTCCCCCTTCACAGAGTTGGTATTAAAGTACCTTTTGTGAGCAAAGCCTCTGCTCCATTACTTTGGGGAAATGAATATGAAACAGGTTTTTCTCCTTTAAAGCTGTAAGGTTTCACACATTGCCAGTTTTATTAAGAAGCTCCTGTTTTATTTTAATTATAACCTCCCTCAGCATAGGGTAATGTCAGGTTTCTTTGTGGGTCCAATGGGGAAATATTTACTAAAAGGCTTCTTTATCAGCCCCTGCTCATTTTGGATGTCAAGAATTTTAATTACAGTTTTGGCATTTATCAGAAAGTATTTTTTTGCATTAGATAACTCTTTCACCTTGTAAGGTTATAAGCAAGAACACTTGGATTTGTTCATGGCAGTTTTTTTAATATTGTTGAATTCCTCTTCTTCCTGAAAGAGAAAGGTTGAATTCTATTCCTTACCACATAGGAAGAAAAAGCAGACAGTAGAATTTATACCAGATGACCTCATTCTCCACAACACCCCTTCAATACAGTGAAAATCAGCTTCTGGTCACTCCATAGGAACTACGTTCTCCTGTAAACCTCTCATTATTAGTACTACCTATTATTACTGGTGCTACTTACTCACAAAATAGGACTTCTGTAGGTATCTGTTTCTTTGCCAGATCTTAGCTGAAATCTGTGCTAATTAATTGCCTCTGGGTGATTGTTGCTCCTACTGTGCTTGTTTCAACCAAATGGGTCAGAGAGTTGGAAGAATTTTATCATATTTGAAACAACTGAATATACTTGAAGTCTTATTTTCCAGAATGCCTTTTCTTTACAACATCCTCCCATTTACACACTTTTGGGTAAGGACTTCAAATCTGCATCACAAATGTGTCATGGAAAATTACCCAGATTTAGCTACAGTATAAAATCAATCACAAAATTAGGTATTTAGACACGTTCACTAGAAAGAATTAATCATGTTAATTTCTCAAATTTCTGATGCATGCCCATAAGAAAGAAATAGCCCAAATCTCATTAAGCATACTGTCCTCCAAGCCTACAAAGACAAAACTGGACTTTTCCTGTAAGGATTACATACAGAAGTTGTACACTCAGATACAGAAAGGTAGGTGTTAGAACACAGACAATACTGTGATTGTTATGACCACTACCAGCAGCTTGACAGCAAACGTGAAGAATATAGGATAACAACTGACAGAGCAGGGTAGGAAAAATGTATTAGCCAGGTATGTATGGAAGTGAACTACAAGACTAGAAACACAACTTGTAAAACTTGAGATTATGAGACTAGGAGGTCTAAAACTATTCTACTAACAGATGGGATACTAGTCATGGAAAGCAGCCCATAACTCACTGCAGAAAGAGAAAGCTTCAAGTCAGAGACAGTTGCTTCCTCAAGCAAGAAAGTGCAAGGTTTAACTAATCTATCGGCATCATGGGAAGTTACAAACAGATGCCTACTATGTGGGTAAAACAACAGAACCTTGCCAAGTTCAGAAGTGGACAGCAATGAACATTTAAATGAGGCCTGGACAGCAGCTGGGAGCCAACTGCTGACCATGCCTGCCCACATATTTGATCACAATTCTGCTGAGTGTGTGGGAGTGAGTGTGTGCCTGAAGCATCTTGTAATGGACCATTACGTAGTGATTTATGGACCAGTAGTGATTCACAAACCACAGGCTGAATAACACTAGACAAAATTACCTTTACAGCCCCTTTTTAGCATTTTGTCTCTTGATTCTATGCAGCAGTTTGCCTATACAATCAGTTATTATTGTACTGGTGGGTAAAAGTGTCATAAGTTATGTCCAGATAACAAGCATTCATCTTATTTAGATTGTCTTCACCATGACTACAGTACAACTTATTTATAATGCATGTCCAAAGAGGTAACTCAGTAACACAAAAGACCTGAAGAAACAAGGATACAAGATAGCAGAAAATGGAAAAAGAGAAGATTAAGAGCAACAGAGAAAGAAAAAAGGAGAACAGGTGAGACAGAGGAGGAAAAGTGATTCAGAGACCCTTTGCCATTAGAGAACAGGAAGGAGAAAGAAAGAAAAAAGACCCAGGATGACAAATCACATGCACAGAATCTCAAGTGGAAAAAGCTTTCCAGCATCTCAAGTAAATCAACAGTTGAAACCGTTTGGGAAGCTTTGTAGGTACTCCTTGAAATTGCTCTGCTTGCTGGGTGCAAACTACTACAGTGATCAGTGCCCATCAGGTTGCTAAAACAGAGCTCTCTGCCCAGTAGTGCCAGGCATGCTTGTTCATGCTACAAACCAGGCCAGAGACAAAGCCAGCTGCAGAGTAAAATCAGAACGTAGACAAGCTACTACATTGATTTATTATTTATTTTCATAAATAATTACTCACAAAAAAAAAATCTTAAACTTTTAATACCATGGCTGCCACAGTACTTACACCCTGCTGCTCCAAAGCAATCAGTGAAGCAGGAACGCTGCCAGAGCAGATCAGTTCTGCCCACTGTAGAACACAGGCATTCTTTGGAGCAGTTAACCTCCAATTAAAGACAACACAAAAAAGAGGCTTTGCAAAAGCCATGCACACTTCTGCTTCCACCGCTCACAACACATATAGATGGGCTTACAGCATGTAACTAGACCATTTTACAGTCTTTCTCCAGAAGTAACTCCAAGGCACATCAAATCATTATCCCCCTTCTAGAAAAAGGCACCCATGGACAATACCCAGCAGACAATTCTAACTGATACGATCTCTGATATGTGGTCATCTTCATAGAAGTTACCTTTCTCATCATCTAGCATGTACACTTTGCAGATATAATCAGATGGTAATTTCTTCATTACATTCTCTCTAAAGTGCCACTGAATTTATACCTCTGAGTTCAGACAGTAAAGTCCTCATCTTACAAGTGATATTAAGTCTATTTTTTATCAATCCATACAACTGATTTCTTAAAACCTAAATATTCAAAGGGAAAAAAAAAACCAAACATAACCTCAACATACAAAATGCCTTATTAAAAAAACAGACATTTGAATTCTGGTCATTCCCATGTTGATCTGCTGGATACATGGCTTTAGGATACTCCAGCATGCAGAATGCCTAGCAACAGAAGGCTTCGGAGCTTCTGCTTTACATTTTGAAATGATCTGGGCTTTCAGGGCATCCCTATTCCCAGCCACAGAACTTAGAAACCCACAGCTCAAGGTGCAACATTAGTTGGAAGCTATTCCAGCTAAACACCGAGGAATCTGGAACCGAGAGCCCCGAGTCTCAGACAGAGGACCCAGGTTTTCCAAGCTCTCCTATACACAGGCAGAAATACTTTCCTCTTCTTCCACTCATCTCCTACACAGTCAAGTCAATGGACTGTGATACATAAATTAAAATATATATACTCATCACACAGAAAGCAAAGATCCAACATTTAGCTCAAACAATACGAAAAATCTTACATGAGCAAAAAAAAGTCCACACGTGCACAGACACGTGCAACCCAAAAGCAGGAAAGAAAATAAGAAAAATATATGATCAACCTTATCAGTGGTTTAACTAAGTTTAAGGAAATGTTCATGGACAAGTTCAAATTCTTCTTAACTCCATAACTCCAGCTGGTTTTTTTGTCTTTTTTTCATCAGTTCATGTGAACCAGGAAGGACTGGGAGTGTGTTTACATCAGGAAAAAGGGATCTTTGTAGAAACAGAAAACCAGAAAAACATTGAAGACAAACATGAGAGGGGGATTCTTGATGAAATTAATAATTCTTGCAAAATAGTAGTATCTGGGGAAAATGAATAGAAGGGTAACACAAGGGTAGAGGACCAATGGACAATCCATTAAGCTCTTCTCAAAGAACAACAATAGCTCTAAAAGCAGGGAGAAAGACGAATTTGTGGATTCTCAAGGTTGTAATACCGGTATGTCTCGATCCAAACCTTGGTTTTGGGCTCCAGTCTTCCGCCTTCAGAAAAGACACTGCCCAATGACACAGGTGTGAAAAAGAGACAAGGAATGTGGACCCAGGTATAGCAGGTCTGCCACAAAGACATGGGCAGCAGTGACAAGGACAGATATAGGCAAGAGCACACCCAGTAGGTAACTTCTATCTGCCCATTCTCAAGAAAAACAGAACATTCACCAGAATTATGAAGCAACAAAAAAAAAAAAAAAAAAAAAAAACTTTGCAAAATTAGACTGTGAATTGCATTTCCATATAATGCTAGCTAAGACGACTGCTGGCAGGATTAAATCAGGCATTTGTAGAGATGACAAGCATACTCACTTTATAACACTAAGTAATAAAATACAAACAGACATTTAAAATGTAACAAAAATTCTCAGGACACATAATAAATTTCTAACCAGCATCTCCAAAAGAAAGGTTACACTGCATTTCACTGCTAAGAAGTTTACTGCCTAGAAACAGGAAATACCGGGTACAGTCACAGACAGAGGAGATGAGAAGACCTCTGCCCCAATGATCACAGAAAAGTGTTCCTGTTCAAACATTATTTTCTTATCCCTTTTCTCTCTATTAAACCAAAAATCAGTTAAAATTTTTAAAAATTGCATTTCAATTGTTAAAGGAAACAAATTATGAAATGTTTTTAAGCCATACAAAAATACTAATAACATGAAGATATCAAGGCTAGCATAGAAAATGATCATCAAAAATATTAGATAAACTAGGGACTTAAACAAGGTTACTTAGGTTACTGGAAAACAATTTCTTGTTGTTTTTCCTTTTCTTAAGAAATAGCTTGTTTTAAGATAACTATAAATAATAAAAGATAAAACTAGATTTTGCTTATGTTTATTAAACACTTCACTACAAAATAAATTAAAACACTTGCAGAATGAAGAGACATAATTAAAACAGTTTTAAACAATTTCACCCTATGATTTTTTGCTTATTCCTTTGTTTGAATACCCTAAACTGACTTTTAGTGAATAAAAATTAGAAATGCTTTTTCAAACAAATCATGTTCTGTATCTCAAATTATGCTTACACAGTCTATATGCAAAGGAGGAGATAAAGGAACCACTAGACCTTTAAGTTGGTCTTTAATAGAAGTGACATTTTGTTAGTATTTCCTTTACTGGGCAAATATTAGCTCACATCTTTGAACACCGTAGCACAATCCCTATTTATTGTGCAATGTTTGGTGGGTTTTACTCTTTTTTAAAACGTCTTATGAGGAAACAATCAATCTGGCATTCTCACATTGCCAATTTAATAAGGTTTCCACAGCAATATAGTCTACCTTTTTGCCTATAGGTATTTATAGGTGTTTTCCACTGAGCCATGTTGCCTTTAAGATTTAAATTGTTACTATAACTGCCCTAATTCATTGTAAACTTGAAATACCACTAAAGGCATCACATATATAAAACTGCATTCCAAACTCAGTTTCAGAAGAAGCAGAACATGATGCTGATAGCTGAATGCAGAACCTAATGTAATTATTTACTGGTTTTTTACTATACCAGATGATTACAGCTTAAGGGAATCCAAAGGTGATCATGGGGAAAGCAAGCAGTACCCACTCAAGTCAGACAGAAAACAAATGGCAACTGCTGTGCAACACATTATGGGGGAGGTAGCTGAGGTATATTAAGTCCATCACCACCAAAAAGACAACCCTAGAAGCTCAGTAAAGCAGAAGCAAAACCTGAAGGTGTCTGAGACCAATCTCTGAAGCAATCTCGAGTGTAGTCCAAATTACTGGGACATCAGGAGAAAGGCTGAAGATTAAATCAGTCTCTTACAGATGAACATAAGAGTCATAGAAACATTTAGTTTGGAAAAGAGCCTTAAGACCATCAAGTCCAAACAAACCTAGCAATGCCAAGTCCAAATTGGTAAAATCCTTCTGTACATGCTTATGCATCTTGGTGTTCACATCTTAGTATTGGCAGAGGAGACTTTTCACAAAACTAAATGTAAATCCGTGGTTTTACACAAAAAGGAAAAAAATTGTCTCCTCTCTTCTGTGCAACTGGTCTTACAGATTATCAGCTCCCAAACTCCACCATGGCAGATCATAAACGTGCTCCTGGAAGATCAAATAAGCAAAAGTGCTTTTGTTCTTGTCTACATTTATGCAGCACCTCAGTTCAAGGAGAAAGATGGTATTTTCATTGCAAAAATAATGCCCCTCTCTCCCCAGTTAAACATTTATGTTCAAAAGATGTTCCTTAAAGACTTCTTCTCAGGGAAATCTTTAATAAACACATTGAGATGTACCAGTAGAAGAGGAAACGAGCATACACAAATAAATATTCATATGGTTTAATGACTTCTAGATCAATGTTCTTTACTACAGCCAAAGTCTGTTTAAAGACATATGAGTATTGTCCATTAACAGAGAATATATTTTTTTTAACTCTCTGGAAAGATACAGAGCACTAGATCAGTTTTATGGCAAAGTCATATTGGAGAATAATATTGGGTTTATTCAGTTTTTTAATTCTTATTCAGACTACTCCATAGGTGATCCATTTGACATCGGGTTCCTGCTTTTAAGGATGAGCAGATGGACTTGCAATCTTTCCTATGCATTGTATTCAGACAAATAAGTGTAGTTCTTTCCCCAGGAAAAAAAAAAAAAAGGCCTCTTTTTCTTACAGTTGTATTTTATAACCAACTACTAAAGAGAATACTTATACAATTCTTGCACACAGGAAACACTACAGACCACAGCGTTCCCCTGACCGAAGAGGAAGACAGGAGAGTTCAAACTGCAAAGCAGATGTCTGCTGTGATCTTGCATCAAACCACACCTCTGTTCCAATTCACAAAATAATACCTACCTTAAAGAAGGAAGGCTTAAGGTTTATAAATCACTGCTGAAGATGAAACAAGCTAAAAAACTCAAGTTCTCTCTTCTGATGGAGAAAGCTGAAAACATGACAACCTGTCTGAGAGCTTTTGTAACTGCCTTTGGAAATTTTAATATTTCTATTAGTACTTAAATTTCAGTAATATCTCCCAGGTGACAAAGCATTTTCGAAGTACAGACACCAGCAGTCAATAAAAATAGAAAGACTGGAATACAAAATCAAAGTAGTCGGGATTATCCCAAAGTATATGTATTTTAAACTGCCTGAGAATTAAGGTACAAGGTACAAAAATAGCATTGCTATTTTTCCTTCAAACAGCTTTCAATGCCAATTTACAGTAACAGCTCCAGAGTGTTAAATCACTCTTTCTCAACAGGTGATCCTCTCACTCCACCCAAGGGCATACTCCAGTTTTCAAAAAATTAAGCCAAATTTGTAACCATCCCAAATGACAACAGCACAGGTATCCTACTTTGAACAAATTCAACAGAAAATTCTTAATAGTTTCAACCACGATGCTACCTTATTTTGTACAGTGATAACTTCTCCTTCCAGCACTATTACAGTCAAATATGCAGTGGGGAAAAGTTTACGTTTTTCAGGATCCACATGCACCATAAATTTTGGGGTTAGAGTGGGGGAACAAAAAACAAACAAAGAGAAATCTCTCAATGTTTCCACTCTGACAAAGATTTTTCCTCCAATGTGATATATAACAGCTTCTGTGATAATGAACCGGGCAACTCTGAAAACACAGTGGGATCTCAGACTTTTTTAGGTAAATGGTGTGTGTCACTTTTGGTGATAAAACTGCCAGCTCTGAGAACACATTTTTTGCACATCACTTTCACCCACAATGCAACATTTTTCAACGAGCAGAAAAGATGTTTTTCCACCAGAAAAAAGAGAATATCCTGCAGTTAAAGAATATTTAACTTCTCTTCCAACAAAAAATATGAGGAATAAGCAAAGGAATACCACCAAAAATATATTGTACATGTTCTCTGAGGAAAAAAACAATCTTTCCATAAAAAGAGAGGAAGAAAATTAACAGCATTTTAAACCCCTTTTACTGGCTTTCTCTTTGCCCCACAAAACAGGTATTAGCACATATCAAAATAATGATCTTTAATTAAAGAAAATAAATGGTTTCTTTTTAGAATTACCTTTTGATCCACTTAAGCATATACATTATAAGACTAAATTTAAGCACGACTTCAAAAGGATTATTCATTCTCAAGTATGTGCCTCAACAAGAGCGTGGCCAGCATGTCAAGGGACATGATTCTCCCCCTCTACTCTGCTCTCCTGAGATCCCACCTGTAGTACGGTGTACCAAAAGGAGGACAAGGAACTGTTTGAGCAAGTCCAGAGGAAATCCATAAAGTTGATAAGAGGACTAGAGCACCTCTCCTACAAAGACAGGCTGAGAGAGTTGGGGCTGTTTAGCCTTGAGGGGAGAAGGTTGTGTGGAGACTTCATAGCAATCCCCCAGTATCTGAGAGGGGCTGACAAGAAAGCCAGAGAGCAACTCCTCATCAGGAACTGCAGGGATAGGACAGGGTGGACTGTCTTCAAACTGAAAGAGAGAAGGTTTGGACTAGATTTTAGGAAGAAATTCCTTACTGTGAGGGTGGTCAGGCTGACCCAAACCCAAGTCATTCTATAATTTTATCCATGCACATAAGCAGCAAAGGTTTCAGAGGCATTGTCTTAGAGAATTTTGTCAGATGAGCATCAAATGAACTGGGACCAGATGCAGCACCCATTCATACAGCTAGAACCTAACAGGCACTACTGAGTGTGATCTGATCAGAAAAACATGCATATATTTAAAGACTTTGCTAGATTAGGGTCTCCATGCAGGACTGTTTGCTGTTTCAACCCTTTCATGTGCACGTTCTGCTGATAGACAGATCTCTTGGACATATTATCAATTCATGACAAGTTTTTTTTTCTTTTAATCCTTAGTGTGCTATCGATTGAGGTAAAATGTTTAATATGTGATTATGAACTGGAATCCACATGCCAATAAAGAAATTTATGTGTTTGAACTTGAACACACAGATTCATAACATTAGGCTAAAATAGTTCCGTTTAAACAATACTATCACAAACCATGACTTCAGAACAATTCCACAATTCACTTGTGCTCCCTGTGTATTGTACTTTACTAGCACAGAATGCCACAACAGGTATAATCTTAAATCTCAAAATGCTTACCTTTAACCCTGCAAACTCTTAAATGTGTGTAACTACAATCCTGAGTAACTTAATTTTGTAGGGATACTCTATAATTCAGTATTGGCTTCCCAAAAAATTACAATGCATTCACATTACTGTATGAAATCAACATTCCATATAAACATAAACTGAATTTTCCTTTAAATAACTTAAAGTAAAACCATACAAATTACAAAAAGACACTTTATATAATCATTACAGGCAGTTAGCACTAAAGAAATAATAAGCAACACTTGAAACAAATCAATTAAAGGCTACTTTTCCTTAGTTTTCTTCAGAGAACAGAGAATCAGCCTAAACACCAGAGAGTTGTTAAGTTTCAATGAACAGGCCAATCGGGATATTTTTTCTTTGTTCTGACTTCTTTCTTTGCAGTTAAAGAAAAATTAAGTATTCTGAGTTACAAAAAGGGGTCAGAAGAACATACCGCCAACTCTGGTAAGATCAGAAAAAAAGGAAGAAGTGATGGAAAAGGAGAGAAATGTCAAAACTAGCCTGATGCATATTGTAAGCTGGGAAAGAAAAAAAAAAACATTCAAGACTAGTTTTTCAGATGGCAGGGTACTTCATAACTCACCTACAAGGATACTTCCTATATTTAAACCTGAACAGGACATCATAAAATTCTCAGGTGTTGTGGTTTTTAAAATTACTTCAATCACTTCATGAAAAAGAAACATATGTACAGGAATACAGCTCAAGGCACTACATATCTACTATCCTGATCTTTGATGAAAGCAGAAAATAGAATACAGTGCCAGCAGCTGAATCTTCCTCTTTTTCTTTGGTTCAAAATATGTATCTTTAATGGCAGAGGGCAAATTATCTGAAAATTAAAGCTCTTTTCATATTAAAGTATTCTGAAAAGCAAGAATCAGCTCACACTAAATATTTAAACAAATAGCAGTGAATGTATCTGAAATGTGTCTAAGCAGAATGATGAACAACTACAACACACAGTGTTCATGATTTTTGTTTTTTAAAGAAATACATAACTAGAGGTAGCAGTGAACCCCTGAATCTGTGGGCATGTGAAAGAAACACCATAGGCAGACAGGAAATTTCAAAAACTTTAGCATTAATGCACTCAAGACAGACACAGAAAATAAGAGAGACCATAAGAAAAGCCTGAGTTAGTGCATCATTTTTGTTGGCAGCTGTAGGGAATACTAAAACCTTACAATATTCAGACCAAGACAATATGAAGCTTAAGTTAAAGATATGTTTGTTCAATAAGCGAACATAAGCACACAGAAAACATCAGCAATGTTTTAACACTTCTTGCTTGAGGAAGGGGAGGGGGGGGTTTGCTACTAATAACATTCCTGAATCAAGTCATTGACTCACAAGAGCTGCAAGTATAAAACAACTCAATTACTCTTACATATTATCTATTTCACTCTTTCTCTTCCTCCTCCATAGAGCTGCCCACACCCCAGCTGAAAGCATTTGATCTACTGCTTCACTTTTGACATGCAAATCCTACAAGTTTATCTGGCTCCTGCACATTTTGCAAACAGTCCTAGCAAGAGGTGAAGTTGAAAGCACTACAAATTGTAATTTCAAAATACATTTCTGTAACAGAGGAGACATTTCATCAGCCCTCGCAAAACATGATGTGTATAGAACCTTTTACAAGACAGTTTACCTAAAGCCCGCATCTTATATACCATTTGGCTTGGGAAAGGTTAGTATTGGGAAAAAAAAAAGTCAAAGTAAATTGCAGGTATAATCTTCACAAAATTGGAAGCTTTATCAAGTACAACAGGTATTTTGAAAAAGCTAAGGCTCAAAATTTCTCACCATATTCAAAACTAGTGTGATATTTACAAATATGATCCAGAAAATGTAAAAATACAAAAGAATGAAATGAGTAGATATAGCTGAAGGAGGCAACATATTTTTGGCAATAGTTTTCTCTGACTTTTCGGAAGAGACCTTGGACTAAGAAACGGTCTCCACTAACAGGTACAGGGGCTCAGTAAAATTGCTGCCACCTTCAGAATCCAGCACAGTTGCATCCATTTACCAAGCAATCAATTTCACTCCCCAGAGTACTTGCGTTGCGACTACCACTCCTCTTCCTGCACAGTTGTTGAGTAAATAATCCATTCCTAACACAAAAAAGACTAAATGCTTCACTGAAAATGCCACTAAGATTAAATTTTTGTCAGAGTAGTAAAAGTGTGTTTATTCCATCCACAACAGCCTCATCTCAGACTCTAGTCTCAACCCTGTCATGAGGAGCATGGGTACAAGTGTTGATAAAATCCTGCCAGTTCCAATGCTTTAAAGAGATTTTGAGAAAGCAAAGTATAGCAGGGAGCTTGATGCCATTCATTTGCTGGAACCATCTGTTTGCTCAGATGCCAAAAAAACTTTTCAGGTGAGAGGCAGCACCTGTGAGCACCAGCTATTTGCTAATCTTTAGGAAAGAGGAGGAATCATGGTGAAAGAAGCAGAAGGGGAAGCTGCTCTTTGCAACAGCAGTACAAGAGACTCAGTACCCGGTCCAGAGAGATGATAACCCAAGTAAAAAAGAACATAATTCAAATACTCCACAGGTGTGTTACTTTTGTTTTAGTAACAACTTGTTATAACCTTCTTCCTTCCTGCCCACACAGAACACATATATCACACAGATATTTTTGACCACTGGATTAGGTGTGATGTTAGATGTCACTTTACCCCCAAAAAAGTGCCAGCTATTGTTCCTAATTTGTTTGCCTGCAAAAAATTATTCTCATGAACACTATCCCACTGCAGAAGTAGGTAAACTGACAAACACTGGAGTGTGAACACCTGTCTCCATCACAGACAACTGTAGAAAGCTGGCAGTACTTCTGTGTCCCCAACAAAAAGCTTGAAACATGGGGATCTCAGATCTGGTTCACTTAAACACACTCTCCAGTCACCCATATATTCTTCATTTTGTTGGTTAAATGTAAATGCGTTGGTTTTAACTCACACACACTGCAGTGTGGGACAGAGACCACGTTTCACTACTGGGAAACTGCTTCAGTAAGAAAGTGCTACAATACATACATGGCTCAGTAAACAAAAATAAGCTTTTTAATTAGTGCCTGCCTTCCTAGGAAAGACAGTTACTGAGACGACACATTCTGGCAATACTCTACAACATCAAAAATATGGAAAAGATTGTATTCAGTTACACAATATTAAATGATTACTCCACAAAATAGTGGTGATAACATTTCAGTCTCATCCCACTGGTAAAAAAAAAATAATTCTGACAAGCTCCACTGACAGTTATTTTTAGCTGTTATCATTACATTACAATCTTTGTATTTCAGGACATAATTTCTGTTATTTTTGAGAGACGATTTAAACTTTCCTGAGAAAATTGTGAAATTCCCTAAATGTCTATGTGATCCCAGCATGCAAAGAAGATGGTAAAACTATTAAAATCTTCTCTGAAGTTTTCCCTTTAGAGTAGCAGAATCTTCACAGTGGTGATTTTCACTAATACAAAGAAAGTAAAAAAGGCACAAAAAAGATTGAGATTGGCAGGCACAACTGATTCATTCTCAATTCCTGTGGTGATTTCCAAAGACAGAAGACAACAAAATTTCATGTGGAATATGTATTGGTATCAAAACTGTCAGTTCCTGTTTACCTGTTTTTTCCTTCTTATGTTCTCTTTAAACTATTTCAGTAGTAAGCAAAGAACACTGCTTTTAACTTTTGATGCAGAATCAGTGAAATACAGGACTTGCACTGATAATGACTGAAAAAAACCCCAAACATTAGACTATTAACATCATTCAGAACCATAAAATCTGTCCGCATCATACCACAGGAAATGCCCGAAGAGTTTGTGTTCCCCAGCAACCCAGCACAGCCTGTGCAAGTGGGAAGAGGAACGAAAAAAAAAAAACACAACCAAACAGTAGCAGGGTGATACAATAATCAAGATCACTTCTATCCAACACAAACGTTATTATTTTACCCTGAATTTTGCAGGGTGTCACACTCATCTTTGCCCAAATGAAATGCTGAGCAGGTGATCATCCTGACCCCACACACATAGGTTGCTGACATCTGTCTTTGCATAAGTCAGGATGGATGGTACTCTTGACAATTCAACATGCATAGATTCAAATAGCTTAGGTAACACATTCAAACACAACAGAATTTTGCAGCCACAATCGCAAGACTCTCACAGATAATTGCTGACTCAGTGCATCCTTTTTTTCAAAAGCACCAGCATGACTAAAGAGGGCTCAGAAACATGCAACGGGGAGCAGGTGCACCATCGAGTCTTACCTACTGCAACCACCAGAGTGCAACATGCTCCTGACAGCTCTTCAGGGAGAGCCTTGAGCTGTGGCAGCCTAGGTAATTTTGGATAATTAAAAAATCCCAATCCATAGTAGGGATATAGGTATGTATTGAGACTCGAAGTTGTCTGCATCCAAATTACTGAAGGATCTTACACTGAAGCTTCTGTGTTTCCAGTCATGTCTTTTTCTAATGTTTTAGTGCACAAGAAACTGATCAAAAACTTGTTTAGAGCTTATACCCTTCATAGCTCCCAGAGACCCACAAAAGTAACTGTTTGCAGTGGCAAACATCCTTCGAATTCTACATGCTGTTCTTTGAGGCAAGCTAGTGTTTGCTGCCATCACTCACTGCTGTCAAATATAACCACATTTCTGATGAACATTAGCAAAAACTGCTTTCCCTCTGAAAAAGAAAAAAAACCAAAACATTTATTTGCACCCAGTACCTCACATTTTCTTTCTACATGGGGAAAAAACTTTGGTTATGACCCAGACACAGTAGATGATCATCTCCCAGCAATCAGTGAAGACTGTCTTTTCATGGAGATTCCGCAAGACTTAATGAACTCTTTTAATACCACAGCCATAAAATGCTGCTAACTTGGCTTTGCAGATCACCAGAGATGTACTGCTTTTTGCCTATTTTCAGTTTCTTTCATGCTAAAAGGGCACTAGGGAGCAATTGTTTCCTCCCTTCCGTTCCTCTGTTAGAGTCCTCCCAGTCCCAGTAGGTTTTAAGCGAAAGAATACAAAAACTAACACAGCACGCCTGTGTCCATCGCATGCTGATGAAAGCCAGCTCTAGACTGTCATCCCACCTGGCATGGGTCTTCACCAACATTCATTTGAGAAAATGGAGAATGACCAACAGTCCAAGACACAGTTCAGTCAAGACTGCAAGACTCAGGTGAAAAGATGCGGAAGCTCTGACAAGGACAAAATACATACAATTTGTAATTAGTATTTTGTTATTAATCTATCCTCTAGCATTCGTGTTGTCCAATTTGAGATTTAGTCATAGTTTCAGATGCTGAAGGACAGGAATGCAGCTAGTTAAGCCAGCTTCTTATGTTAGCAGCTAGGATGGCATTTCCTTCCTTTTTCATCCTTATCACTCCTTCACCTTAAATGTAAGCAACCACAGTGGGCTTTGCATACCATAACTGACCAAATGTCGCGATTGTTCATGCGTTAGGTATCTATCTGGACTTCACGCTAAGTCTAAGCAATGCCTTCCATGCATCTCTCTCCACATATTCATCCCCAATATCCAGTCCTGATTCTTAGGGCTGCCACTGCAAGCACATCCCCTCCTCACAAAAGGCTATCTGCCATCCAGGTTATACTTTAACTTTTCAGGAGGCATGTGATGTGAGAAAACAGATAAAGACAAAGAGAAGACCCCTGCAGAAGGTTTCCAATCCTAGGTCTCCAGCTCTCACTTTCTTCAGTTTCTGAGGACCCATGTAAGCTCAAGAAGAAAGATGCCTCTCACCTTACCAGGTAAGAGCCTGAAATACAATGAACACACCCTCAGCCTTCTGTGTTGAAAAACTAGAAGCTAATTTTTAACAAGTACCTGGAAAGAGCATGAAGCATAACCTCTCTGAAGTGCCCTTATTTGATCAGATGCAAATTGCTAACCCACAATAACATGATTAAATTCATTAACAGGTCCATATCTCTCCCTTATCTGAGAAACTGATTCTCTTCCAACTTAAGATGAGTAAACAAGCTCACGCAGCAGTAACCTCAGGGATAGATGCTTATTGTCAGCACATCTTCCTTGAGAAGATGCTGGTTTTGAATTTGAGGCATGATTCACAAAATAGTTGCATACTTTTTTTATCCTTTAGTCCCCAGATTTAAAACGTTTCCAAATATTTCCTTTAAAATGTTTCCTGAAGTTCACCTAATTTCCCTGACTTTCTAGAACAATGAACATGGATGGAAGAGCAGAAACAAAAATACAATCTTTCCCTCTTTCTCAGTATAACTGGGCTAAAATGTCAAACATAGAGGCAAAACAACTGTGGAACACTTAATACTTTAAAAAAAAAAATCAAGGCCAAAGCATACTTAAATGCATTCTTAAAATCAGCAAGCATGTACACTAAGGAATCTCAAGAAGTCCTATAGTGACTATACAAGATATACAAACACTGTTTTCTGTACTCCTGTCAAACTTGATCAGATATAAAGCTGAATCAGAGTTCCATAAAACACCTTCATTTAACCTGATTGGAAGAGGTATCAAAAAAATCCCAGTAACACTTTTCTTCCTATTTACTCAGATACCACTTCAACAAGTATTTCAGATGGTTTATAACAAGATACAATTTAACATCTTAGGCAGAAAACTAGGGAGGAGGGAAGTGTGCCCAGAATTTTAAAGAAACTCGTATGCTGGTACATTTTAGAAATGATGGGGTTTACTGCATCAAGTATACGTTTCAGATCTTTTGCTCAACACAGAACACAATTTCTGTTCTCTAAAGGAGACAACTCCTTGTGATAATTGTGGCGGGAGAAGCCAGAAGCAGCACAGTCACTGCAGAGTACTGTTCGATTACAGCACAGGCAGCAGAATACCACTGACTGTGCTGCAGTATGCACAAAAAAGCAGCTATCCCCTTCATATTTTAAATATGGTTTTAGCCTCTGAAAACCAGCACAACATGATTTTTCAGTTGACGTAAGTATCCCACATAATTTCCACAGTGAAGATATCTAAAAATACCTGTTGAAATGCCACTGATTGCCACCCTTCAGAAGAGAATCTTCTCCACCACAAAGCACTCTCATAAATGCTAAGCCCTATGTGCACACACATGCTTTGATGCTTGGAACATTAACCCAGGCTACTCTCCTTCACTCAAGGTATCAACTGTTGTCAAGGTGAGCCAACAGCACTGACCAGTCTTGCTACTTCACTTCAGCAAAACCAGCTAATTTCCATTAGCAAAATTCTGGTTTTGTTGAGTGTTTAGATAACCTCCATTTCAGCACCTGACTTGTAGGAACAACAATGATAGGCTGCATGCTAAGAACTTTCTGAGGTAGCTATTCAATATGGATGGGGGGTCTGAAGCAAGTAAGGGGCAAACAGGGATAGAAGTATACTAAAATAACCCTACTTGGAGCAAACCCAGTATGTCTGCTCAAGGTTATCACCATTTGCAATATACAAGCAGCCCCTCACATCAAAACAAAGCAGCTCCTTGGATAGTTTTTAAGTTGACCCCTCGCATCAGAAAGCACTATTGTGGTAGCAGTGCCATCCAGCACCTGACATACCAGATGAACTGAGCATCAGGGGAAAGACAACAGCCTTGAAGTGCTCCCCAAAGCAATGCTGCATTGGTTTGGACAAAGGGTGTCAGTACCCAGTGAACCTCTTACGCTGCAGTGCCTTGAGGATACGTCAAGATTTCCAAGCAGTCCCCACATCCTCCCTAGAAAATCCACCCACCTCTCAAGCCTCACATCTCAGTGCCCACAACTTCTCTCCCTTCCACATATCCACAGCTGAGGATATGAGGGCCCATTCAGCTCCCTACAGGTGCATGCAGAGGATGCAGAGCTCCCAAGAAGTTGCTAAAGGGAAGCCTGTGAGGTTTGAAGGGAAAAAGCCTGGGGAAAGATGGTACAAACCACTTGTGATTCACCATAGACGAATCTTTCCCTTCCCAGTTTTCCCAGCACCTCCAGCACTGACTTTTTCCAGTTCAAACCTGCTGCTACAAATAGACTTGAAATTAAGGCTGCACAGTACCTGTTTATTATGACAGAGAAGAGAGGTATGGCCTGTGGATATAATAAAGCCAGCAGGGGAGGCTTCCCTAAAAGGGAAAGCCAGCAGTAGGCACATGGATAAACAGGCATCACTTATCTACTTCTTTCTTTTCTGAGGTTTAGTTTGTGGTTGTGGGGGATTTACCTGGTTTGAATGGGTTATTTTTTTTCCCTTTCATTTTATAGTTGCTTTTATGAATGATCACCACCAAGACACTTCAGCATCAAATTAACTTAGCAGGTCTGTTGCTATACAGCAAAAGCATGACTAGTCAGTCCTGCTGGTGTTCATGGGGTTGAATAAAGCCTAGCTTCTCCCACAGGAACAAAACACTGGTTTCAACAATCAGATTACAGTAACATAAAATCAAAGAAAATACACATGCATTTAAATGTTTCTTCTTATTATTATATTCTATAAGAGTATTATTATCTAACATACACATGCATTTGGGATGGATAAATGGATATTTTATATCCTATATATAAGCATACTTCTATATGTTACATAAATACAATTTATATTAGTAAATATTTCGCATCCAATATTACTCTGTATCTAAATCACAGAAAGTTATCGGCTACAATGTTAGTTTCAAATAACACTATTTACAATCACAGAAGTCTTCTGATAGCAAGATGTACACAAAATGTTCAGAGTAACTGAATGTAAATATTTCCTAGAAACAGAAGAGGGGGATGTTAGCACAACTGGCTTTGAACCAGAATTTAACTATCTGTAATTGCCTTTTACTCAATGCTGCACTAAACTCGTACATTAGCTAAAGATGCACCTCCATTTCATTACTGCACTGGTTGTTTTTTTCTGTCTAGTTTGAAAGCTTTATTTGATCTGTTTTTCATACTTAAGAACTATTAAATTCAACGTTGATTAACTATTTTGACTGTTTAATATTTTTCTGAGTTTAAATCAGAAAAGTTTCAGTGACTGGTATCCTGCTAAACTACTAACTAAACTTGAGTACTGTACAATGCAACATACTTCAGAAGGTAATAATTTACTTACAAAGGAGCTTTTTTATTTACACAACCGAAATACAATAAAGAAAAGCATCAGTGGTAAGACTATTAACATATAAATCTATTTAGCTTCACAATGAAGACGAAAGAGATTAAATAGAAACAGGAATAAACAAGAACTGTTAAAAAATCACTATTCTAACTGGCATTAAACCCATCACAGCAAAACCACTACCATTGTTTACTCTGAATAAAGACAAGTCCGCATGTTACAGCTCACGACACAACCTTTATTTGGAATGAAATGAGAAAATCTTTCCAGTTTCTGACACAGCCACATTAGACCCTTTCTGAAGTTCCATCATCTGTAAAAGCATCTGATACATTTTGACAACTGTCATCCATCCTGTTTCTGTGATTCCTCAGCTATACAGATTCCTGACATAAAGAAATATGACCACAGATTTCAGTAATAATGTATTTACTAAGAGTAAAGACTAAAAATCTAGCTTCTCGCAGCTGCAATGCCTGCTCCCATTTCAGTTACTGTTTTCATGATGTCATACGTTTGCGATGAACTTCACATTATGGATAGGATTTACTAGTCAGAAGCAGGGCAGCAGTTCTGCAACAGACCTTCACCTCCAATGCAAGGGAACAAGACTTCTTCCACACAGCAAAGAGAACCTCCTCCTTTCTGATACTCTGTGAATCGTTGCCCCTAGCAGGACAGCCAGCTATCCAACCCGGCACCAACGAAAACCAAATGTCCTACTTCAGGACTCCATATGCTACCACGGAATTGTCTGTAAATCAAAGTAGAAAGATAACGGACATACCTGAGTGTAAATGGTGTACCAGCCTTTTTGCCTTTGACCGCGGGCTGAGGACACAGCAAGTGACACAACACCCACCCACGACAGAAGCCCTCTCTGAGTAGAGGATAAAGTTATCTTTTTATTAGAATAAACATAGTATGTGTTTTGAAAAGTGACCAGAATCGGTCCCGCTTCTGTCAGCACCGACCCCGTACGGCGGAGCTCGGGAACCCGAGGCCATCCTTCGGCCGCTCCGGGGCTCGGGGCAGCTCCCGCGGGCACGGAGATCGCTGCTTATTCGCAGCGGGCCGTCCCGGTCCCGGCCCCGGCCCCGGTGCCCCCCGAGCTGCGGCGGGCCGGGTGCGGCAGCGGCCGGGGCAGAGCCACACGCGGGGAAGTTTGGCGGAGTCGCTTCGGAGCACCCCCGCGGCTCACGGCCCCCGGCCGCAGGAGCCCGGCCCGGGGCAGC